>WAAE01014970.1:0-34259 GCA_013400495.1 Nicator chloris
TCCTTGTAAAGGCATGAAAAAAATAACCCTTTGAGGTTGTCAGGGTCTGACAATGAAAATGTTTGAACTAAACTGATGGAAAATTTGCTATTTTGCCAATTGCTATTGTTTCTTTATCAGGTCACTGTATTCAAATACTGGTTTTGTTTTCTCAAAAGAGTCATGAAATTATTTTATGCTGTGTTTCCTCTTCTATTTATTGTCTGATACTTTTCCCAACACTACAGGCCTTTTAGGAAATCTGCACCTTTATCCTTCCAACCACTAAAATCCTGGAAGATATTTTTTCCTTTTACTAAATACAAAATACTTTGAGGTATAACCATTCCTTTGGGTGCATCTTTGGTAGTGTGGAAGGAAATTCTGAAACTCCAGTTTATTTTATACTGTGATGCTGTTTGCTAGAAACATATCCTGAAGTTAATGAAGTATCACTGCACATCAGAAGTTTAATCCAGATCCTTCAATCCCCCCATACTTTGTGGTATTTTAAGCTAAAGCAGAGCTTCAATTAACCCTGCCTTTGCGTATCCCCAGGTTGGAGTCCTGGGCTGATGAAATAGCCTGACTCCATCCTGAGATTGACGAGTTATTAATTAGGACAGCAGGCCTGTCACAACCTCTAAGCCTCACCAGCACTTCCACTGGTTCCTTGGAGAGATGTATTGTCGCCTACTATTGGGATTAAGCTTCTCACTTCCAAAATATAAGCCTCAGTCACGGCACTGGATTGAAAGTGACTCTATTAGTACTTTTGCAGCCTGTTGGCCTGTATCCCTTCCAGTCTGGATTTAAGGGTGAAGTCTCAGATCATTGAAATCAATGGGAGTTTTGCCACTGGCTTGACTGAGGCCAGAATTTTACTCTACATATTTTACAGGGAATCCTGAGAGAAAGAATTTTAATAACAAAATAGATTATCAAGTGCAGTGGAACAAACACAGCCTTGAAATATCCTCAGTTGCCTTAATAGTGGAGATTGTGACTCAGATAATGTAGGGCAGGACCTGATCTACAGGATCTAGCTATGGTGGCTGAGAAAGCAGCAGCCAATGCCACAAACTCTGATCAACTAATAGTGAACTATTGTTGTAGGATAATGCTCAAAGTACTTGGAAAAAACCCTTGAATTAACAATGCTGTTGGACTCCAACAAAACAAAGGGAAGCTTTCACAAGGGATGATTGAAGGATTCTTGGGACTCCCTGTAGATCAAACTTTTGCCTTAACACAAAGGCATGATGAGAACATACGGATTTGGAATCAGCAAGAACTGTATGTTTTCATATTACTGTTTCCATTGTATTTATTATTCTCTAATGAGGCCATAAACATACAATAACGGCAATCAGACTCTATTTAGCAGAGTTTTCCATTACATTTTTACCTTCCACCAGTTTCGGCAGGGAGCAGTGTGTGTGTATGTGTAGTGTGAAGGCAAAAAAGAAATCTCAAACAAAAAAACACAAACAAACAATTTTGTGGGAAAATGTGCATGCTAGGGTTTTATAGAGAGTGTTGTATCCCATTTGAAATATTCACATTTACTACCAGGTACCCTGAAGAATAGTCATAGTGCTAAAACATGAGTGCTTTTGCAGCTCTACTGGTTTAGAGACAGCTGCTTTTGTTGGATTAGATTCACAAGAAAATCTCTAGCCAATGCCATGTAGGTCACCATGTGGGGTTCTAGCAGTTGCCACACTGCAAAAACATTATTTAAGACCAAATTTTGTGAAGGAGCCAAAGGCCCTCTGTAGCATCTGGGTGTGCTGGTTTCTAGTTCATGGCTCAGAGAAAAATACATGGTTTCAAGACAGAAAATGGAAAGGGATTAATAGAGGGATTTTTGTACAATGCAGATCAATGCCCAGTCTCAGATCTGAGTCCCCTATGCCTTTATCAAAGCCATCAATATACAGCTTTATAGTCACTGCTTTCAAAACATCCACAGGCCTGTAGGCATCATGTAGAATTAGTACAAGTACAGTACATAGAAAAGCAACACCACTACAAATACGTATCTAATTGCACCCCAGTCTGGATGATATCAATTTCCACAGTAAAGCTATAGTCAGTCCTAACAATTTAAAAAATCCTACCTTTTCCTTCCTACGCTTTCTAGTCAGCCTTTCTCAAAGCACCTGCAAATGAATACTATTTAACTGCTAGGTTTGAGAAAGGACTTAGTTGTTTTAGGTTAAGTTTCCAGTGAGCAAGAGTCAACACTGCAGATTTATGCATTACCAATGTACCATGCACTGGGCTATCACACCTATTAGCTGAGATCCCCAGAACTGCTCCAGTATGGAGACTACACAAAAGCACATTCCCATTCTTGGGAGAGTTCAAGTCTAGGTCATTTTGGCAATAGACATGAAGGAGAAGCAGTGTTGTTCCTGGCTGTGCTGGAAAAATAAAAGTCCAGCTTCAGTCAGTTTGGGACCATGAGAAGGGCAAGACTCTCATTCAAACTTTAACACATCTCTTTACACAGCTAGACATGTTAGATGTTAACTAGCACAATCCAAATAAGGAATCATACCAAAACCTGGGATATACACAATTCTGACTAAATCTAGGAAAACACATAAAAACTGACTGACGACCAACAGCCAACACTGTCACATTCACAGAGAGCTGAGGAGGCACTCAGAGGAGGATATTTCCCAAGAGCCATGCAAGACATTCCCATCATTATTTTTCTAAAAATTTCCCATAAAACCTTACTTTAAAAGCATAAACAACAGTTCTCTTTTCCCACTCACCCCATCTGCAGTTCCTCCTCTGCCAAGAAGATGCCACAGAACTCTCCCTTGTCATGCACCACCAGAAGCAAAAGCTGCTCTGCCACCAAGGTGAGGCCCTCAAAAAAACCTGGGTTCATCCCTAGGCTTCAAAAAGATTCAGCTTGGTATGGTTGGGCTTACCTGGCCCTGCCTTCAGGATCTTTACGCCTAATAATGCTATCTACAAAAGACTGAGCTGGAAATGGCTTTAAGGTGAAGAAAGTAATCAAATGCAAAGACCCAGGTTGTCCCCATAAGCATGAAATGGCAAAATGGCCTTTTTTTTTTTTTAACAGAGTCGTTTTCCAGGATGGATTTATATCCTACAGTGTTCACAAGGCCTGTGTTTTCACAGCATTTGAGGCAAACAAAATGCTCTTGATGAAATACCAGCTTTACTGTGTGCAGAATATGGCATTAAATTTATAGAGCAAAGGAAGAAGTGGTTTACTTGCCTTGAGGGGAGTTGAGAAGTGACAGTAGGCACTTAACAGCAAGTTCCAATTACAGCATTTCAATATAATTGCATACTCTGTTAATCTGTGTCAGGGTGGCATCATTTTAATATGATTGTCACAGATTCTTTCTAATATTATGAGTGATGTAAGTGAAGCTGAGCCTACGGAAAAAGTTCACTTCCAGGTCTTAATATGCACACTAATTCTGTCTGTCAATTATGCTGCAGAAGAGTTCAAATAAAGGTCTGGGGATCTAGAGGATGTAGCTACCTTTATTAAAGTACTTCTATTGTAAATACATGTATGGGTCAGGAGACAGTTATCATTTGGGCTTGTTATTTTTTATGAGCCTACTACTATTAGAATAGACTCTTGTTTATAATAATTTTGATGTGTCATGGAATCTTATTTCAAATGGAAATTGTGAAGTGAAATAACAAAAATTACAGCTTGACCTCTGCAAAAATGTTCATCTAGCCACTACTATTTGTGCATTATAGGTAGTATTACAGGACACTATTGTAACCCAAGGATTCAAAAGCTCTTTGTATATCCTTTATAAACTCCAAACTTTTAATTATATAATGTAAATTTAACTGCACAAAGACTGGATATTGATGTTAAGTAAGTAAACTTCGAAACTTAAAATAGGCGTTACTCTTCTGGCAATGGTAAAAATGTGTCAGACTGTTTCTTCTGGTGTAAAAACCACATGAAGGTGTTTCCTGCCTCCTTGCTCCCCCACATCTAGGTCTACATTGGGATTTACTGCCTCCACAGTTGTGCTTTAGAAACTGGTTGTATGGCTGCACTTCAAACTTGATCAGAATTTATACAAGTTGAAAAATATCTGCTTTTAGAGGTTTTTCTTTGAGGTTTTTTTGTGGTTTTTTTTTTGTGTGTGTGTGGGTTTTTTGTTGTTGTTGTTTGTTTTTTTGTTTTGTTTTGGTCTTTTTTGTTTTTGTTTTGGTTTTGGTTTTTTGGGTTTTTTTTGTCCAAACCAGCTCCCTGATCTGGTTTAGAAAGCACAGTTGCATCAACAAAAGTATTGCAGCTCAGGGGCTGAAATCAACACAGCAGTAAAGGGAGAGAAATTGTTTATAACAAGCTTCTCAAAGTCTTTATTTTCTGCTGCTGGAGAGTATTTAAAACATCTCTATACACTCACAAACTTCTGGTCCTACACCTCACCAAATGCTGTACATGTTCTGGAGGCAGTACGCATAAACAGAATTTATAAAAATGCAGCCACCTCCTTGGAAGAATCCACTTTTATTGTAGTGATGATCATGATCAACCAACAGAATACAACAGGAAGAAAGCTCCATGAAACAGAAAACAGAGAGTGGAATTACAAGGCAGTAATTATTAAAACTTCCTTATCTTTGTGCAAATCATTTCTAGATCCTTCAACAAGTTTACATCTCATATTAAAATATCACAGCCACCAACAAAACTATCCCCGAGCACCATGCTGGCACTTGGGTTGCTGTAATCGTGCAGGAAGGATGCCACTTACTGAATCACTGGATTTTCCTTGGCGGTTTCCCATCCAACACTACAGGGCTTGGCTGTGTTTAACTCTCAAGATCAGGCAGGATCTCAGCCAACATTGCATGGCCACATATTTTCTTAACCCTCTGACCAGCTGCCATGCTAAAAACACAAGTTGCAAATGCCTAGATACATAATTCCTTACATCTAGGATGGTCTCCTCTAGCATTTTATTCCCCCACTCTTTACTCAGTTACCTTTATTTATCACTCTGTTTATCTGTCACTCTATTTTCTCTGTAGTCATTTATGGTAGCAGGATAATTTTTAAACAGATTTTTTTTCATCGAAAGAACCAAATAATACCAAAATGTGGAGTTTCTCCTAAAATGACCTTTGCTGAAACAATGGCTATCCTGGGGGCTTATGAGGAAAGACCCAAAAAAGGGATGTACATTTTGGAAATCAGTGAAGCAAGTGAGTGATTGCCCTGTGAGCCCTTGGACAACACTGCACAGAGCTACCATATGCTTCCTAGTGCTCCCCTAACTGCCAGCTGTCTCCACCTTGCTCCTTCCAAATGGCAGAGGGGGCAGCCGAATTGCCAAAATTGATGTTTTGACCTGCAGTTACAGGCAAAGAACAGGCTTGGGGTCAGTTTGATAAGAACATAAGCTACATGTAAGTAGAGCAAGGACAAAAGAAGGTCATATCATTCCACTGCTGCCACGCGAGGGTAATGGAGGAAAAATAACAATACAGAGGCATTTCTGCTAAACTAGGGGGAGATGGAAACAACGCCCAGATTCTGAGCAGCATTTTACATCCATTTTTCCCTTCATCAGGAGAAGAGGCAAATGTTATACAAAGTGCCAGGCAACAGAAAATTGGATACACTGCCCCTTGAATTAATATGATCTGAATGCAGATAAGCCTTAACAAAGGAGCTGTTGAAAAATGTGCAGGCTGGGGAATCTCCTCTTATTCTCCCTTCCACCATTTCTGGCCACATCGATGGAAAACCATCACAATAAGCCAGTCTGGCCTCTGCCACACTGGGCCTGGTATCTAAAGATTGGTGCTTTGAATCACAGAATGGTTTGAGGTGGAAGGGACCTTAAAGATCATACAGTTCCAACCCCCCTCCCATGGGCAGTGATGCTAGGTGCTAGATCTGGTTGCTCCAAGCCCCATCCAACACAGCCTTGGACACTTCCAGGGATGGGGCAGCCACAGCTCCTCTGGGCAAGAGGAGAGTTGAGTGAGTGGCCCCCAGCACACAGAAAAATAATTTTAATGATTATTTTTCCAATACATTGTTATGGTGGTGTGTCTGGTGATTTTTACTATGCCAGATGGAATCCTAAAGCTCCCTTCTTATGAAACATTAAATTGGACAGGTTGTGACTGTCTGATTTGAGTTATTCTCTAAGGTATGCATCTCATGGGAGATGTAACGAATAAAAGCTTTTAATAATGAAACACATAATAGGCTGGTGTGAGCTAGAATTTAGGAACACATCCTTATCTCAGTCATAAATGGAAAGCTTGGAAGAAATGCTAATAAACTGTTAAAAGCCTTTAATTAAGTGTGGCCCCAATAAATTGTGTGCTGCTTGGATGTGTGAACTTAAGAGATCAAAAAACCTCAAAAATCCTTAGGAATTTTGCCCCAGGGCATCTGGAGACACTGAACATGCCACAGGTTCTAGGAAAGGCAAAAGACAGTGCAATCACTTGGTCAGTCTTCATTGCCCCAATACTTTCCTGAGGGTTTCATGACCTGCAGAACAAAGAGTGCCAGGATTCGCATTCTACAGGTTCTAGGCAAAACCAGACAGGAAAATGTGAAAAAATGCTTAATTTATTTTAGCTACCTTTCATACAGAAGCAAGACCTGCAGAATGAGGCTCATGAGGGCATAGATTTTAGGGGGCACGTGCTAGCTCACTGCATTGAAGCCTTTAATATTTTGTTAACATATCCTGAAGACAGCTAAGCTTCTCCAGGTTGGGTAAAAATCAGTATTTAGAAGAGCTGACCCACTGAATGAACCTATGTATACTCTAAGGAAGCATTTATCACAAAGCTGACAGTATTAGATCTCAGAGAATCCTCAGAGAATTGCTCCTACCTAGCATTCCAAAAACCTCCATTTGACCCTGCATCCAAAGACTTACACTAAGACATAAATTCACAGAGAAGCCCAGGCTTCATTAGCTCTAATTCTCATGGATTAGGCTGTGTCAAGTCTCTGCTCTTGAGGCTTCCCAAGGCAGTTCTTGCTGGATCCCACAAACTTCAAGGGGCTGTTCAGCAGTCATAGATCATAATGGCACCAGGTGAATATTTTCAGCCCTGGAAGACAACCAGGAGTGAAGGATATTCAGCTGCATTGCTGAATTGACTTTTCACAAAACAGGAATTTTCTCCACTCCAGACTTTCTTTTCATTGCTGGGTTGAACTGACTCTGAGCTTGGTGATTTGCTCTTGTAACCTCCAGAATGCTCTGTGCTTCCAAGAGCTCCTTGGTGCAGAATGATACAAACAGCAAATCAAGCTCAAGTAAATGAGATGGTGCTCCCTGTGCAAGTACTGGACACAGACACACAGAAACTCATTATTGAACCTCCCTCTCACATCCATATGTTGTTGCATTTCCCTAATGATTCTTCCACTGTGCCAGTGTCTCCTCCTGAACAGGAGATGCACAACAGCTGCTGAAACAGGACAAAGTCAGGGGAGAGCAGCTATTAGAGGAGTTAACTGGTGATGCCTGGACACCACTAGGAGACATTTTCCATGTCACTGTGCATTCAGCATGGAATCTGTGTCATCGCGTGGTGCAGCAGTCTTGGCAAATCTGTTCCAAAGCTGAGTCTGCTGGCACTTTGCAACTACCATCATCCCTGCTGTCGTTGCTCTTTGGCTGCCTCACTGCAAATGGTGTTCTCCTGTCACCTCTGCTGCCACACAGACAGACAGACAGGGCTCAGTTTAGTTCCAGCCTACCTACGTAGTCTGTCACCAGGCTGAATGGGAATACTCTGGGCTCCTTTTAGGTGATATTTGTCCATAAGAGACAGCCTGAAAAGCAGGGGTATAATTATTTTCTGCTTTTATCCAGGAACATGGGAGGAATTCCTGATTTTTCACAGACATAAATGTATTCAAGTCTGCTCAGTTCAGATGTTATTTTTTCAGTGAAGATCATGCAACAGATAAAGAGTCCATGAACTTCAGGCATTACACCTGAATTCTTTAAAGGGACAGCAGACATTGCTGAGAACTGGAGTTTTGCTTGTGTGTAAGTCAGCAGAGGAGTGGGTAATAAACTATGTTGGTGTTGAAGTAATTTTGTATCTGTGAGAGGCAGCTCCTTCTACATAAAACTGTATTCACTGTGGATTTGCAGTTATGAAAATGGAAAGGCATGGGGACAGAGCAGCTCCTGGCTCATTTGACAAATGTTGGGACCATATCATGCTGTACTGGACAAACTTGTTTTTCCTGCTGTGCAGATCCTTTTCTGCATTTCACCCCTTTCATATATCCAAATAAGCTGTTCATTATTTTACAGTTTCTGAGGAATTCTTCAAAGCAGTTACTCTGTTTCTGTACTTTGCACAGAAAGTAGGATATTACTTATCATTCCATTCTACTGCTCTCATTTACCATGGAGAGAACACATTTGTTGTTCACTGACCCCTCTGGACTGCAGGAGCAAATGTTAAAGGGATTTGCTCTAAATTCACCCTATGGGAGTCCTGCTCAGTGTGACCAATTCCCTGTGCTAACACATAATTAAACACACCTTGAGGGTTTTTGCTTCGTTTTTTGGTTTTTTTTTTCCCTGAATCTGCATGCAGCCAAATCTTTGAGCAAATTTTACAGAGATTGAATTCCCATCTTAGAAAGAAACTGGCTTGAGCATTCTGGGGGCTGACAGCAATGGGCCACCTCATACAGCCAGTACACTGACACAGGTCTACGAGCTTTTTGGAAAGAGAAAATTTGAAAGTTGGATTCATTATCCACATGCCACATTACTGTGCTAGGACCAGCAGAGTAGCAACTGCTCACCCAGGTATCTTCAGAGAACTGCTGGCTTGCAACATCTTTTCTTCCTTTTGCCAGCTCCTGAGTAAAAGGAAACGATCTCTACTTCTTTCAGAAAATTCCTTGTCTCTGAAAGATTTTGTTAGTTCTTTCATTAGCTGCTATTAAATAGCATGAATTTGTTTATAAAGCAACAAAAAAGTTCAATCTTCTGATGTAGAAAATGAAATTCTAGTCTTTAAATGTTCTTATCATTTGGAAACCCATGGTTTCTGTGCCCAGCTTTCTCCACGTTGTCCTGTACAATTGAATAAATTTTCAGTTTAATTTTTTCTTGCTTTGATATATTTTTATGCCACTTACTTATGTATTTTACTCCCTTCTTGCTCCTAGCTTCTGTATTGCAAGAGTGAACCTGTGGCATTTAAGGATAATGCAATTGTTTTTTGGATACCTGGCCCACAGCAGAGGGACCAAAGGGACAAAGTTATTTTTTTCTACTTGTCCCATATAAACCACATATACAAAATGTATATACATGCATAAGCCTCTCTAAATATTCCTATAGACAAAACCTCTGCTGGTGTTGGCTTACAAACTCCCCTCCAGCGTTTTCTTCTCATGCAACCAGAAGATTTCCTTGATACCAAAACCAAGTAATTTTCATCTAGTGTGTTTGGACTAACCTAATCAACATGATGTGACCATCTATTTTAAAGTCTACAGGAGGACTAGACCAGTGCAGTACGACTCGGAGCAATTTTTACTCTAAACTTTACCAGACATTGTCTGCTTTAGTTTATCTTTATGGCTGGTTCCTTAGCTTCTGGCAAGGCAAGTATTTAAAAAATGAACATATGTTGCATAAAATGACAATGCATGTAAATTAATTATTTGAGTCTGACATGCATTTCTAGTGTAGCCTCTTCCTGCAGAGCAATCTCTATCGCTCGTGCTTCTGATCATATTCTGTGAAGTCTGTGAGGCCAGTCTGTTACAATGCAGCTGCATCTCACAAGTCATTCATTACCTATAAACGTAGGTAAGCATCCTATATGAAGCAAGGATGAACTTTCCAATAATTGATCTAATGAGGACAGGGAATATTGTAATAATTACTGCTTTGGGAGTAGCTGTTAGGGTGGATAAGCTCCTTCTGTGGATTACAGAATGTCTGATTTCTGGATTTGAGTTACTCAAAGTGCAGGTGCTATTTACTCATCTGCCTTGTAGATGAGTTGTAGATAATATTTTTTATGTAATGTCAAGTAAATACAAAGCATTATGGTTAATAGCTTGAAGAGTGCTAATAATAATCATGGGTTTTGCTTACTGCTCCCCAAATAACCTTCCTGACTGGATTTCTTGTCTTAAAAACTGAAACTGAATGAGAGAAAATAGAATCAGAACTGCCTGAAATGTCAAATCTCAGGAGCACAGCTTGGAGTGTAGACAGATGGACCTAGCAAAAAGCAACTGCATATAAAAGTGCTATAATCCGTTGGAGCAGCATGTTAGTCGAGAACAATCAGATTCAAAATTGTTCCTCTGAAATTTTCTCGCTGGCAACCAAACATTGTGACTTTTGTCATCGTGCTATGAGGATGAATCAGATGGGTGACAAGAGCCAGGGACTGGAGAGAAAGCAGCAGATGTGAAGACAGAAAAGTGAAGCCAGCACAAAATGCCGCTATCGTTTTCGAGGGGAGGTAGTGATTATGGCATTAATCAACATTCCATAATCAATGGCAAAACCCCTGAGGAGTGCCAATATCTATTCATCTTTATTTATGCATATGCCAATCCTTCTTTATAATGTTGTCCCTGGGAGTAGTTTCTAGGTTATAAAGATTGTTGCCATGAAAAGAGATAATTGTAGTTCATGACCTGGAGGCCAAGGTAGTGCATAATGACGCTATTGTGCTCTGGGATGTACAGGGAGCTCTAGAATGAGGGTGGAATGTAACCAAATATGGCATTCCAGCGGAAAGTCAACAATTTAAACAGAGCATTTTAAACAGAAAATCCTAGCTGTGCTATTAGAAATATGCTTTTGCCAGGGTGTAATTACACAGAAAACCAAATTATATCACAGAAGTGATAGCATTCCTGACATCAACAGCCAAAAAAGTACTTTACCCCAGGAACTCACCAGACTTGTGAACAATGGGAAGTTGTGTTGGAGGGCTGTTAGCCTGGGATGGAATCCTACCTTTGAGTGCATGATGCTTAACTCCTTCCTTGCCTCTTGAGCAATGCTTTCTGTCTTGCTCACCCCATAATTACATCCAATATCTGCCATATTTGAGACTGAAAACTATTTCCCTGTATAGTACTAAAATGTCTTAGTTATAAGCCTTAAAATTATCTAAGAAAGTGTCTGGCTTAGCAACATTTAAGCCTGCTATTTCCAGAAGGCTTCAGCTCAGCACACTGGATAAGGAGGCCTCAGGGATGCTTTGCTGGTTTTGGCAAGGACTGTACTAAAATCCTGAAGCAATTCTGACTTCTCCTCTTTACTGGTTGCAATCTCATTTTCTATTTTCAGCATAATTTTAGAACACCAGAGTGCCTTTTTTTATGCTCAGACATACAGATAATAAGTTGCATCACACCAAGTTGGAGAATGACATGATTTTTGGAAAGACTTGAGAGTTAAAAGTTTATGAGAAGTTTGATTTAAAACTATAGTCTACACCATGTTCCCTAGGGAAAAAGACAAGGCTCCTTTAAAGCTTGGAAATGATGCTCCATTTGCATTGCATGGATCTGAATATACTGGATTAAGTTGCTTTATGTGATGTTATGTGACTGAACGTAACCAAGTATAACCATATGGTCCATAAAGTAACTTGTGAAATAGGCTTGCCTTACCCTGGGAATAGATGTTGCTCATTTACGATCCCCAAAATATTCTGTGTCTGAATTGCTTGCAAGTAGTACGAGGGAGCTGGGCTGTGTTTTGAGGCTGGTGCAGCAGCCAGACAGAATCCTGACACCAGCTCAGCTATAAAATGTACTTGTAGGTCAAAGCTACAGAACAATCTGTATCATGCTGGTTGCTGTCGTTAGCGTTTCGCAGTGCAGATCTGTTCAATATATAAAAATGCTAAATTCCTGATCCTGGTTATGTTAAACTGGAGGCTGTGAAGACTATCATGTTATTCTGGTTAGTTCTCCAAGGAAAAGCATAATCTTGGAATACAGTTCACCTACACATCTACCTTAAGGATAAAATAATTTGAAGTGATCCCAATTCGTTCCTCTGTAGCTTTAGTCCCTGTCTGCTATCTTTGACAGGTAATTTTTTTCCCATTCTTTTGGTGTGCAGTTTAATCACATAAAACTACATAAACACTTCTCAAATATTTCAAATACACTCTTTTTCTTGTTTGGCTTATGTAAGAATGATTTGCAAATCTTAGAAGCTTTCTTGACAGACTTCGAAAGACTCTATTTTCATTTCCAAGTTGGTCACTTATAGTAGCACTTGGATGTAATGGAGTCACTGGATGTTACTAAGATGGACCATAATTACAAAGTTAAGACTCAGATCACATTTACTTCAATATCCTGGATTAATCTGAATTCACAGCCTTGGACCTGAGAGTTCCCCAGGACAGAGAATGTTTCGATGCAGGACTTTTGCCTAAACCTTTTGCTAATATCTACATTTTTTTTCACTTCCAAGAAAGGCTAGGTACAGCTGACTACTAAAAACTTGTTCCTGTGAGAACAGAATTGGAGCACACTGAGCAGTTGAGACTCAGCTGACTTTCTTTTCTTTGCTCTTCATCGTCAACAACACCCATGAAATTCATATTTTAAAGTAAATAAAAGGAGAGAGAAGAAAGAATAAATAATGTGATCACTAGATTAATCTTATAATCTTATGGTGATACTGGCAATAACCATTGTTGTTTTAAAGCACGATGAACAGCGCTATTTGATTAAAACTGCATGGAAAAAATGCATGTTCTGCTTCTTAAGTATCTTAATGAAAATAGTTTTACTAGCAGATACATCCTTTCCCAGTTGCCTATGAATTGAGTAATACTAGATAGAAACCAATGACTAGGTAAGTAAATCAAAAGGAGACACTTCTCATGAATGTCCAGAGGCAGTTCTGTATATTACATATTGCAACCTTACAATTAAAAAGTCTAAATTCAAGTTCAACTACCTGTTGACTTTATTAGATCAGTACTTCTTTATTACTTCTTAGATTTTTTGGGAGGCATCCCTAAATATCTAAAGCCCTGCTAAGAATATAAATCCAGAGGTGATGAACTCTATTTCATTACTGAGATTTATGCCTTTAACAAGAAAAGAGAATATTTGATATTAGTAATAAAGATCTTCACAAATTTCTTAGGGAGTTACTTGTATATATCATCTTACGAAGTTACTCTATTCATACCCAATTTCGTGTGCTTTTTGAAGACTGATAATTCATCTTTTCTCTTTCGTTAAATAAGATATTTCTGAAGGCACAAAACATCTCTGTGCATGTGTGCCTGCATGTGAACGTGCATATACATGCAGGGAAATTTCTCCCCACCAATCCACACACAGTTCTGTTTTCTCAATTTTTTTTCCCAGAGTGTTTCCACAGATGTCTGTGGCAGAGGTATCAAACCCTACTCATGAATGCAGGATGAAAAAACATAGATTTTGGCTTCCTCACTGCTCAAGGATCTAATTTTTGAGACTTATTGCACCTCCAGAAGTAGCTGAGTGCCTGCACTATTTGGACTTAAATTATAGTGATGGGAACTAAATGTGATTATCTTACCAGATATTGAATTCTTTTCACATCTGGCATTAACATGAAGTGATGAAATAGGCAGGAAAAGAGGAATTAGAGGTAAAGAAAGGTAGGAATGGATATTCATTCCTAAAAGTATGCACCAAAGCTCTGGGTGCTATGTCCTTTTCACAGTATTTCCACTGTGCATCAGTTTTTTCCTGAAATGTCATTTGAGCAGCCAGCCAGAAAAGAAAGCAATCAGACTCATGAGCAACTAAAAGAAAACTTGGTCTCATTATTTCATATTTAAAAGTCCAAAAATAAGACACTAAATGTAGGGAAAAAATGGAAATTAAGTTTTTTTGACCTTTGTCCTTTGGACGCCAGCTAGATCTTTTTTCCCCACTGTGACTGATAAGCATAGTGAAAAGGGAATAAAGCCATGACAAGCATGTCCAAATTCCTCATTTCCAAGCCTTCTGTTTCCTTCTGAGAAAGGGAGTAACCTCTGCATATTACATTATTAAGCTGCAACTAACAAAAATAGTGTCTCCTTCCTGTCACACTTTACAGCAGACCAAGGACATGCAAATCCTAAGGCTATAGATTTATTTTACCTTATTTCATTAAATATGTATCTGTGAGGGAAACAGGCACAGCCAGGATTATTCCCTTAGAACAATTTCATAAATTGCACATGTTCTGCACAGACTTTTAGGCACAGACTAAACATCCATCACTCCTTCCTTAGATATTTTCCTCAGGTCCTTCACTTTATTTTCCTCTCCCCTCTGGGTTATAAAAAGTCAAGCCATTTTCTCCATAAAATAATCATCTTCCTAAAATAAGAAAATAGATGCTTCTGACAACTGTATATCATTATGATATTCAAGCTCCATAAAATAATACCAACATCTGTTTCTCTGTCAGTTTTCCAAACCCCAACCAACTAATAATATGCTAGACGGATGGTAAAACCAACTATCACGCTATCTGGATCCTTCTGATTAAATAAATGCAATGTGGATATGTGGCAGCTTTTGTGACAACACAAAAATGTATGGAAAAAAATAGATGCAAAAAGAATCACGACAAAAAAAAGGGAGCATATGTCACTGATAAGCAAACATCAAAAGTAAACTCCAGAAAAATAATTTTAAGACCTGTCATTTATCAGAACAAATTTGACCTGTTCTGTTTTTACAGTTATATCACTTACCAGATGGTATCTTGCAGGTTTTGAAATCATGGCTGACCAGTGATAAAATTCTATTTTTCTGGGTGCATCTAATGCTCAGAAAGATGTTCTCTTGATTGACCTTAACATTTCACCCTGGTAATGCCATCGTGGGACTGCGTCATATCAGTGGGATATCATTTCAGTGTTAGGAATTCTGCAGTGAAGGCTGTTGTCATCTAGTCATGCAAGAACATTAAGGATGTTTATTGCATATAACTGATCTTGGTTAATGTTTAGGAAACAAAAGCTGGATTTGATAAAATATTTTTCCCTATGTTGGAGCCACAGATGAGGGAAGAGGCAAAAACAGGCTGTCATGACATCCATTTCTATGCCAGACTTGAAAAGACCTTTCTTCTGCTCAGTACATGTGATTAATGACTGTAGGTACCAACGAATGGCAAATTGAAACAAATTGGAGATCCTGCTACTTAAATATCCCATCTCCAGAAACACAGAACAACAGAACAAGTAGACGAGTAGGCAGTGATAACCTTCTCCCAAGTTCTGATAAGCTGCATTGTTTGAATTTCCAGAGCTAGAGATGGTGTTCACATCTTTGCACTGAACAGCCCTTCCTGCACTTTGATGCTCTTGAATACTCAAGTTTTGGAGTAGCCTTTTTGTGGTTTCTGCAGCTGTCTGGATGCTGTAACTTGAAAGAATTCATGTTATTATCTCTCCATCTTTTTTGTGCTATTTAATTTGAAAAGAGAAAGTGCAGCTGCCTCATTCCTCTTCATCGACTGTGCACCTAACTTCCAACTAATTTTGATTGCACATTCCCCTATAACCCTAATACTTCCCTTTGTCTGTAGCTGGCTTTATGAATGAAGGCACGGTGATTAAATTACAGTGATGACATGCCTGCATTGACTTCTCTACTATGCATTGTGGTATATAACAGGGTTTGTTGTGTAAAGTCTCTCAGGCTATTAGTTGTCTGAAATAATCTTGCAAGAAAAGGTTTCGTTATTAATGATAGCATTCTAAGTATCAAAATGGAGCTGAGAATGGAAAAAAAATGGGATTAAGTAGAAAACGTATGACAGAACACCTTCCAATTACAATAACGCACTCCAGGGCTCAAATTATCAAATGATAATTTACACCTAGGTGATTTGACAGCACTCGGCCTTTGGCCTTCTGCCTAACAACACAATAGGCGTAAATCATTACCAAGCGATTCACACCCTGTCATGTCTTATTGCTTAATTAATTTGTCTAAAAGGCTTTCCATGAGAACTTAGAGCAAATGCCTTTGTTGTACATCTTTTAGTATAGGGGTCAGTACCTGCCCTCTCTGTCATTCTCAGCTCTCATTTCAGCCTGCTGCAGTTTAACAGCAAATTTTTGCTTTGTCCATGCAGTCATTTAAATTGATGTTTGCATTTTTTGCTGTCTTCTTTTAAGCGAGTTCATCAGTTGTTCAATGGCTGCTGTGGACCCATGGATGAAGGTTAAACTCATGCTGAGCCTAGGACTGCAAAGAGCCTAGAACTGATCTTATGGGTCACGGGAATATTGCACTCAAGCAGTTAAAATTTTATTTTTATTAACTTGTCAGTATATGTTTATTCAAGCAGCGATATCAACCTCATATATAATCTTAGAACAAGTAAAGCTATATTGTTGAGGCAGACATTAAATATTTTGAATATAAATAATGTATAGTATACTCTTGCAATGATCCAATCCAAAGCCCTGGCACTGATCTGGAGAATAATAAATCTGATGATACAAAAAAGGAGTTAAACAAATTTATGGGGAATATAACTACTGATATCCATTAGATAGGATGATCTAGCTGCAGTTTTGAGTTCTTAAACTACTGATTGTTGAAAGTCAAAATGATTTTACAATGGAAGTGACCCAAGAATTCACTTCTGACTCCTTTAGTAGGGAGGATGTTAGGTTAGATGCATCAAACATGCAGGAAGGCATATGTATATTCTTATGAACAGTGATAACCAGAATTTCCTAAGTAGTCTTTTCTGCTACAGAAGAAAAAAAAATGACAAGACATATTCCATAAGCCTTTGCAATGAAAATAAGTTTTCTGTACATTTACTTAAGCCCTATCCAATCCTCTTCAAATGCTTCCTTTACCAAAATAATTTGCCTGTCCTGAAAACAAGGGAACAAACCATATGTGACCTGTCCTTGCATCCAGAATAGCCACTGTTGGAAGATCTCCAGGATCTGGAATGATGAGCATAGCACAAAACTTAAGGTAGGAGCCATAAACATGTGACATTCGAGGCAAGGGAAAAGCTGGAGATAGGAATTACATCTTTGAGTAAGCAATGGTCTCTCAAGGAAAAGCGCTACTGTGGCAAATTTGTTCACCTAATTTCCCCTTGCTCTAAACACTGAGAATTTTAATAAAAAATATTGCTCTTGTAAACTAAAAAACAACCATCCAAAACAAAACAAAACAAAACAAAAAACAAAACAAAAAAACCCCAAAACAAACAAACAAAACCCCCAAAAAAACAACACCCCAAAAATCAAACCACTTTTAGTGAGTAAAATGGCCTTGGCTCAAAAGCTGAAGTCCTTCAGCTGTTTTTGCAGCAGGCACAGTGGGGGAGCCAGGAGGCCACCACGTGCCTCCAGCACTTCTCAGAGGACAAATAATCATGAGCTGGTTTCATGCCTGTTTAAATACTTGGTCTTTATTGCTTTGACTGTCATCAAGAACTAAAAAAAAATTCATGATATCTTGGCTTGCTTTGATTTCACTTTACTGACTGTAACTTTCCATGATGAGATCATGATTTCTCCCAGACATCTCCTGGCTGAAGACGGAGTGGGCTGGGAAGTGTCCTTAAACTATCTCAAGCCATGGAACGCTCACTAGCCTCATGAAGGCTTTTAATGTCTGTGCAGGTGAATGCAGA
Organism: Nicator chloris; assembly: GCA_013400495.1. Classification (NCBI taxonomy): domain Eukaryota; kingdom Metazoa; phylum Chordata; class Aves; order Passeriformes; family Pycnonotidae; genus Nicator; species Nicator chloris. The sequence goes on from WAAE01014970.1 coordinate 17,694, forward strand.
ATCAAATTTCTGTCCAATTAGCATTTGAATTCTTGGATACATGTGTGATTCTATTTAGAAATTATATTTTTGGAAACGATCAATCTACCTCACACCTCTTCCTTGATTTTTATTGCTATTAATATAAGTAAGAAAGAGGTGATAGGAATGCAAAAAAATAGACACTAGACTACATTTATCTTCCAAGAATCTTATTTCTTCTTATTGAATTTTATCTTTGAAAATGAAATTATGTACCTGCAACTTAACACCTGCAAACTACAGAAATTTACTTCACTTCTTTGACAACCTGAGAAGGAACATCTGGGAAAACCAAGCCAGAATGTGAGCAGTTGGAAATTTGATTGCAAGAGAATATAAATTCTTCCCTTAAATAGAATTTACAAATTAAGACTATTTTCTAAGGTTGTCCATGTTCCTTATCACAGGTACTTTCTTCCTAATTCTTAAAAATGGAACTGTCTCTTAACTCAAATTTCAGATTAATATGTTCCAACAGATATTTCCTTTTTTCTTCTTGGTTATATTAATTTGCCTTGTGTTCATCGCACCCTTCCACTTACCTGAGATTGAGCTTCCAGATAAGACCGTGATTTTATTATTTTATGGCTATTTGTGCAATGGTAAAATCGAAATGGTGATGTCAGAATTTGGCTCTCCCCATCTCCAAGTGTGTTGGCCCTAATTATGTAAGGGTGAGTGGAACATAACCTCAGGTGTCTTTCAGCAGATCAAGGCTCACTGTTCTTTGCAGCCTTTTGCTACAGAGCCACATGGAGCAAGAACAGCAGGTAAAATCCCCTCCTGATTCTGAAGATTTCTTGTTTACTGTTTTGACAAATATTTGACTTATTTGGGAACATCATATAAGATAACCAATTACATCAATGATTTTAGCAACTGTCATATTAAAATGTTTATATCTTGTACGTGGGGTTCCTACAGTACAGGAGAACATGATTTGGAGATGGCAGATGACTACATTTGTTTAAGAAGCCAGGTGAGCAGAGCATGTATTTTATCACTAAGTAACCTTAATGACCTTCTTGAACACCCACCAGGCCAAGTGACCTGCTGTGCTGCAGTGAAGTTACCAAGATCAGTTGTTTAGCCTGAAGGAGGGCCAGACCACGTGAGTACATAGAATTGCACAGCACATGCAGACAAGCCCAGTAGTGATGATTTCAAAGGCAGTTGTACAGACATCTAGCTGTTCCTTTCATTCCTTTTATTTTTAAAAAAGGAATTAATTCAGTGTTATTTCATCCCCTACAACTGTTGGAAAAGACCTCTGAGTTTGGCTATCAAGTTAAAAAGAAACTTTACGGGGACCACCCAGGATCTGTCCTTGGTTATCCAGGGCAACAGAGCTTTAATGAAAGATTTTCTTTTTTCCCTGTTTTTTTTTTAAACCTTAAAAGGGGAGGAGAGACTTTTTAGCATTTAGGCAGCTGCCCAGATACTAGCTTGCTCTGTCAGTCAGCTTGGCCCACACTCTCTGACTTCCCTTATCTTAATCTCAAGCTCTCTAATAGTAATGTTGAGTACTCAAAACCCTAAGCCACTTTCGATCTTTTTATTAAAAAAAACACAACAGGTCTAGGGGGTTGGATTTTGAAGATGCATATATCTCCTGTTTGTGATTTACTTGGTCTTGACCTTAAAAAGTGTATTGGAAGGTACCATTAACTGCAGAAACTTATTTATTTGACTTCTGAAACCCTGGTTCTTGCATGGATCAGCCTCATTTCTGCCACTTCTCAGAATGTTCTGAACATAAAACAATAAATGCTTCTACCAGCTTTTGCTGGTAAAAGAAGCATCTCTGCTTTTTGCTGACACGGTCTTTAAAACAACAGCAGTGGCAGTGTTCTTTATCTTGTTTCTGAATTCAGATTATCTTTGTTTTGCAAGTGTTCTGATTAAACCAGAAAAAAAGGAATTAAAACAAAGAAGGCTGCATTGAAGAGTGGAATGTGACAATCTATTTAGGGGGACTCTCCCTTGATTTTTATTTGAGAACAAGGCTAGGTTTCTTCTTATTAGGCCAAATTTTACTGTCATTACACCTGGCAAGTTAATCAAAGGCAGTGTGACTATAGAACTGCGATGGAATTCCACAAGAGTGACATGGCACATTCAGAAAGATTAGTTTGTAAATCCTCTGTAAAGACTATCTGTAGGTCAGTGAACAAAATAGTTCTAACAGTGGCAAAACAGAGTGCAATGGTTGAGCAATAATAGGACATCCATAATTTTTTCAGTTTGAACAGAAATTCTGGATTTCAAAGGCACTTGAAGATTCATCAGACCTCTGGAGCTCATTTCCTGCATTATGACCCAGGACACTTGAGAGGTTACAAGGAAGCCTTGCAGACAATTCATGCAGCATGACCCAAATGTGACATAAGAGCTCAGCCTGACCTCGGAATCACAGCCTGGTCTCTGTCACCAGAACTGCTCTAGCCCTAGCTCTGCTCTGCTCAGTTTTGATTAGGAGATTTATCCAGAAGTTTATGATAAATATTTTTTCTGCTCTTCCACTCTATTCTTTCTCCCTGTAGTTTATAGGGAAATTGTAGAAATAGAAGCAGCAAAGAGTTCATCTGACGCAAATGCTTTACAAGCACCTCTAAATTGTGATCATACCAAATTTGCATGCCTGCCATCTGCACAGAAACCCTGTCTTTGCTCCAGCAAAGCTGACTTGCTGAACTTACAGTCTCTAGATCTGTACAGCTCTGCCCTGTTGCATGGTTCTCTGTGTAAACACAGAGTGGGGACAGCAGCAGCTGCGTGTGTCCGTCCAAGGGCAGAATGCACTCTTAAGCTTTAATAATAATACTTGTGGCAACATGTAACATTTAAATAAGCCTTTTCATCTTCAAAGTCCTCTGCAGGCACACAAATTCACCCAGCATCTCTCTGGTGTGGCTATTATTAGCATAATTTTACGGGAGCAGTCAGGGGACAAAGAAAAACAATGAGATTTGCCCAGGGCAAGCTGTGAGATCACAAGCAGACAGATTATTGTAAATTGGCATTACCTGGGAACTTCATTTAGCGATCATCAGAAAGAATAACATAGGAATAGGTGTTCAAAGAACTACACAGAGTGTGGACACTGTGTGTATGATGTGCTCTTTCCTAAGAATTACGGATATATCCCAGCCATTAACCTAGCAAGAGAAAAAGGGGGAAATTTTAACCAGTAAAAGCCATCCAGAATTCTCTTGTTGGCAATTCAGTGTTGCTCAGTGTATTGTCATGTAGATTTGACTGATTTTTTGCAGGGAAGTGCAGCACACTGCAGGGAATGTGAAATATCACCTCTACTGCACATTGATTTAAACCACACAGAGTTAAACTGCAACAATATAGTGGCTTCTGATCCAGCCACCCTTCTATAAATATATGATCAATCTTTTGAAGGTATTTCATTTTCACGGGAGTAAATTCCAAAAGCTGAAATGCAAAGGAGTATCAAAACTGTATTACAGTAGCTGAAATACTAATGCACTGTGTCCTGGACTGTACCTCCCTCAGACACATGACATGGTTTTGATCTAAGCTTTGGGGAATAATGTGGACAAAAAGCCTTTTCAAAAACAGAGAATAAAAATGGTCTTATTTGAAATTTGAGTATAACAGCTGAAAAAAGCACCGCCCTCATCTTTATTAGCCTGCTATTCAATCCACATGAAGCGAAGACATTGTAACACTGCTATTATCACCCCACTGGAAGTGGAGTGGGAATAAATGGAAAGAAACGCATTGCATACTGTCCAGGAGACCTGATCCTGAATTGCACTGAGCTTCTTATTCCAAGCCAGGAGTCCTTTTAGCTCTCCTTGACCTCAGTGAGAAATTTGGGCTCCCCGGAGCTAGTGCACAGTATTATTTATTCTTACGACTCTAGGATAGGTGCAGTGAAATATATATTTAACAGACACAAAATGTATTTATTCTTTTTTGTTTTGTTTTGTTTTTACTTCTAAATATAGTACCTATAGTAACATAAAGGTATGGCAACTGAACATTATGTGAAATATAAAAATCATGTCTATTTTTTCCAGGATTTATAAATTGTGTAAGGTTAAGAATATTCTGCAGGAAAAAAAGCACATTATGCCTCCAGAAGGGGATTTGCAATTGTATTTTCCTATTAAAACATTATCTTTTACAGAGTCTTCTAAGTTCTTTATATGAATAAATGCAGAGTAGGCATAATATACTCCATCAGTATAATGCTGACTGGAAAAATATTGTTGGGGGGTTTTTCATAAGAAAAACCAGCAAATGCTAGAAATCTTATCATCCAGGGTGCTGTTGATTTTTTCTCTTTTATTTATAGGGGACAGCTACAGGCACACCACTCACTCTCTAATATTCCTACTGAAACAGCAACCATCTGGGTGCTGGGGTGGGTGCACCGAGCCCTAGGGTGCCTTTAGCCAGTTCACTTGGAATCTCGAGTCTGTCCTGTCCTATCACCCAGCAGCAATGGAACATTTGTTCCCCGAAGGGCCGGCACGCTGCCAGCAGCAGGTGTTAGGCTGTCCTCTGGGATGAAGGCAGCAGGCATGAGCACTGATGTGTGCCCATGACAAGATGTTGCAAATCTGCTCTCATAGCGACAGTGACAGCATCTGGGACGGTGTTGTGAGTCACCATTCTGTAACCATTAAAAACCAGTTGCCGTTCCTTTCATAATAATAAATTAAAATATCATTCCAAAGCGTGCTGGTCTCAGGAAGAATATTAAAGAAGGCATGTAGGGATAAACACGTGTGCACTGGGACACACGGCTTTACGGAATGTGTTATCTGACTATGTCCAAGTGATTGTGTTTTAAATTGACAGGTAAGGTAATTCAGATTATCTTTGTTGATGGATAGGATAGGGTCGTGACTACTATTCAGACTGCATTTTTAGATTTTCCTAAAGGAAATACAATCAAGCAGAAAATGTTTAAAAGTCAATACAAAAAGTTACTATCCTTTTAATGTAATGATTTTATAATTAATAGATAATTCTTACACAGTTGCATCTATTGAGCCCAGATTCCTAAGCCACCTCAGTTTTAAATTTTATTTACATAGGCTGAAGTTGTGCTTCTTCTGCCTAAATGCAAAGCTAAGCAGGGTATGTGGCATTTTACAAGAAGAGGATTTATATAAATATCTGCATGGAAACAATAATAGATTAGCAGTAGCTGCCTCTTTCCAAAATGTCTGTTTTGAAAATGCTTTCATAGATCTGTAGGCAGGTGCACAGATATTGTTTCTGTGACTTCTTCCCACAGAGATCATATTCTTCTACTTTGATTTATACTGGGTTTGAATATGGATAAAATACATTTTTAAAATTCACCAACAAGCCATACAGCAAATATCCAAATAATGCTGTCCCTTGATTTCTCTGGAGTCTTGTTTCAGCCTGGCATGCTTATCTTCCAAATGATCTAAATCCAAGACCTTCCATCTTATTGGCCTTTGTTGAATATAATGCATGGGGACTGATGAACTCAGTGACTGGGCCTCCCTTTGACCACTGGTCATTTGTCAGCAAGGCCTCTGCTTTCATTTGGGCTCAGCCCAACCCGGTCCAGATCAAAGGCAGAACTGTTAATGATGCCAGCAGAGCCAGGATTTCACCCTGGGCCTCGACACTTACAATGATCAGCATTATCATGATGGAGGTTTGTAAGCAGGGCTTATCAACATGAGGGGCTTCGGAAAGAGAGACAACTGTGAGGAAAACTGACACAATTTAGCCCAAGTGGTTTTTAGCATTTTAATGTTTCCCCTCTATTCATGTTCAGTCTACGCTTGGCTTAACAGTCTGAGTGGTTGTTCACTGCTTTTAGTCCACCAAATAAGGAATTTTCCCACTTCTTCCTTATCATTTAGTCTTTGCTGCAAGCCCCATATTTGTAGGTTCACTCAGTAATATCCCAGGTACTGCTGAAGACCAGACACCTTGCCTATCTATCACCACGTTTTAGTGAAAAATGAGTTATTTTCACAAAGACAGATGAGAAATTGGTTTCAAATGCTCCATCTTGTGAAAATACATTTTACTTTTAATCTTTCCTCTTAATTTTCTGTTATTAGATCAAAAAAAATCAAAATTTGTTCTATATTATTTTTCATCATAAATGGAATGTGCAAAATAGAATCAGGTGGGCTTTTTTGAAGAGTTTTGAAAAAAAATTGTTTTCTTCTTTTAGAACAGATTTGGTCAATAATTTGGAAAAAAATGCAGAAAATATAAATAGCAAATAATTTTTTCTGGTACTTTTCAAAATAAAAATGTCTGCTTTCAGGAAATCTGTCTTTTTCTGGTTATGAATACTTTATACTTTCCCCTCATAACCAAGTATCTGTCATTAAAAATTTTACCTAAACCTGTAAGAAGACAAGACTCCTGAGGATTTTGAAGTGATATAAACAGGGAAAAAAAAGAATTAGTTTACATTTGAATGTTAAATTCAGAGACGATGTAGAGCACATTTTTTTTAGTATTTATTCTGCGGTGGAATTGAAAAATTGATCACTGAGCTATTTTTTGCTGCGTGTTGCAAATACAGGAAACCAGAAAACTGACGGTATTGACATTATCAAACAACTCCCCTCACCACACATTAAACTCCTCTGTTACCTGTAATACTACTACAGACTTAAAATTTAAGTCAGGAATTGCTCTACAGTATAAACACCCAGTAATAAACCAGAAAATAAACTTCCTTCTGAAAGAGAGGAGAGAAACAAAAACGGACAAAACAAAGTGCAGCTTTGAACCTCTAATATTTTTTAAGGATTAACTGCTGGGTCTGTGTTTAGTGACATAACACCACCAAATTCAAAAGGTGCCTATTACATCACACCCTTGACCTCTGCTAAAGCCTGGTGACAGGCACCTCTTAGGTCATGGTTCTTTTGATATTTTTAGGTGAACAATGAAGTTTTCTTCAGTCTCCCACATCATTCACTCACCTGCTATGTGTTTAAGATCAGATTTTCGAAGTCTGGCATGTGAATTTGTGCATGTACATCTGCATGTATCAGTAATTGAAAACCCAGCCCCTGGTTAAAATGAAAAACACCCACCCAGGATCCTATTCCAGTGTGAATTCTACAAGGGCCCCTTGAGAAAGTTGAATCCTTTATTGAAATGTTTGACAAAGAAACCACATACTTTTCTGTTTTGATGCATTAGATAAGGATCTACTTTTTTTTTTTCTTCTTCTTTTTTTTATGAAAAAAGCCTTTGCTCTAAATCAGCAGCATGAAGAATTAAAACACGAAAACAAAAGCATATTATTTAAGGAACAGCCTGTTCCCTAAACTGTTACTGTGCTGGGTGCCAAACCACATTTTGTGATATATCATGTACAACCTCCTCTTGCATGTTTTACTGTTATGCTTTATATGACTTGGAGCGAGAAAACCCTGATAGTTCTGCCTTGGACTTACCACAAAGACAGGTCCACTCGCAGAGCTGAATCACAACACGACAATTTCCACCCAGGATGATGACTCTGAAAGAGGTAGAAAAGTGTTTGTTTATTTGGTGATATGTATGAAAATCTGAGTTAAATAGAAATGTGAATTCATAATGAATCTCTTGCCCTTCACAAAACACTTGGTGGTTGCAGAATGACAGTGATCTTGCTGCAAAGTGCAACTCACATGAAGTAGGGCCACTTCATTCTCACACAGGTCTAGAAATAAATGACAGTGACCTAAGCTTGAATGTGAATTTGCAGTATATAAACCATAATTACTGCCAGTATGCAAGCAAGCCTGTAGAGGAGAATGTGAAATAGTTTCTTTTACAGAGGGCTATGTTATATTTAATTTACAGTGCAGTAACAACAAGCACACATGCAGTTGCTGCAGAGCAGCTCATGCCCACCAACTTCATCCTCAAATCTATGCTGGAATTTTTTGGTTATATGCTTCTACCCCCCATCACTACATTTACACTAATCCACTGTCAAAATTCATCTTGATTAATTTTCCAGGACACACCTGAGAGGACAAGCCTAACTTTCTGTACTGTGGTAGAGAGAAGGGTTCAGCAGCCTTTCATAGTTTTGTTTTGTAGCCTTACACTGAAAAAATCCTGTCCCAGAGACACTCACAGGCTATAAAAAAACCAGGCCTGACAAGTTAGCAAGGGAAAAAAGGACTGGAGTTGGCTATGGAAAGGGTGTAAGTGGAGAAACCTGCAACGGAAGCCAATGGGTACAGCATGTGTAGAAGCTGCTGTTAACTGCTCTGTTAGCTCAGGTAGAGAGGTCCAAGATATGGTACAGAAGGTCCCAGACTCAGGAGTCTGAGACCCACAGGGATGTCAGTGTGACTATTTTCCATTTTATTTATGATCCTCTTAGAAAGATGACAGGAAGGGACTATACTGAAATGATACATCTTTTAATGCCAAGGACTTATGGGAAAAGAGATTACAGAATCGATGTCATTCCTTCAGTTGAAATTGAATTCTCTCTGTTCGTATGCATTATATCTTTAATAACATAATTGTGTGCTATTTTTTCTACAAGTCTCTTGCTTGATTCCTTGCATAGTTCTGACCTATGCTGGGATGAACCAGAGTTAAATAGTGAAGTAGACTGATCTGGATCTCCACATATTGAGAAACTAGAGCTAATAAATGAGGTAGAGATTCTTGGGAGCTATAGGAAAGTTAAATCCACTTATGACTGAGGTCTGGACTCTCTAAGTGCCATTACTAAAGTCATCATGTGGTGATAGGCAAATCATCTAGTCAGTGATGTATGGCCACTTATATGTATCTCATTTTCAGAGAGCCCAAACTGATACTCCAGGGTTAGAAACACTGAAGTGCTGAACCAGCTGAAGGTGAGGACATAAAGGGCTATGCCAGGAACATATAAAGTTTAACTTGGTATTCCCATAAACATTTATAGTAAACTCAAGTATCAGTAAAAAAGAAGTAACAAATATGAGTATATTGAAAAGATGGAATTTTTTTAGATACACTGAAAATAGAAAGTATTCTGAATCAAAAATTCTCTTTTATACATATTATTACTGTGAATTCAGTGGATTCCAAGGAAAAAATTATTGAATTTAGCAACTCACTAATGTCACTCAGGTGATTGAACTGCTGCAGATTTTTACTTTGCTGCATTTAAAAAAAAAATATTCATAAGAACATATTTTCTGTATGGAGTAACCCTGAGTTAGTGTATTAATGTGAGGATCTAGTGATAAGTATTCAAAAATAATTATAAAATTAGGATTTTTTTTCCTGCTTTCTGTACATCATTTCTCTTCACCTTCTGGTGGTATAACAAAAATAAATTAAATCTTGTTTGTAACATACGTAAATGTGACTGTAAAAAGTGCTGTAAAGAGCTGAAGAGGAAATTAATAACTCAGGGCAGTAAACAAGGCCTGGGACCACACATTGAACTGTGAGGAAAAACAGAAGTTTTTCTGTCCCATCTACCTTGTATGTGAATAAAACCCCACACAGTTAAGTAAATGTAGCATAATGCATACACAGAACTTGTGCAGTTTTAATTTCAGCTTCCTAACGTTTCAATCTTTGAAGTCCCCAGCCCTTTTAACATTCCTTAAATGTAATTTCACTGTAATCCCTGTGTTTGTAATAGGAGATTTGTTTTCCCAAATGGAGTTATTCACTATCAGTGCAGTGAGGTTCTGGGAAAGGGAGAAAGGGCTGTGGCTTACCTGCTCAAATCCCTTGCACACATGGTCAGATAATTCTGACCAAACTGGGAGATTTTTCCTCAAAATCTTTCACTCCAGAACAAAGAAGTCTTCGCCTATAGGAAAATGCAGAAAAGAGCCACGGTGACAGTTTATTCCTGAGGTTATTCTGCGATGTGCTGCCCAATGCCTTACCTTGGGCATGGCTGTGGTGGAGCACATCCCAGCCCACGAGGGAGGCAAGTGTGCATTGCAGAAATGTGGATGAGCAAAATCTTATGGCTAATGAGGTGGCTTCAGTGAACTGTGTTTATATTATGGCTGGGCAAAGGTGCAAGCTTTGTGCTTTTTTTTTTTCCCTAAAAAGGGAAAACCACAGAAAGAAACGGAGATGAAAAGGAAACAAGTAAACAAATGTGGTTTTACAGAAACTGAGGGACAATTTATCCTCAGCACAGCAAGCAAAAACTTGGAAAACATTTGGAAAAGTCAGAAAACAAGTTAAAGTTGGTTGGCAGACTCTGACAGAGCTGACAGCTAAAACTACCCCTGGCATGTTGACAACAGTGTGGCATCAATCTGTGTGTAACAACCTATCCTTGAAAAACTCCATCCTGGATTTAAGCTAGCACTTCCTAACCTTTTCTCTACCCAGCATCCAAGCTGCGGTGTGGAAAAAGTTTTCAGACGTGACTTTTAACTCATTCATGGACAGCAGCCGGCTCCCTCCCTCAGACTGCCATCATGGCGGCCACGCTCCCTCACAGACTCCTGGCCCTCCCTCCCACCTTGCTGGTCAGCACAAACACCCGTCCCCAGATCCCTGCTCACCCCTTACCTGGGATCTCACACCTACTCCACATTCCCAGTTTCTTTCTCCAGAATATGTCTCTGTTTCCTAAAGCAAGGCTGTGGCGGGAAGATGGGGAACATTTTGGCGGGAAGATGAGGAACCTTGCGGCAACATGGCTGCCCTCGCTGTGACCCACCCCACTGTAGCCTGCGAGCTGCATGTGGGGGCTCCGAGCACACTACTAACCACAAGGTTATTAATTACTCCTGCAAGACAAAACAGCCTCAAGTTGCACCAGGTAAGGTTTAGATTGGATATTAGGGAAAATTGCTTCATGGGAAGTGTTGTCCAGCTGTGGCACAGACTGCCCAGAGCAGCAGTGGAGTCCTCATCCCTGGATAGATTTAAAAGAGGTATGGATTTAAAAGAGGGATGTGGCACTCGGGGACATGGTTTAGTGGTGGCCTCAGCATTGCTGAGGGAACATTCAGATGTGATGGTCTGAGAGTGCTTTTCCTTTCTCAATGACTCCATGATTTTATGTTTCTGAAGTAGGAAGCAGAAAGAGCTCACAGTAAAGCTGAGGCCCAGCAGCAGCTGGGTTGCACAGGGGTTTGAGGTGCAGACATCCACACCAGCTTACATGGCTGTCTGTTGTTGCATGAAGGCAAATAAATTAATGCCATGGTACTGCTTCCCGGGAAATCTGCAGCTGCATCCACTATTTGCTGGTAATGGTCCAGGCATCCACATCTGTACAGCTAAAATTCAGCCTCTTAATCTATTCACTACTAGATCTCACCTGAGACATGGTGGTAACAATAGGCACAACCAGCCTGAACTACCTGCAGCTTCTGTCTCAAGAAAAGTGGGTTTGAAAGGTTATTTTCACACAACAATCTCACATACTGCCATATAGAATGCCATGGAAGTTCTTCCTGTGTTATTACTACACCTTAAAAATGGCCTTCTGTTTTGAGATCCTTTGGTGTTCTCAGATTATCTGTATTTATATAGTTCTTGTGGTCCTATGAACTCTACATGTTTAGCTGGATGATACACAGATAGCCTGAGTTGTCAGTCACTCTCTCCATCTCTCCTATCCATCCCTCGAGAGCCTCACCTCACTCCTATAGCCATCTTTATATAATATCCCTGAGGAATTCAGCTCAAACACCTCAAATACACTAAAGACATCTGTATGCAAGATGCCTGCTTCTATGAGGATGCAGGCAAAGATTGCCCTGCACAGCTCGTATGCAGGCTGTAATGACCATATTATTCTGATTGTAAATAAAGCTGTGCTTTCTCACTCATGGTATGCCTAGCTATCATTTGCTGCTGCATGCCATGTTCAGGTTGATACTTAGCAACAGATGGGGGGGAAAAATGAGTTGCTAATATATGTTTTATAATTTTTTGATGAATGAAAAACCAAACAGAGGCCTTAGTTGTGCACAGACCATTCAAAACAATGAGATTTACACAGATTCGATGTCATCGTGTGTTGCATTAGTAGCAAACAACAAATGATTTTAGTGATAGTGCTAAAAGAAAAAAAAGCTCATAGTTACTGTCCCATGGACAACCTTTCATCCAGCCCAGTGTATTTCAGCCTTTGGACACTTGGCTGTTGTGTCTGTGGTCACTAAATTACACTTATTGAGGTATCTATCAGAAAAAACTAAGATTACTTTTCTTTCATATTTCTCATGTGCTGCAGCCATGTGATAGTGGGTCTGTTTGGTACCCAACTGCAAAAACAAATAAAAATTCCATCTTTAACACTTAAGAAACTGTCTATTTTTAGTTTGGTTTCCTATGGAAACAAGGCATCTGTGATCAGGCTGTCTCTGTGCATGTATCTGTCCTTGTGTACCCCCTAATAATTTTTGAATCTAGTGGCCTTTTCCAATCAAGTGTGATGAAATGACAGAATTTTCGAAGAATCTGGGTTCTAATAAATTGCCTAAAAATATGGGGCCAGATAGATGGACAAAAAATGTTGATGTTGCCCAGCTGAGGGAAAGCTGAAGCACGAACTTACATCTTATGAGGCTCCAGAGAATCCACGGAGGTGAGAGCTACAGTAAATTACACAGCTATACAGAAAAGCTTCAGTTCAAGGTCATGGTTTTATGCACCTCAAATTCATGAAGAAACAGATTTAATTCATTCCACTCCTTGCACAATTATTTGTTTAATATTTGCAGAGGTCTGCCTTCACTGCTCAGTCAGAAGATTAGAATTCTTCCCTTTACCCACAACCAGCGAAGAATCTAGTCCCAGATGTTTTTAAATTTGACCTGTCCTTTGGGTCAGAGGATCAGGATCATGTGATAGTAGGCTATTTAAAGTAGGTATTTAAAGCTCCCCAAATGGTGTAGACTTGTGCATCAGGAAGCTTCAGGGAATGCCTGGAAGCAAGATGGCTTTGGGAATTAACCTGCAAGAAGAAGAAGAAGAGGAAGAAGAAGAAGGAGAAGGAGAAGGAGAAGGAGAAGGAGAAGGAGAAGGAGAAGGAGAAGGAGAAGGAGAAGGAGAAGGAGAAGGAGAAGGAGAAGGAGAAGGAGAAGGAGAAGAAGATTATGTAGGACTCAGCTCTTCCTTTTAAGTGGATACTTAAAATATATGAACAAATTAGAAAATAAATGTTAAAGAGGTGTTGTTTTGGGGAGAATGAAGGGAGGAAATGGGAGCAGTAGCACAGCATGATGCTGAGTAGACCTTGGTATGGAACAGTTGCTAGCTTAAAATTATCTTGTTCCTTTTTAGGTTAATCCATCTCTTGCTCTGTCTTCAGTCTTCTCAATATTCCAGAGCTGGAAAACAAGTAGATGAAAGTGTCTTTTGGGGTAAGGAAACTGGAACAGATGCTGAATAGTTACTGTACATGTGTAAAGCTGACTTAGATTGCAGGTTAAAAATGTCACAGCTGACTCTGGAATTTGAGTCACTGAGGCAAGAAGACCCTCCTCCCTCTCCATGAGCTCGATCTGAATCTGTACACTTCTGCAGGTTTGCATCCAAATTAATAAGCTCTGTCCCCAAGGCAGAGGTGCTTGTGGATTTGTGCTGTGTAAATTTGTTTTGTTGTGTAGAGATTTCTGGCCCAAAATGGTGCCTGCTTGGGACTCTGCACTGCTCTCTGTTGTACAATGAAGCACATATGAGATGCATGATGAGCTTCGAGTGTGGATAGTGAGTTATTGAGGCTGGAAAACTGGGGAGAGCTGCAGCTCCTACTTTCCCTGGAGAACAAATGTTTTTCAAAGCCTGCTGAGGTCTGCAGAGAAATTTCAGCTGATTTGTAGCTCTTTTCTACTTTCTAGGTTTATAAGAATTCCACATCCTGGGAGACAAAAAAGAAAACACCTTGGGAGACAAATAGGTCTTTCAGTATGGAAACAGACTTTCTAAAAAAAATATCCTGGCTGTAGAGATGTTTTCCTACAGCTCTGACCTCTTGTGTTGTTTAGGTCACAGAACCTCAGGTGGATGGAGATGACGAGGATATTTATTTTCAGCGTAGTGGTCTGAGGAGGAGGTCCCACAAATAAACATTTTGGATTTTCCCCAGAGTAATATTACAATTGCCATTTCTACCATTAGCAATCTGATGTTACTTCACCCTGCTCTGCAAAATGTGCTACCAAAATCAGTTCTGCTACTTGTTTGCCATTGGATGGACATTACAATTAAAGGCTTTCTAATTTTTGATCTTTTATATGGAACAATAATGAAAGTACTTGAAAAATAAAAATAGCAGACATATTTTTGGTACTATTTGCCTGACACTGAAAGCAAATGTCTTCTGGTTGTATAGGTTTTTCTTTCCTATTTCTACAACACTTACCATAATTCATTTAAAAATAGAGTTTAGAAAGCAGTGGATATAATTAATGTATTGATCTAGTTTTCCATTATGTTGTTAGCACAGGTGAAAAATGTGCTTTTGATGAAATTGTTGATTAAAACTACCAAAAAATCCATTATATCTAGCTTACTTTTCCTTACTTAATGAAGCAGATGGATATAAAATAAGGGAAGGCTATATTGACCTTTACTAGGAATATATATGGCATATAACTTGATACCTATAAGATAATTAATATTAATCTGACCTTTTTAGTTTCTGGGCTACAGTGCTGTTACTAATAGCAGCTACATAATGTGTTGTATGTTTTCACTGAAGAGGTCACGCACTGGCTAAGAGCAGGAAAAAGTGGATTTGCTGGAGCTGTTCTCAGCATCTCCTTGATTCAGGGCAGGGAGGAGGAACAACTCCATCTACCTTCCCAATCCTCTCATACACCTTGGTAGGTCAGGAAAGTGCAGAGGGCTTGTTCTGGGGGTTTTATGCTTTAAAGATGAATAATTTCAGTCACCAGACTGCTGATCAGCATGAGAAAGTGCAGAAACAGTTAAAGCAGGATATTGGAGGGTTTCAGCAAGGCAGTGCTAGTCCTGTGCTGGTCTCTGCCCCTGAGCAGGCACCATCAGCATTTTGGGTTTGCCCAGCACCTAATATAATCACACAGCAATGCTATTTTATGTGATAAGATAGCTATGTATGTGACTGTGGCTCGCCTAGCATGGGATTACTCAAAAATGGCTTTTGCTTTCAAAATTCAGATCAACTCTAGGTCAAAATAACTTGAGTATAGACAGTCCTAAAAAAAATGCAGGGTACTCTGTAATAGGCTTTTAAGGAATGTTCTATTCACAAACATTTTTTACAACTATTGAGTCAGTGCTTGGACTTTTTTCAGATTTAAAAAAATCCTGGATATTTGCTGCATTATTTAACAGCATCTGTCCTTCATATTTGCCTAGCAAGAAAACTTATAACACCATGGTCATTTGTTTGATATTAACATTTTGATCCCCAGTAGAACTAGATGATCTTTAAGGTCCCTTCCAACCCAAATCATTCTATGATTCGATGGTTCTATTAAATTAGAATTTTTTTTTCCCCAGAAAAATTAAAGATTCCAAAGCAAAATCCCATTCTCTTTGGTTTGGGCCAAGTGCAGACCTTTACAGCCAAGCTGGGACACTCAGTGCTGCCTCTGTTCACACTTCTCAAAAATCATGGTCTCTCAGAGGGTGTTCATTGATCACCTGTAGTCCAAGGTGTCCTCTGAGAGCAAACTCTCAACAATATGTGGAAAGATATCCACATTGGATATTCCTAACTGTTAGCTGAAGTAGTCCTGCTACTCCATATCTCTGCATTAAAATACTCTTCAAATGTCAAAATCAATGGGTGGAGGTGCAGATAAATCCTTTTCCTCCCCTTGTTCAAAGCCTGTCCAACTTTTCCAGCTATCCAAGCACTGCCCTGTTTGCTCTGTTTCCACCACGCTGCTTCATTTTCCCATGGCATCCCTCTGCTCTGTGCTGTGAGTGCCACAAAGCTGACCCCAGACACTTCTGCACATGCAGAGTGCTGCATAATAACACAAGAAGGCTCCACATTTCTGAAAGGAGATGGATTTTTTAGTAGGACCAGTGGTTAACACTGAGCTGGGACTGCAGCCGGCGCTCCAGCCATTCTCATTCAGGCTGAATTCTTGGGTGCCTTCACTTGCACAACCCCTGCTCCTCCCTTCAAACTGTAGACAGGCTGTTAGCAGCAGTTGTCTGCCTGCTACAGAGACCAAATGGAAAGGCTCCCCTTTCTCAGGATCACCACCTATAACAAGTTTCTCAGCTTCAAATTTCTTCCCTGTTTTTTATTTGACTGCACTTGAATGAATTGCTCTTCACTCCTTTCCAGGTTCTGCGACTTCTCCCTAAATGTCCTCCTAAATTCTCTTCTTTTTTACCACTCTCTTTCCTTTCCTATGGACACTTACACTGTAGACTTTTTCCCAGTCACAGTTTCGTGCTTATTATCATCTGCCTGTTTCCTACTTTGCCTGGCTTTCATCCTACAGGATTCTGATGCCCTCGGGTCAAGAACATTGCCCTTCTCTCAGTTCCTGGCCTGTTTAGATATGCCTATGTATACATAAGTACATACCCATAGATATATAATATATA
>WAAE01014986.1:0-13231 GCA_013400495.1 Nicator chloris
ATTAACTCTACCCTAGTTAAAACCAGTGCACTCCTCTACTGTTTTTATATGCAATACTGTGTCCATGTGTGTGCTCTTGTCTGATTAGCAACTACACAATCTCAGCTTTTTGCTTTAAACATAGATTAATTTTAACAAGACACAGTCCTGTGCTTGGTGAGTGATGGTGAAAAATAGCAACATTTTCTTCAAGATATCTTAAGATCTTTTTGTCCAGCCAAAGAAATGTCTCAGCCCTTGACATTCATATTTTAAAGTCTTATCACAGATGCTTATCAACAGTCATTAGGCAAGAAAAAACAACAAAAAAATACTGTCTTTATCATTTGTAGGTTAGTTATAACATTGCACTGACACTAAAAAGTCACTTAGAGATATGCAAGTTTTGAAACCATTTTTAATCTCCTCATTATACCTACTTAAAATAAATAAGGGATGGTAATGATCTTCTTCTGTGGAAAGAGAAAAACACACACTTCTCCCTGACTCTGGTTCTGCCCCAAGGCATTCACATTTCCCAAAAGACTAACACAACTCATTGAAACAGAGATTTTTGAAAAATACTCATCAGAGGTTTCTTTTTGTGCTTTATCCTTAGCACTGCCAAGCCCAACTTACTGCCATAAATCCTGCCTCAGTTTCTCTCAAAGGAATCATATAGTACAAAGTTTTCCTTGTGCCTATCACCAGCAGTACTGTCAAGTTCTCACTAAGGAAAAATAAAAACTACAAAATTGAAATTACCATGTCTGCTTAAGTGATGAATTAGCACAACCCTTTTATTTGCTTTTCTCCAATGCTCAAGACAATGCTGCAGATCAAACAGCAAAAAGGTTGGGCCCTTCTGTATCACTTTCCTCATGTACCTCTTGCTTTGGTGATTGCAGCTCAGGCTGAAAGCCAGGGACCACATGGAGGAGTCCTCTTGAGCTCTGCACGTCCTGCACAAGATCTTCCTCCAACTCTGTGCCTCTAGTCCCATATGCTGAAGACACCTTCTCAGCTAAACATAGAAAGAGCTGTGTTGCACAAGCTGGGGCATAAGGCAGGAGAGAAGCCAGGCTACTGCACTAGGCATCCTAGAGGAGTATCCATAATTGTTAGGAAGTGTGAAAATGTGAGCCAAGTTGCATGTGTTGTCCTGGGGAGGTCTGTTTATTGTGCTAGGAGACAGTTTACTCTTTAAGAACATGGTAATCAAGAATCAGAATCATAGAAATTAATCCTGTTATCTTCCAGATGCAGCAATTATACCAGACGTACTGTAAGATCTTACATCATGCTTGAGAGCTGTTCAGTGAAACCTGAGAACACAGCTTTGAGAGTTGTTTCTCCCTTACAGGAACATATAGTGGACGGCAGAAATATTGCTGCTGCTGGGTTTCCTCCCCAGATGAATGATATGATGTTAGCTTCTTTCCAGACAGCTGGAAAGAATACCTCATCATTAGAAACTTCCCTTAATTTCAAGTACTCATTAAGTAATAGGAATTTCATTGAGAAATAGAGACTTTCTTTTGCCCCCAGCTGCCTACAGTGATCATCCCTGTAGTGCTCCCAAAGTACTTGGGCATGGGCAAAGGGTGAGAAAGACAATTACAAGCTCTAGACAAGATTTCATCCTCAGGATAACAGGTAACTAGCCAGGTACTGTATTTCCTTCAGTCTTGCAGCCTAATGAAACAGTACCTTGCTGTGGAGTTTTCACATCTTTTCTGTTCCCGTCCCAAATGCATTATGGATGTTCATCTGTTTTTTGACTCATGCTAGAAGACAAATACTGACTAAAGTTTGGCTAAATGCAGTATTTCTAAATTCAAAATTTTAGTTCAATTACCAAACAGAACATTTAATTTGTCTATATTGCCATTACCTTCATCTTCCAAACCCATGTCCAAGCTTAGGCATGTGGCATCTGGAATTTATCACAGTACTTATAGTAGGAATTTTGCTGTTATTTGCATCAAGGTATTATGAAAACCAGTTCAGCAGCAATTTACTTCAAAGTAAAGCAATTAATGACACCTCCCTCAGTACACCTAGGGGAAGGAAAAGGGACTTCCAGGACAGAAACTGAGACCATAAGGAAAGGCATATGAGGAAGAGAATCTCTGATAGAAGCAAAGTCAAAGTCATGCTATAGAAGTGAAAAATGAGAAAATAGATTATTTTTTAATATCTGTGCAAATTATATATAAACATATATATACATACATCTATATATGTATATATATGTGTATATGTATAAAAATGTGTATAATATTGCTAGTATATACACATGTATACCTACCCTTTGCAATGTTGAATATAACTCAAAGTTTCTGAAGTGTGAGAATAAAGAAGGCAAGGACCTGTCTCTCAGTGGAGATGAAAGTAGGGATTTTTTTTGCATTTCAGCCCAAGTACTAGCCTGCCTGTTTAACACACCTGCCTATTTGGCTGCTCCAGAAAGCATCTTGTTTAGTATGATTTCTAATAAAAACTGCATGCAGTTCATCAGGGTCCATCGCAAGGGTTAGGAGGTTCTGCTCTTCCTGGAGGCCGGCCTCAGTGTAGTGCAGCAGGTTTATTCTAGCAACTGTCCACTTCAATACCTTTAATGACCTGGAGGAGGAGTGTGAGTAACCCCGACTTGAGGCTGCAGTCAATACATT
Organism: Nicator chloris; assembly: GCA_013400495.1. Lineage (NCBI taxonomy): Eukaryota > Metazoa > Chordata > Aves > Passeriformes > Pycnonotidae > Nicator > Nicator chloris. The sequence goes on from WAAE01014986.1 coordinate 2,655, forward strand.
TAAAGGTAGGAATACCACTCAGAAAGTTTTCAAGATTTCAGAAAGATCTGGTCCGAGTTTAATGAAATACGTTTTTGTTGTTTTGCTTTTTAAAAATGAAAACAAGTTCTACCTGTGTAAAACTTAAAAATAATAAAAGTTTGTTTTGAAAACTATAATCTTTTCTACAAAGAAAAAAAGCTCCCCTGAATAGCTCTGTTGTTTCTTACCTTGAAGAAAGCCTTTAGATATTTGAAAAGCCTTCAAACAATATTGTGCACATTAGATTCTTCCCTTTATTTCATTCAGATCAGGTCTATCTAGCAGCACGTTCAGAAAATAAGCCCAGGTTACCTGGCTCATGGGTGCCTGCAGGTGATATCTCATTATATCAATTTTTTTAAAAGCTTGACTATGTTTTGTTTTCACACATAGAAACATCCTACCAATAAGAGTGAGCATGACACATATTTACATATGTTACATTAAACATTTGTGCCTTCTATTTAAAGAAGGGAAATTTGCTTTAAGAAAATGTCAGGAAACCGGCCTTTGATAGAAAAACGATGAGTAAAATGAAGAAACTGAAATTCATAAATGTTTATTCCATTTTCTGTTACTTCTGGAAAAAAATTAAATCCATAGGTTTTCATTCCCATATCCTTTTTCTCCTGATGTAGAAAGAAATGTGACTGAACAACCACTAAAAATAAAGATTCCCATTAAACTGAACATTTAGCCAACGTATTCATAGGAATGTGCTTGGTCACCAATGTTTAGATTTTTTTTACATTAATTACCTAATGGTAGTCTGTATCTTAAATATACGCATAGATGTGCATATATGTGTATTTTCTATATCTATAAAATGCATATATATGTATATATATAGTCTAGGGTTCAAAATCCAAAATAATTTAACACAAACATAATATGAGGGGAATTGTCAGCAAACTGGAAAGACAGACAATTGATAGAGATTATATTTTTTCATTAGTATTTGTATACTGAACAATTTACTACTCTTTATTTACATTGAAAAAAGCCACCTGGCAGATATAACAAAAATGGAAATCTGTATTAATTTTGTCTATCTGAATTGTGATTTTTTTTTTCCATTTGCTGTTAACCATATGAAATTATAGAAGTGTCCTTGTCAAACTGCTGAAGCACTTTCTTCTCTATCTGATATTAAAGTTGATCACCTGGATTTCATCTGAATTACTGTCTGTAATCCACTGGCAACCTTAAGATACTTGAAAGCAAGCATCATCTTTCACAGAAGACATAAAGATATCAAAATGCATGTTCTGCATGTGACCCAAAATATCTTTGAGAATTGTCACGGCAAGCCACAAGAAAGTCAACCCATTGGTCTAAGTAGGTTTGGAAAGTTATTGTGCACATCTGTAGCCTAACCCTTTACTATTTTCATCTAGTGCTCATGCAGGGATAGTGGATTTTTCTCCCATCCAGTGGAAAATCCAGCCAGAACCACACAGCTGTCCTTATAAATAATTGCACGAGAACAGACTTCCCCCCTAATAACAATTATTGAGGTGACAAGAGGTTAACAACAAATGTGGATTGTTTACTTCCACCAATAGCCATGATGGAACTCACAATGAAGAAATCTATATTTGCTTTCATCCTGTTCTTCAAATTACAGGATAAATAAGGGACTACATTGTAGTTATTTACATGGGAAGTCTTTTCTACATGTAATATAATTTTAATTGAGATATTCATAATTAAAATGCCAATTAACCTTGATTTTGCCTCCTTTATAATTATTTGAACTAAACACATAATAACTTTGATGCAGATGGAGAACTGTAAAAAATTTAATGTGCTAAATTGCTTATGGAGATCTACTTCAATTAGTTCAGTCATTTTCTGTTAGTTCTAATTACGTAACTACATTATTTACATTTAGCAAATGTATTTAGTAATAACTTTTATTTCATGACAATTAACTCAATATCGAATGACCCTATCAGTGTACACTTGTGATTTAATTTCTGTTTTGTAAACAGTTATTTTGTTTCTCTTTTTTCTACACAAGCTGCACCAGTTGTAGTTTCTTTTACCAATGCAAGATATATTTTCAACAATTCAATTCAAACATATGGAATGTGTTATACAATTAATTATCAAAGCAACTGAGAGTCTGCATTAACATTTCTCTTGCATAAGACATCTATAAAACTAACGTCATGACTTTTTTTCTAGCATGAGTGTTTTTTCTTTTCAGCCTCTTTCACACTGGGTTCAATTAAAAGCATTCAGCATTCTGAAAGAGAAAGGTGGGACACCCACAGGAATGCATCCAGCAGTTTCCTTTGTTACAATAATCTCCTTGCATTACTTAAATCTTAAATTCTCACTATCACCAAACCTTCCACTGCCTTCCCTCACTTTTATCTGGCCAGTAAAGCAGTGAAATGTGATTATACTCTATGTAGGTTAAAAACCATGAAAACACAAGCCATGAAAACCGTATCTTCTGCAGGAAGGAGCAATAGCATGACTTCAGTTATTGCATTCTGCTCATTTTGTTTCGGTGCCAGTGCATGTTCATCTTCAATTTACTACGATTTGGAAATAATTCATGCATCCTATTCTTTTTTCCTTGTAAAATCCTGCTAAATTAAATTTAAAACATAAATATTTTAATAAAAAAAGAGTTGAAGGAATTATCATGATTTATCATTAGGGAAGTTTAGTTTTGTTCATCCTCAGAAGAATTATAAACACCATCCCAGGTGGTGCTCAAATGGCAGACCAGCCACCTATTCCCTCTGCCAGGGAAAAACAGACCCTTTTTCACTCTTCTTCAGTAACCTCATCCGGTCCACTTTCAAAACTAGTTTCCAGTAGGATATTCAGCAACCTTTGGGACAGATACAGATAATAAAAAACTGATTCAGATACTGCCATATTCTTTGTGATGAATCGTAAATATACTCTTTGATTATAGAATTACTTCCACCATGCCACAAGGCACTTCCTCAAAATCTATTACAACCTCAGTCTTACTATGTTTTGTGCAGATATTGAAAGAAAAGCACTCTCCCATCCTTTCAGAACATCCAACTGAAAGCAAGGTGTTTTGTGGGAGAGCCACAGTATTGAAAAAATTTGGCATATCTATGAATTACAGAATGGACATTGAATCTTTGTTTATCAACAAGAAAAAGTCAAGCAAACCTATCAGCTTGATGTCTGTCTATCATACCCTGATCAAAGCAGAAAATGAGGGAGAGGATAGCTAGCACCTAGAAAGCTAGCACCTTATTGTTATCACTAGAGGCTTTAACTGAAAATGCAAAAAGATTGAAAGTTGGTTGTTGCAGTGTGCAACATATGGTTGCTTCCACTGCCTTATTGTTCTTTTGTTTCGGTTTACTCCATGAGTCAATCTGTCTTTCCCCTCCCTGGTTTTCGAGACTGTTCCCTGTCATTTTTCAAACCTCCTCCCTTTGGACACTGCCTGTCAATCGGCTGCCTCTCCCTTTCACCTAGAAAGTTCTAGGAAGGGCTTCGAGTGATAGGCTGGGGTCCCTGGGATCCCTCCCTTCTCGTTGCTGTTTGGTCTCCTGTCATGCCAGTTATTGTTGTATCCCCCCACCTCTTGTTAATGATTGGAAAGTTGTTGGTTACCACCCCTTGTTACACCCCCGGTACAAAATGCACTGTACAGCCCCGCTCAGGGCTCTCGTCTGCTGGGTTCCCTTGGTTGAGGGGCTCCTCCCGGAGCCCTAATAAACTGAAATTCACCCCCAGACCTGAGACTGCCTCCTTTTCTTCGCCTTTGTCTGCTGCCAGCCCACATCGTACAGGATAAGAGGGAGAAGAACCCACAGCAGCAGCTCCGAGTCACTGAGCAGGTGACAGCTTGGGACAGAGAGCTGCGCTTTTTACTGGAGCTGTTCCCACAGCTAGCCGGGACAGTGAGGGTTCCCTCACCAGTCGGGCACAGCGACAGGTGGTCAATATCTGAAAGATTTTCACCATTCTGATGGCTTCTCTATTTCCCTAAAAATAATAGGCATCTTAGCACTTGTAAGAGAGAGATTGCAGTCTTCCCATGTGAGGCACTCAATATTTCCTTAGTGACCTTGGCTTGCCATGCTACCTGCAGGAGAAAGGATAGATACCATGCAAGGGAATTCAAGGAATACATCTCTCACTAATCATCTTGGGGAGAGAGGGGTTAATGGTTGGAATTGTTTCACACTGGACTGGAAGCAGACGGGAATTCAGTAAATGTAGTTCCTAAAACCAGATAAATCTAGGGCATTCAGAAATCACTTCCGTATTGTGTCCTGGCATGCATCATCTGCTATGTATACCAGAAAGACTGTGATAATTTTTTTTCATTTTTTTCATTTTTCATCTGAAAATTCTTTCTAGAAGTCTGTGCATTAATTGCCTCAAATTTCTCATATTCCTGAAAGTGGACAATGGTAGGCAACTAAAAAGTATGGAAAGGGAAACAATAATTTACAAGAGTCAAACAAAGCAATCCAAGAAAGTATTTTTTTATGATTTAAATAACTAACTGAATAGTGCACATTATATTTAGTGTGATATTAAATAACTAATACTAATAATGAAATTTGCTGCTCCTCAGAACATGCTATTTTCTCTATGTTTAAAATCAGCAATTGAAATATGCTTGTATAAGGCATTCAGCTACCTGATCACCAATAATTGTAGACAACAAATACATAAATTAATTTTCTTAAAATGATTTACATAAATTATTATCTCCTATAAAGTATTGTTTTTCTACACCATGTAAAAGAATTTTAGAGGCTCAAAAATCATGATGCTCCAGTCTTGTTTCTCAAACATTTACAATATAGACGTGATTCAACAAGAACTGTGTATATGCCCCAGGACCAGGCTGCCTAGTGACCACTGTATTTTCAATCAATCGATCAGCATTATTTAAAACAAATATATTGTTTTCCTGCACTTTATGATAATAGTAGTCAGAATCTGAATTTGAATCATACACATTGAATGTTTAGAGAATTATCTGACACAGCTACTTGGTTTTTAAATAAAGAGAGAATTATAAACAAAGAAGAAAGCTGGAGGAGTATTTTTAAATTTTTTTTAATTAATTAATTTATTTATTTATTTATTTTTCAATAAGGAATGACCTTACACTGTGCTGGAAATAAAAAAGAATTGTTTTGCCCTAAATGACTTTTATATTAGCATGAATTGCAATCACCCAAGTTTCAAAAGAAAGAATTTACTTCTATACTAGAGTAGTGGGATGGAGTTTTAAACTAAAATGACCATTGCCGTGTGAGTAATTTCACAACATTTATACCTCTGTGATATAAATAAATAGAGCTGTTTAATCCAAAATATTCATTGACATGAATTTATGTTATGGATAATATACAATCCATTGCATATGTCTAGGTGTAAGCTGAGGATACTAGTATGTTTTCTAGTTCCTAAGAGCATCTTAATTAAGTAATTAGGTTTTTGTGAACCTTATCCATATAAATAAACATATATCTCCTTGTTGAATAGGAACATATCTTTTTAAGTTTACTTATCATTTCAAAAAAAGTTTCAGGATATTGCCAGTACCTCAAAACACTTCAGGAACCATTGACCTTTCTTCTTTGTGGAACAGTTGCCTTTTAATATGAATCCCCCTCTAGAAGACAAGATGCTGATAGATTTCTGTTATATTAATGAGAAAAATTACCTAGAGTAACAAAATCCTAGAATAATTCTATTCTATCAATAGCAATTGTGTCTTTGGCTGTTCAGAAACTAAGTTCTTTGATTTTCTAGACAAAAGAAACAAAAGTGACAATTTTTCACTGTATTTTTCATATCAGGTTGATACTTATTTTGAGACTTACAAACAAGTACAGTACATTTGAACTTAACTTTTGATCTAATTGTTCATATACAACTTGTATTTAACATCTTTGATGTCTGAGTTAGTGATCTAATCCACTGTGTAACTCAGCTTTTATTGATCTGTTCTCATGCTGAGCAAATCAAGTCTCACTTTTATGGCAGAGATTGAAAAAGATAGTAAAACTGCCTCTGAGACAGCAGTTTAAATCTGTGCAATAACAGTGGAGGCAAGAGATAAGACTTTTATTACTCTGCCAAACTTCACATGAACTCAAAGTGTCATTAAATTGGTATGTGTCATTTGCCACATATATTTATTTTACTAGATAAGTTGGTAACCACCCATTTAGATGCAGTGCAGCACCACAGTTTCTTTGCCACATCTTCTTTGCCACAGAATCTATCTCTGACCCTCAAAATACATTTGAAATACCTTTCTCATGGTACTTTGCATACTTTTCAGGTTTTCTGTTCGCATGCAGTTTTCAAAAAGAATTTTTGAACCTCTTTTACTTGAATGAATTCCAAAAGCAATTTTCAATAGTTATACAAGTGGGACCATTTTTAATATGCTAGTCTGTCATGATGAAAGAAGATTAATTCTCATATACTCAGAGCTTTTCAATCACGCTCCATAATGTGTGAGTTCTGTAATGCCTAGTGTTATTACATTACTAAGCATGGAGGAAAATAAAAGCAGTGAAAGTGCTGTATCTCAGCTTGATGTTATTGAGCGTAGTTTTACTTTAGAGGGTTTCCTATTGTGGTATTTTTCCCATTGTTCCTTAAGAAGAAAGACCTGATGAGCACACTGAAAGTAAACGACATGTGCAATAGGTGACACTTTTCACTCCCATATACAGAGCCCTGATGAAGCAAAAAATGCTTGAAAATAGGTTGCCTGATTTTTTTTTAAAGTTTAATGTCCTGGAGTTTGTCCAGGATTGATGATTGTACCTGACAACTTGCATGTCTATCAATCACACTGTTCTGGTGAACAATCTGTCTTCCTATCTGAAAGTCAAGGCTTTTATGATGTTGGACCTACAAAGCGCTGAATACCCTTACATAAATCATAAAGAAAAGTTGCTCTTTGTTTACACTCTCTCTCAGTTCTATTGTATGCATGAATAGGCACTACATAAGTGCAATGTTAGGAGGGAATGCAGGGCAGAATAAGCTAGAATTTAATAATACTTGGGGAAGAGGGAGAGCCACAAGAGTCTCTACAGTTGTAGTGAGGTCATGTGAATGAAATGTATGTTCTTGTAAAGGCACATCCACGTCAGTCAGATCTATCTATCTATCATTTCTTTGTAGCTTCTTTTCTCTGAGACAGCTGAATGATTGGGATTTGTAAATGAGAACCTGCACAATGAAAGAATATGACTCAGGTCTAGAATTAACTATTCTAATCTAAATTGTACATTAGTAACTTTATGAACACAATTTTATTTCTTATAATTTCATATCAAGTGTAGAAAGGATTTCTAAGGCAACATATTGATTATTTATCTCTTTTCAATTCAGAGTTAAAAGGTGTAGGGACTAAATTCAAACACTGATTTCTCTTCCTTCTCATCTCTAAAATCAAACATGCAGTCCTTTCAACATTCCTTAGGTTGTCACATGGGAAAATGTAGGAATTATCAGTGATAAGTACCATTAATCTTGATATACTGCCTCAAAATTCTCAGTTTTAGAATTCCAGTTGCTGTCTGAGATATCAAGAGGTCTCATCTTTAGTAAATGCATTTAACATTTCTGTATCAGGGCCATACTGTGGAGAGGATACAGTTTTTGTGAGAGGATGTTGGAGGAGTTTTAATCTCCTTTCCTTCTTCTCATTATTATTTATCAATGAGACAAGTATTTCACAGTCCTGTAACTGGGTCTCACCAGAATAAAGTTATCCAGTCAAACTAAGTCCATAATTGGCTCTGTGGATGAGAGTTTCCAAGCCTTATGAAGCACAGAGCTGGAAGCATAAGGTTGTATAATCCATCTGTTTAGGCTTTTGAATTGCTTTTCAAGATTGTGTGAAATTACGCACAGAAAATATTAAAAGGAAATTAAATTAGTAAAGTTAGGTGCTCACCACTGATAGCACCACTTAACTGACTCAATATCAGTTCGCTCACAGCAGCACTAACCAAAATGCCAAATGATAAGGAAAACCAGCAGAATAATTATCCTAGACTGTTGACAGCCAGTGGAGTTATCAGAGATTTTTTTCTTTTTTCAAAAAAGAGGAATTTATAAAATGATATTTCTAGTGTCAGCAAAACGTTACAAAATGCAGAATGAAGGCTCTGGACCAACAAAGCTGACCAAGTCCTGAAATCAAGTTGTGCAGTCACTCTGTCAGGAAAGCAGCCTGGCAAACCAGTATCAATCATCTTGATTTCTCAGCAAATAAATTTGAAGAGCTCCTGATGGCATCAACCTTTCAGCTGCCAAATTACACACTCCTTTGTTAAATTCAATAGCAACCTCCCTCATACTGTTTTTTCAAAAGAAAGGAACTATTTTGCAATTTTATTCTTTTGGCTTGAATACCAGAAAATGTTAAATGGGATATTTTAGGTATTGGAGAAGTTTTGATTGATTGTTTTATTTTTTAAATGAACTTGAAGATGAATCAAAGCTTGAATAAAAGCAATTTTTTGTAGGATCACATAGAATGGCAAGGGATCAAGTCAATTGATTTTAGGGCAGCAAGAATCAGCTGATCTCCACTGTTAATAAAACACTTTCTATTACGCATGATGAAAAAGATGTCTCCCAGATGGCACCCTTGAGAAGAATTTCTACATGAAGCAAAATCTGAACTTCAACAGTGTGAAACCTCTGCAAATAAAATTTAGGAAACCTAGCAGTGAAATGAGACATGACAATCAACCTTAGGGGACTCAACCATCTCTCTTCTGGAGGTGTGAGAATAATAAGACAGAAGCCTTCAGCAGTGCTGAGCCGCATGAGACTGACACAGGATATCTTTGGCATTGCTGGTTCCCAACCTGAGGGTCATGACCCCGTGGTGGATAGTGAGGCTATTTTCTGGGGAGTGCAAAAGTTTCTTTCAGAAACTGAGGGTTTATTTAAATCTGTTTATAGACTTTCTGACTGCACAGATAAGCTCCAGGAACAGTTACCCTGACTAATGGATGTAGGAAAACAGACTATGGCTACATCCTGAGACAGGGTGGAAGAAATGGCATTTCTCCTCTCTCTGTCTGGCAGATCAAACCTGTGAAAAGTTCTCTTTCAACAAAAGCAAATATTCCATATAAGCAGGGCTTCCCTTCAAAAGGGGAAAGGCTCTCTCAGTCCTGTGCTCACCTGCCAATGCACAAAAAGCAGGCAGTGTCCAGGCATGCCAGCATGCCTCCTTTATACACAAGCTGACCTGTGCTGTCTCATGTCAAAATATTTCATAAGCACACCTTTAGATGGACGCAATGCCATCTGGCAGTGAGGGTGCTGCATCATGCTGCCTTTGGATACTAGCTCTTCACAGCAGCCACGTTTTGCTTTCCTTATTTCCTCCCACCAGACCCTCACTTTGTAAGTTTTATTTCCTATGTGGAAAGATAAACCCTCTGAGTTGGATAAATTCTCAAAATTCAAGTAGTATTGAAAGTAACAGGACCTGCATCACTGGGGACTCCTAAGAACTATGTTAATAATATAAACAAATATAAATTAGCACCCTGACTTATAGAAACCTTGTCAGTTCTCTCAGAGTTTTTGATGAGCAAAAAATTTAAAGCTGAATGGGATAATGTTAGATGACATGTGAATAGTCTGCTGTATTTTGCTGTATTAGACTTGAAATCTTAGAGCATTAAAAGTTTCCAAAACTGAATTTTAAACCGATTAATGCTTAGAATAGTTTTAATTTTTTCTGCCAATTAAAATATAAAAAAATGAAATCATTCATTACTAAATTTATCTTGTAATTGTTATATTTCTTTATTGTGTACAGGATAGTAAAACTTGTTTTAAAGTAAAGCACTTTAACTTTTAAACACTAAATTTCAAAATAATGTAATTTCAACAATTTATTAATATAGATTGCAGTATCACCTGAAAATTGTTAAAAAGTTCAGAAATCTTACTTTAAGTCTTGGTATTCATTTAAGTATTCCTTGGAAATGTAAAGGAATAGTCTTTGGTGATCTCAGTTTAGTTCCTAGTAAATGTCCACATCACAAAACCACTACACTTAATTTCACATGATTGATAGTCTCCTCTTAACGGAGACCTAGGGCTGAGCCAGCCTGGGGACTTTATTACCTCCCATTCTAGTAAGGGTGGTCCAGCCAGGTCAAAGTCGAGGTCAATAGTAGGACAGAAAAGGCACTAATTTTGCTTTGAAACAGACTACTCTTCATGAAACAAAGAACTTCACTTTCCAGCACTGTTTCATGACCAGAGATAACCTGTCTAGGAATGAAAATGTCTCCAATAAATACTATCTTCTTCACATTCTGCTTTTAATCATTCAGAGTGTGATATTTAAAAAATCTTTCCATATCAAATGTTCACTTATTTGGTTTGGAAGGCATATTTTGTACTCATTTCTGAAATATTCTACCTGATATGAGCTACTGAGAACACTCTTGTAGTTTTCTTTACTTATTTTTTTAAAAGAACATATTTAACATTTGTTTAAATTTTAGAGTTACTGGAAG
>WAAE01014987.1:0-50213 GCA_013400495.1 Nicator chloris
CAAAGTCTCTCTTGCCCTGAGGGGCCAAAAGCTGAGCCCAGGATTTGGGATGCCTCACCCCTGCCCCTTGCAGGGGAGGTGGCCTAGCCCCAGTGGGTGACGTGGCAGGGGAGGAGATCTGGGGCCTTGGAGAGCTCACCCAGAAAAAAGGCAAGCCAAAACAATATGACAGAAATAAAGGAAGCTGTGGGAAAGCTGCCAAGGAATGACTGCGAGCTCCCGCTGTTCCCACATCACCAGAGAGAACAGATCACTTCCCACTGAGCCAGGAGAATCTCACCATCTCCACAAGTCCCTTTCCTAAGGAGCCTTACAGCCACACAACTGCTGGAAGCTTCTTTTCCAGGTGTCTGGAGCAAGGCAGAGGGACAGGCTCGGTGAATTGGCGGAAGGGGAGGATCAACAGCGGTGACGGAGCAGGAGCTGCCCTGGGACTGCAGAGCTGGGCCCCCAGCATCCAGCCTGCTGGGACACGGACCCGGGCACGGCACCCATCCTACTGGGACACGGACCCCGGCACGGCACCCACCCTGCTGGGACACGGACCCGGGCACGGCACCCACCCTGCTGGGACACGGACCTGGGCACAGCACCCACCCTGCTGGGACACGGACCTGGGCCCCCAGCACCCACCCTGCAGCCCTGCTCACGATCCCTTGGGAGAGGCTTGTCCAGCCCCTGCCAGCCTCCCAGCCCTGGGACACAGGCACACACCTCTCAAGGGCTCTGCTAACTCTCACCTTCATGGGGCAGCACAGCCCCAGGACCCCTCCCCATTTAACACTGGGACCATGAGGGCTGGGCTGGGATCAGCTGGGGACAGGTATCCCAAGGGGAAAGGACAGAGAGATCCAGATCCACAGGTGAAGCCAAACGTGCAGGAGCCACGTGGGCACAGCAGCAGGTCCCACACAGGCTCCAACCTGGATGTCCTGTCCTGCCCTGCCCGTGGCTGGCAGTGCCCACAGTCAGGACAAACCTGGATGCCCTGCCCTGCCCTGCCCGTGGCTGGCAGTGCCCACAGTCCAGGACAAACCTGGATGTCCTGTCCTGCCCTGCCCGTGGCTGGCAGTGCCCACAGTCAGGACAAACCTGGATGTCCTGCCCTGCCCGTGGCTGGCAGTGCCCACAGTCAGGACAAACCTGGATGTCCTGTCCTGCCCTGCCCGTGGCTGGCAGTGCCCACAGTCCAGGACAAACCTGGATGGCCTGCCCTGCCCTGCGCATGGCTGTCAGTGCCCACAGGCAGGACAAACCTGGATGGCCTGCCCTGCCCTGCGCATGGCTGTCAGTGCCCACAGGCAGGACAAACCTGGATGGCCTGCCCTGCCCTGCGCATGGCTGTCAGTGCCCACAGGCAGGACAAACCTGGATGGCCTGCCCTGCCCTGCGCATGGCTGTCAGTGCCCACAGGCAGGACAAACCTGGATGGCCTGCCCTGCCCTGCGCATGGCTGTCAGTGCCCACAGGCAGGACAAACCTGGATGTCCTGCCCTGCCCCTGGCCCAGGACTCACAACACAAAACAGCAGAGCACAGAAGCTGCATCCAGGCAGTGGGGCCAGGAGCCCCTGGCTGGATCCCCCACCAGACCTGCTGCCCCCCCAGCCAGTCCCTGCAGCCCCTGGCCCCTCCCCAGAAAAAGAGCCAGAGCCAGCCTGCCCCACAGACTAATTCTGGAGCAAAGGCAGAACTGCTGCCCGCTGCTCCCAGCTGGCAGGAACAGCAATTCCCAGCACAGGGAAGCCAACTTCAGCTTGGAAACAGGCATGGAGAAGGGATGAGCAACCCCAATCCACAGGGATGCCAATAGTGGTTTCCAATATGATCTCCCAAAGAAAGCTTAATCAGATACTGGGAGGAAATCCTTCCCTGGGAAGGTGTGGAGGCCCTGGCACAGGGCGCCCAGAGCAGCTGTGGCCGCCCCTGGATCCCTGGCAGTGCCCAAGGCCGGGCTGGATGGGGTTTGGAGCAGCAGTGGGAGGTGTCCCTGCCATGGCAGGGGGTGGACTGGATGAGCTTTGAGGTCCCTTCCCAACCAAAACCATTCTGTGATTCAATGATAAAACCAGAAAACAGGAACTTAAATGCTTCCTTCCCACTTTGCTTTGGTAAATAATGGATTCTGGTGACGACTTCTGTTTCACTTGCTGCTGTTGGCTCCTTTAGCACCTGCTCAGGGTTATTTCAGAAGCAAGGACAGCCAAAGCCCTTCAGTGCCAGCCCAGAGCCCCCAACTCCCAGCACAGCCCCAGAGCCCTGTCCCAGTCCTGGCACAGCCCCAGAGCCCCCTCCCAGTTCCCAGCACAGAGAGAAGGAAGGAAAGTGTCTGTACCTCGGGACTTACTGTGTGTTTCTTAGTCATTCTCCAGAGGATGCAGGTGAGCAGCATGTGGCCCAGGGCCGACGTGATGAACACGATGAAGGCATTTTCGTGGATTGCTGGATTGACAAACAACAGGTTTCCTATTCAATCCAAGCCAGGAGCACAAGTGGAATGTGGGCAGGATTTGGGAGGGCTTTGTGCTCTGCTGGGAGCCCTAGCACCCCAGTGGTGCTGGGACTCCTTGCAGGAGACAGGCACAGCACAGCTCCAAAACCTGCTCGTGCTGCCTCAGGGCCCCTGCAAGGGGATAAAAGTGCCTGGAAGACTTATCCCAAAGTGCTCTGGGAGCATCACTTCACACGGCTGTAAGTTCAGGGACCCTTGGGAACAGCTCAGCATTGTCACTGTTGTTCTAGTGATGGGGAAACTGAGGCATGGGGAGTGGTGTGCAGAGTTAGCCAGTCCAAAATCCAGGAAAAGTCATCTTCTGGCCCCCTGTTTTACCTACCTGCCCCTTAGCAGCATCAGCAGCCTCATCTGCAGCACTGAGATTGCCTCATGCACCTGTGGACTAGCCCAGGTACAGGATCAGGCTGCGAAAGCAGCTGGAGCAAGGCTAAGCCAGAGCTGCTCCTGAGGCCCCAAACCCCACACAACCCCTGCACCTTCAGGGGAGAGATTTTTATAAGTGCTACTCTGAAAAGAATTTCCCAGCCCCTTCTCCAGAAACTGAACCTCAGGCTGAATTCCCAAGCACCTGAACACCAGGAATGACTGTCCCTGTCTGCCCTCTCCATGCCAGGGCAAGGGAAGCACGCCAGGAGTGAGGTAGCAGCAGGTGGGAGAGGTCAGAGCCCCGCAGGGAGGATTAACCTGAGCAGGGCAGCTCAGGGCTGAGACTTTCCCCACAGCCAGGATTAGTCTGGGATGAGGATCCCAGGAAGTGGGGCAGCCTCAGCTCTGCCCCGCCACACCCTGGGCTCCCTCCCAGGGCTGCACACGGGGCCAGGCCAGGCTGGCCCAGGTAGCCACACCTCAAAGCAGCATTTCCAAGGGCAGGGGCCCAGCCCAGACAAGCTGGAGAGGCCCCGGGGGCAGGTCAGAGCAGAGCCTGCCATGAGGGGACACTGCCAGGAGAGGGGCAGGGACACCTTGCCATGGGGCCAGGGAATGCTGGCAGGAGACAAGGAGGGTGAGCTGGGCAGGGACAGGTCCCACAGCACAGACCTCCATCAGCAGGAGGTTCCTGTCCTGCCATCCCAGTCTGGGCTCCATCACGGACCATCCTCACCCCGAAGGCTGGGGAAGACCCTGGGACGCTGTTCACAGCACCACAGCCCTGAATCCCAGAACAGTTTGGGTTGGGAGGGTCCTTAAAAACCTTTTCCTCCCACCCCTGCCATGGCAGGGACACCTCCCACTGCCCCAGGCTGCTCCAAGCCCCAATGGCCAACCTGGCCTTGGGCACTGCCAGGGATCCAGGGGCAGCCACAGCTGCTCTGGGCACCCTGTGCCAGGGCCTGCCCATCCTGCCAGGGAACAATTCCTGCCCCAGATGCCATCCAGCCCTGCCCTCTGGCATTGGGAAGCCATTCTCCCTTTCCTGGCACTCCATTCTTTGTTCAAAGTCCCTCTCCAGCCCGCAGCTGGACACAATATCCAGCATCAGCATCCCACTGAGCAGGGAAAGCCAACACATTTCTGTCCTGCTGATACATCCCAGCACGGGGTTTGTTCCCACTGCAACAGCACCACCTTGCTGGCTCCTGCATTTCAGTGCTCTCCAGTTAGTCCCTGGTGCCTCCTCCAGATCTTAAGATGAAACAGAAGCTGCAGATCAGCACTGGCACTTGTGTTCTTCTGAGATGAGACCATGTGGGGGAAGAGAATTTCCCAGCCTGTTGTAGTCAGGTTTGGACACATGGATTTAACCTGAAAAACTCTGATTCTGTTTCCAGGAACTATTAGAGGGCTGGAGTCCCTCTGCTCTGGAGCCAGGCTGGGAGAGCTGGGGGTGCTCCCCTGCAGAGGAGAAGCTGCAGGGAGAGCTCAGAGCCCCTGGCAGGGCCTGAAGGGGCTCCAGGAGAGCTGCAGAGGGACTGGGGACAAGGCCTGCAGGGCCAGGACACAGGGAATGGCTTCCCAGTGCCAGAGGACAGGGCTGGATGGGATCTGGGGCAGGAATTGTTCCCTGTGAGGGTGGGCAGGCCCTGGCACAGGGTGCCCAGAGCAGCTGTGGCTGCCCCTGGATCCCTGGCAGTGCCCAAGGCCAGGTTGGCCATTGGGGCTGGGAGCAGCCTGGGGCAGTGGGAGGTGNCCAGCCTGAACCCACGGCTTCAACCACGGACCAGCAGCCAAGAACTGTGGGAAGAGCACAGCTATTTGCACGTTCTGCACACATCATTCCTCTATGTTACCGACTTTAATGGAACATCTGTGGGTTTCCACCTGTCCTTTTGATGCCTTAAGTTTTAGCTTTCATATTTTCAGATTCTGTACTGCCTAAGTGTGTAGTTCTAAGTTGCATATTAAGTGCTAGGTGAGCTCTCTTCACAGAGTAGGGAGACAAAACAAACCTTTTCCCATTGGAGACCAAGGACAACTTTCAGGCCCAAAAGCATAAACAACAGTGGACTGAAGGGAGGAACAAGAAGGATGAGACCTCACAACCTGAAGCTGTAATTGGACAATTAAACCCCAATATGCAAATGGACCAAAACTTATAAAAATGTAAAACCTCTTGACCCGGGTGCCATTTTATGGCCACTTTGGATCCGCCTGGGGTGCAGCCCTGGTCAGACTCTTGTCCTTTTAATAAACATCTCTTTTTCTCTAGCTCTGTCCAGTCTCTGTTCCAGGTCAGCCTTTCTAAGGCAACACTTTCCCTGGCAACTGCCTCACTGCACAGCAGCGGCCCAGCGCTCAGCAGCACAGGGCCCGGGCGGGGGCTGACACCTACCATAGTTTTCGGTGGAGGACACGTAGGTGAGGATGAGCAGGGCGAAGTTCTCCAGCAGGTTGAGCAGCAGGGTGAGGTGGCAGAGGCGCAGGTAGCGGGGGTGGGGGCAGTGGCAGCTCTGGTAGTGGTTCCAGTAGGCCAGGGCCACGAGCAGGCGCGGGGCCGAGTGCAGGCCGATGCACAGGCGCCACACGTAGCGCTGCGGGGCCTCGCCCCCGATGGCCGCGCTGATGGACGGCAGGTAGTTGGGCACCTGCGGGGACACGGGCTCGTGGGGATGGGCACACGCACGGCCCCGCGGTCACCCGCTGCCAGACGCTGAGACTGGCCTTGTCTTTTCGTTCCAGGTGAGTTTATTCCTAGTCCCAAAGCCAGGGGAGAGGAGCTCCGGTCCAGCCCACGGGGTCACGGATCCCACTGCCCTGCTGGGGCAGTCCTGGGGTGCTGGGGGCTCTGCCCACGTTTCTTGCCTTTACACTCTTGATTGTCCATAGAATCCCAGAGTGGTTTCAGTTGGAAGGACCTTAAGGCACAGGGACACCTCCCACTGCCCCAGGCTGCTCCCAGCCCCAATGTCCAACCTGGCCTTGGGCACTGCCAGGGATGCAGGGGCAGCCACAGCTGCTCTGGGCACCCTGTGCCAGGGCCTGCCCGCCCTGCCAGGGAGCAATTCCTATCCAGTATCCCATCCAGCCCTGCCCTCTGGCACTGGGAAGCCATTCCCCCTTTCCTGGCACTCCAGGGCCTGCTAAAGTTCTCCTGCTGGTGTGAGGTGACTCCTGCTCCCATTCCCAGCTCGTACTCAGCTGCTTTTCCAGTAGCCTGAAAGCCCTGGGGAGGAGTCCAATCCCCTCCTGCAGGGAGCTCCAGGCCCTCCCTCCCCAGACACCTGTGGGTCCTGTGAGCTCCAGCAGCCTTGGGGGCAGCAGCTCTGGACCAACCCCTCCCCAGGACAATGTATTTCCCTTCAGCTTCCCCACCTTTATTCTTCACTGCAATAACCCCCAGCATGGCCAGTCCAGACACCAGCCTGACCAGTCTGTACTGCCTTCAGTCCCAGCACAAAGCCAAAGCTGCTGCTGCCAGTCCTGAGGCATCACAAGGACAATGAAACAATGCAGCCTGTTCTGGATTCTGTAACTCTTCTGGTGGGAAAGCCCAAGAGAGGAGCCCAGAAGGAGACAGGAATCCAAAAAGTGGGTAGGAGCCCAAGAGGAGAAGGGAGCCCAGGAGGAAGGAGAGGAGCCCACAAGGACACAGGAGCTCTGTCACCCCTCAGGAATATGGGTTTTTCCCACGGGAGTCTCTCACCCCACAGTGCGTCGCAGTCGTCTCACGGAAGTTGAAGAGCAGAGACCAGATCACACAGAAGAGGAACCCAAAGAGGGGGCAGAACACCGTCCCGAGGGCCAGCGTGGTGAAACGCAGCCGGAACAGGATCCCGTCCCGATCCAGCGGCAGCGGCACCTGCAGCATCTTGGAAACCTGGAAATAAACAAACAAATGTCTGACCGGGGTCCTCCGTCCTGCTCTGGGCAGGATGACAAGGTGGGGACCAGTCACGGGCTGGGCTCGATGACCTGGGGGGCTTTTTAAAACTCAGTGATTCCAGAATTCTGTCCAGCACAACACAGCCCTGGGCAGGGAGGGACACACGGCTCAGCCCCACAGCCCGTGTGACCCCACACAGACACACGGCTCAGCCCCACACCTTGTGTGACCCCACACAGACACACGGCTCAGCCCCACACCCCGTGTGACCCCACACAGACACACAGCTCAGCCCCACACATTGTGTGACCCCACACAGACACACGGCTCAGCCCCACAGCCCGTGTGACCCCACACAGACACACAGCTCAGCCCCACACAGACACACGGCTCAGCCCATCCTGTGTGACCCCACACAGACACACAGCTCAGCCCCACACAGACACACGGCTCAGCCCCACACCCTGTGTGACCCCACACAGACACACGGCTCAGCCCCACAGCCTGAGTGACCCCACACAGACACACGGCTCAGCCCATCCTGTGTGACCCCCACACAGACACACGGCTCAGCCCCACACCTTGCGTGACCCCACACAGACACACAGCTCAGCCCCACACAGACACACGGCTCAGCCCCACACAGACACACGGCTCAGCCCTACACCCTGTGTGACCCCACAGCCACAGGATGGGCAGCACGGACAGGCAGCCAAAGAAAATCCCATTGTGGGGACACAGGAAGCTGGAGACTCACGGACAGCAGGGAGCAGAGGCAGGGCAGGGCCGTTCCCTGCAGCCCTCCAGAGGGATCTGGCAGGAAGGGCACGTGAACCTTGTCCCGTGGGATCCATCCAGACCATTCCCTGCGCACGGGGCAGCGCTGACACAGCCGGGCCAGCACGGCACAGCCCGGCACAGCCCGGCTCTGCCACGGCACCGGCACGGCCCGGCTCCACAGCCCTGCTCCGGCACGGCTCCCACCCAGCCCGGCACCGCAGCCCGGCTCTGGCACAGCGCGGCTCCGGCACGGCCCGGCTCCACAGCCCGGCTCGGGCACGGCGCCGGCACGGCCCGGCTCCACAGCCCGGCGCCGGCACAGCCCGTGCTCGCCCCGCCGCACCCGGCCCTGCACGGGCAGCACCGCCTGCAGCTGGGCCAGGGCAGGCTCAGGCTGCAGGGCAGGGAAAGGCTCGTCCCCCAGAGGGTGCTGGCACTGCCCAGGCTCCCCAGGGAATGGGCACGGCCCCGGGGCTGCCAGAGCTCCAGGAGCCTTCGGGCAGCGCTGCCAGGGATGCCCAGGGTGGGGTTGTTGGGGGGTCAGGGCCAGGAGCGGGATCGATGATCCCTGTGGGTCCCTACAGCTCAGGACATTCCATGACTCTACGCACCCCCGGCTGCAGGGTCAGGGCAGCACAAGCCCCTCACAACAACGAAGCCGGGGTTTGTCCGGTCGGGAAGGCTGGGATGGGCACCTCTGGAGCCTGGCAGACGTCCAGAACAGGGGTCCCCCCAGCCCAGGACCCCCCCAGCCCCAAGGGATCAGGCTGGGACGGACCCCACCTCAGCACCACCCGGCTGCGGGACAAATCCGATTTATGGACAATCCCTGAGCCATCTGGGCAGTGCCCCAGGGCAGGACGGGCACTCCCTGCCAGCACCAAAAGCCCCCCACAACGGGTCCCCAGTGAAGGGACCGACCCAAATCACCGAGGGGCCGCAGAAAGCAGAGCTCAGCCCATCCAGGCTGCTGGGAATGGAGGGAATGATTTGAGGATAAAAGCGAAAAGAAAAGGAAGCTCCAAAGGGCCGGGACTGCGTGTGGACGGGGGTCCCCGGCCGGCCCAGCCTCCCATCCTCGGGACATCGAGGAGCCCCCCAAGGGCTCCCCACGGCCCCTGCCGGGGGATGGAGCCCCCCAAACTCTGCCCCTCACTTGGGGGCTCAGCCACAGCTCCCTGTGCCGTGGGGACACCCCAGCAGGAGCCCCGCAGCCTCTGCCCTGCCTCCCCCCAAAGAGGGCAAATAAAAGGCATAAAATAATAAAATACATAAAAATATTCTGTATCGTGTGTTGAACGGCTCCGACCTGTCCTGCAGGAGAGGGGCTGCACAACCCGAGACCTGCCCCGGGTACCCCACACCCCCTTAGAGACCCCCCTGAGACCCGTCCCCGGGCACCCCCCGCTGCCCCCAGGTCCCTGCAGGTGCCCCCCTCCCCAGGACCCGCGGGCTCTCGCAGTGAGTGACCCCTCGGGGCACACCGCATCCCGCAGAGACCCTCCCTGGGACCCCTCCCCAAAACCCGCGAGTCCCACAGTGCCGGACCCCCGACACCCCCTCACCGCTCAGCCCCCCTCGCGCTGCTCCATGTCCCAGCCCGGCAGCGCCACCACGCCTCCTCCGCCTTTTCCGCCTCCTCCTCTTCCTCCCTTTCTTCCACCTCTTCCTCTTCTTCCCCCGCCCCCCAACCCCGCTGCGGCCCCTTTAAGAGGCGGGGCCCAGCTCCCTCGCGCCGCGACACACGATTGGTCCTCGCGGGAGAAGCCCCGCCCCCTCAAACGCCCCGGATGTCGGGGCGGCGCCGCGACTCGGGCCGTTCTGGACCCTTCCGCAGCGCCAAGCCCCGCCCCCTCCTCGACCCCTCCGGCCAATGGGTGCTCGGTGAACGGCGTCGCTTCGACCAATCAGCGTTGAGCTCAGGGCGCGGGCGGGGGAGCGCAGCCAATGGGAGGCGGAAACGCAGCGGGCGGGGCGGGGCTGAGGCGGTGCTGAGGCAGCGCGCGGGGGAGGCCGGGAGTGCGCGCGCGGGCTGTGACGCAGCTGCGGCCCCGTGAGGCGGCGGTGGCGGCACCGCGGGCCCAACCCGGCCCGGCCGCTCCGAGCGGCGTTTCCCGGCACCGCGGCCTGCTAGGGCTGCCCTGCCCGGCACCTGCGGTGAGCACCGGGGCCTGGCTGCCCTGCCTTGCCCGGCGTGGTTGCGGCGCTGCCTCCAGGCCTTTTGTGGCGGGGGACCGGGTGGTCCCGGGGTGGGGGGAGGCCCAGGGACGGAGGAGAGGCCGGAGGGAGGCGGGAAGGCTGTGAGCGGTTGGGATTTCTCGACAGCCCTGCCCCGGCTATCTCCGGAGTACCTGCCTGCTTTTGAGCGTTTTTAGACCTTTTTGGCTGTCTCGATGCGGGTCCGGTTGGAGATTCCGGGTGTTTTCACGGGGGATACGCGGCTTTGGATGCGGGTAACGGCCCGGCTGTCACCGGGGCCGGGAGTTAGTTACTGTCGTGTTAATTAGTTGTAGTTTAAGGTTATGTTGGTTACATGCGAGTTGAAGTTATTTTGATGACCTCGGTTTCTTTGGGTGGTTTTAGGGGGATTTTGTACTTTTGCTGTTAAACTTCAATTAGAGCCCTTTGGCGCGAGGGATCCCTTCTCAGCTGGGGGTGCAGTGAGTGTGAGAGGGATGTTGTGTAAACCCCTCGAGTTTTACTAATTCTGATACAGCTCTTGAGTTCACAGAATACTAGAATCAGTAAGGCTGGAAGAGCCCTCCCAGCCCAGGCAGTCCCAGCTGTGCCCCATGCCCACCTTGTCCTCAGCCCAGAGCACTCAGTGCCACCTCCAGCCCTTCCTTGGCCACCTGCAGGGATGGGCACTGCCAACCTTCCTGGGCAGCCCCTGCCAAGGCCTGAGCACCCTTTCCATGGGCAAATTCCTGCTGCTGGCCCAGCTGAGCCTGCCCTGGCCCAGCCTGAGGCCGTTCCCTCTCCTCCTGTCCCTGTTCCCTGGAGCACAGCCCGACCCCCCCGGCTGTCCCCTCCTGGCAGGGACTTGTGCAGAGCCACCAGGTCCCCCCTGAGCCTCCTTTTCTCCAGGCTCAGCCCCTTGCCCAGCTCCCTCAGCCCCTCCTGGGGCTCCAGCCCCTTCCCAGCTCTGTTCCCTGCCCTGGACACGCTCCAGCCCCTCGGGGTCTCTCCTGCAGGAGCCAGAACTGGACACGGCCCTCGGGGTGCAGGGAAGGAGGAGTGGGTGTGAACTACAACAAAATGAACGCCGTGGGAGGGTGAAATCTTTCCATAACTCCTTTTTTCTTAGAAAATTATTTTTCAGGTTTCTTCTTAGGTAGAGCTTGGCGTTTAGTGATCTCAGGACAATGTGAGAGCAGTGACTTAGAAAAGAGGAACCACAGAAAATGAAGAACTTGTGAATTTGCAGATAAGGCTGAGAGTCACAACATTGGACAGCTGGAAAGTTCAGGTGATTTTTATCTGACCTGAAAGGGAGAGTTGCACTGGGACAAGGGGAGATGGCTCAAAGTATTTCATAGGAATGGAGAGGTGTGTTTGGGAGTAGGTCTTGGGGGAGAGGGAGCTGGGGGGATCAGCCTGGAGAAAAGGATGTGCAGGGTGGACCTTTCCACTATCATAACTCCCTGACAGGAGGCTCAGCTTGGACAGCAGCATGAATTTGCCCATGGAAAGGGTGCTCAGGCCTTGGCAGGGGCTGCCCAGGAAGGTTGGCAGTGCCCATCCCTGCAGGTGGCCAAGGCAGGGCTGGAGGTGGCACTGAGTGCTCTGGGCTGGGGACAAGGTGGGCATGGGGCACAGCTGGGACTGCCTGGGCTGGGAGGGCTTTTCCAGCCTCAGGGATTCCATGGGAGAAGGTGAGGAGGGCTCAGGGTGCAATGTTACCTTGTGCCAGGGGAGCCCTCCCAGGAGCTCCTCTCAGCTTGGGGAGCTCTGAGAGTTTGTCAGAGCAGCTTTTCCTGGCTTTTACCAGGATCATTTCACTTCAGTTCCTCTTCCTGCGACAAATAAAGGCTTGTAAGGATTTTCCTGTGGAAGTGTGGAGACCCTTAACACTCCGAAATTGTGGTGTTTGTCTGTTGGAATAGTTGGAAGTGACACAAATGATCTTTTTAGTTCTTCTGTCAGGGAAGTGTGGGGTTGGGCTGGTTGTTCTGAGCTGATTTAGTGTCCAGCTGGTCAGGGATGGTGGAAGGTTGTGGCTGCTCCCAGACTGGATTTGGCCATTCCCAGAAAGTGCTGTTGGTGTTGGGGGAACAAACACTTCATTTTCAAGGATGGGCAGATGGATGTAGAGATTTCCCTGCGGGAGGCTGTGCTGGGCAGTGCCCAATCCCTCTGTGCTTGCCATGGCTGGGAGAGGTAAAGGGAGCTGCCAAACCTGGGCACAGGGAAAGGGCAGCTTTGGCTTTAACTGGAATTGTTGGCTTTGGGAATATTCCTGATGTGGGCCATTCTTGGATTGCTGATGTTCTTAGTTCTGCAGTGCTGTGTGGCTACTGCTGCCAGGGAGTATCTGGGAATGGGGGGGAAATCCTGCATTTCCTGCTGAATATGGAGGGGAGTGGGGTAATACTAGCTTTTTTTTTTTTTGTGACTAGGACTTTATTTTAGTAATGTGTATTTTTCCTGGTTAGCAATGGATCTTTTCTTGGATTGTTACACCCATTATTTTTGGTTAACATGGCATTTTTGGGAGAAACACTGCCTTTTTCTAACATTGGCATTTTTTGGCTAATACAACTTTTTTGGGTTAATACCACATTTTGTTTTTCTAGTTCTAGCATTTTTTGTTGTTGTTGCTGGTACTGCCATTTTGGGGATAATTTGAACTTTTTTGGGGGTAGTACTGGCTTTTTTTGTTAATCTGACATGTTTTTGGCAAATCTGGAATTTTCAGTGGTGGAGCTGCAGGAAAACACCCCACAGTTCCCTGACAGTGTGCCCAAAGAGCTGTGGGGATTGTGCTAGATTTGTTGACAAACTCAGGACCAGAGTTTGTACCTGTTTCTACTCGGGGAGGAGGTTGAGGAGAGGCAGCAGGGAATGTGCTGTAAATAAATTGTGGGGGTTGGAAAGGGCATGGGGCCTGGCAGAACTCCCCTGGAACAGCAAGTGCTGGGAAGTGCAGAAGTGGGGAGCAGAGGGAGGCTGGACTCCTGTAATCCCTGTGCAGTGCATTCCCCTGTGTCCTGTTTGAGGCAGTTGGCAAAGGGAGTGGAGCAGGAAAATCAGTCCTGGAAACGCCCGGGATTGCCATGGGATTGCCGCAGCCCAGGACACAGGCTGAGATGGGAAGGAACTCCAGCCATAATTAAGGGTGACACCTTAATTTTAGGGACACTGATGTTTAGTGACGCCTCCTTAGCTGTGGTGTCACTGGAATGTTGGTGCCCTTGACCCCCTCGGGGTTCTGGCTGGGTTTGGAATTGCACAGTCCAGGGGGTTGGTGCTGAAGGATTCTGGTGGGATTGCTGTCCTCGGCAATGAGGGAGATGGGAAATGAGTTTGCCAGGATGAGCTTTCAATAAAACCTGAATTCTGCTTTCCAGGTCTAGGAAGAAAACCGGATATATCCCAAAAATGTTTAACAAATCTTTTGGAACTCCATTCGGAGGCAGCACCGGCTTTGGGACAACTTCAACTTTTGGGCAAAGTAAGTGAAATATCTGAGGTGGTTTTTAATGAAGTATCTTTTCCTGGAGTGCAGCTCAGAGAATCCCATGGAGGTGGTGATGCCTTGTGGAATGGAATCGGGGAGCTGCTGGGTGCTGCAGCTGGCTTGGATGAGGTTCAGGAGCCTGAGGCTTCACCCCAACCAAGCCTTTAGTTTGGGCAGACAACCAGGATTCCATGTCTGCTGTGGGAACTTCCTTCTGTAGGAAGAGTGGAAAGTGCAATGCTTAGGGAAGGTGGTGTGGCTGGGGTTTTTTTGGGTTGAAACAAATCAGTTGTGGGTTTGTTGGGAAGGCGGGGCAGGAAGAGCTGTGTGTTCTGAGGGGTGTTTGAGGAGCTGCAGCCCCAGGGGGCTCACTGTGCTCTGCCTGCAGATGCCGGCTTTGGCACGAGCAGCGGAGGAGCCTTCGGGACGTCGGCCTTCGGCTCCAGCAGCAGCACCGGCAGCCTCTTCGGGAGCACGCAGACAAAGCCAGGTACTGCCCGGGGAAAGGGACACACCCCAAAGCAAGCCATCCTCAACAAAACATAGCCCACCGCCCTCCCAAGCCCAAACAACAAGAACCCATCAAAGCCCCCAAGCAGAGGAGGTTGTGAAGGACTAACAGCCGCTTTCTGTCTGCAGGAGGCTTGTTTGGGTCGACCACGTTCAACCAACCAGCCACCTCCTCCACCAGCACTGGCTTTGGGTTTGGAACATCCACTGGGACATCAAACAGCCTCTTTGGAACCACCAGCACTGGTGGAAGCCTCTTCTCATCCCAGAATAATGCCTTTGCACAGAACAAACCAGCTGGTTTTGGAAGTGAGTGAAACTGGTGGTCCTCTACTGTTGGATGGAGAGCAGTGAGAGCTGGATGTGCCTGGGGGCTGGGACAGGGGCTTCTCCTGGAGGATACAGTGACATCCCTGTGCCCACAGCAGCCAGCAGGGAGCCCACGTGCTCCTGAGTCTGTAGCTGTGATTCCAGCCCTAAATTTTACGATAAATTGCTAAATGTGGTTGGCTGGAATTTTTTATGCTGAAATCTGGTTTGGTGCTGTTAGATTTTAGGTTTTTATCTTGTGGCAGAGCAGTTACAAATGGGTTTGTCTGTGGCAGGAGAAGACAGGCAATGCTGTTAGACTCTGCTGTAATTTCATGAGGCACAAGCAACTGCTTGTTTCTGAAAAAAGGAGCATCACTGATTGTGTTTATTATAAAATTACTGTATTATTTTCTTCCTAGTTGTCAGCAGTAGAAGGAAACTGGCTGCTGTGGTTTGTCTGGTGTCACTGGGGTGCTGAGCTGGGGACACTTCTGCAGCACAGGACTGCATTAGCAGCACCATCAGCTACCAGCTTTGCTGTCAAATTATTTTTCCCAGCTGTTTTTTCTATTTTCAAACCAAATTAATTTGAATAAAGTATTAGGGTTTAAGTTTTAAACTTTGGGCTTGTTTTAATCCTGATGTTATTTTTTTATGCTTTATTCAGACTTTGGTACGAGCACCAGCAGTGGAGGGCTCTTTGGGACCACCAACACCACTTCCAACCCCTTCGGGAGCACCTCTGGCTCTCTCTTTGGCCCAACCAGCTTTACTGCTGCTCCAACTGGCACAACTATTAAATTTAATGTAAGTTCTGCTTTTTTTTTTTTTCTTAAGCCAGCCTGTTCACTGTGGGAAGCATTCAGTTTTGCAGTTGTTTGTGTGATGTCTTGGTCACTGAGGTGAAAACATGAGTTCATGTGTAAGTGTTCTGAAATGATTTGAAAACATCCCTTCTCAGCACTGTGGAATTTCAGACTTGCTGGGTTTAGAGCTGTGCTAATGCTGGAGGAGTAAAGGAGCTGTAAAGCTCAGCCTTCCCAGGAAGTGCCAAGGAATTCAAGGTGATCCATGGCAAATGCTGGCAGCAATAAGGGTTAGAGACCCCTTGGGATGGGTCAGAATCATCACAGCTCTCCTGAGCCAGCCTGGCTTTGGGAATGGGACCTGGAAGGAGAGGTGTGGTCTCCTGCCTCCTCTGGACGAGTCCCCTTTAAGACAGGATTCAGTAACTGCTGTGAAGATCTGTGGCAGTTGGACCTGGAGGGGGGCCCAGCAGAGAGGCCTTGAGGAGCTGGGCTAACTGGGGCCTGCTGGAAGAGAGTCTCTTTTCCCCAAAAACTTGTTCATGCAGATCTCATCCCTCTTCATTTCTGGACTGAGCTGATGTAAGACTGAGGCTTTGAGGGTAGAGCTGTGCTGCTGCCTGGGCTCTTGCAGTGCTGCTGATTTGCGCTTTCCTAGCGCTGCTAAAAAGAAGGGGGATAGTGAAATTCCTGCAAAGCTCCAGGATTTGTGTCAGAAGCTGAGGTAATCTGCTTTTAAAGTGAAACCGAAAGCAGAACTGCTGGGAGTTGTTTTGAGTGTTCCTGGCACAAATTCCACTGTTGATCATCATTGAACACACATGGGTGAGGCCTCAGCTGTACAAATAATGATGGAATCATAAAACCATGAAATCACACAAGGTTGGGGTTGGGAGAGACCTCACAGCCCATGCAGTGCCACCCGTGCCATGGCAGGGACACCTCCCACTGTCCCAGGCTGCTCCCAGCCCCAGTGTCCAACCTGGCCTTGGGCACTGCCAGGGATCCAGGGGCAGCCACAGCTGCTCTGGGCACCCTGTGCCAGGGCCTGCCCACCCTGCCAGGGAACAATTCCTGCCCCAGATGCCATCCAGCCCTGCCCTCTGGCACTGGGAAGCCATTCCCTGTGTCCTGGCCCTCCATCCCCTGTCCCTCTGCAGCTCTCCTGGAGGTGAACACCCTCAGCTCTCCCAGCCTGGCTCCATAGCAGCGGGCTCCAGCCCTGGAGCAGCTCCGTGGCTCCTCTAGAGCTCCACGTGCTCCTGCTCTTGGGCCCCAGGCTGAAGGCAGCTCTGCAGGTGAGGTCTTGCCTGAGCAGAGCAGCCACACAGAGCCTCAGGTCTGTGGTTGGTGTGGGATTTCCCAGCATCTGCAGGGAGCTCTGGCTGTGTTCCCCCAAGTGTGGATTTTAACCTGGATTTTAACCTGGCCCTTCCTCCTTCCCGGCAGCCCCCAACCGGCACCGACACCATGGTGAAATCCGGCGTCAGCACCAACATCAACACCAAGCACCAGTGCATCACTGCCATGAAGGAGTACGAGAGCAAGTCCCTCGAGGTCAGTGCAGGGGGACACAGCCCTCCCTTGGGCCTTTCTGGGCCACGGTGACTGTCTGTGCTCATTAATGGAAAAATACTAATGAACCTTCAATATCTGCGTCACACACAAGAGGTGTTGTCAAGTAAAACAATTAATGCGATGCCACGTTAATTGCAGTTGGGTTTAAATGCTTAATGCAGGTCTGGAAGAGCTGAAATTCCATCTTGTCAGAAAGACATGAGATCCTGTTGGGAACAGCCCTGCTCTGCTGAGATAACAGCAGGATCCCAGACAGAGCTCAGTTGTTTATTATAAACTAGTGTTCCCAAGGATTTAAGCTGAGGCCTTCCCGTTTGGGCTGCTTTGTTTGACCTTTCTAAACAGATTATTTATTTAAACATCTGAAAAAGGTGTGGGAAGTCCAGTTGAAGCTGAAACGTGGATCTAAGTTCAGGTCCTATTTTTGGTGTCCTTACTTTTTAAAATGTGTGTGTTGCAGTTTTTCTTGAGCCTTCACCTTGGTGAAGATGGGGTGCTGTGTGAGTGTGGGAAGGACACTTGCCTGCCCTTGTCCTGTGTAAAAAGAGCTGGATTTTCCTCTAGGAACTCCGCTTGGAAGACTACCAGGCAAATAGGAAAGGGCCCACGAATCCTGTGGGAGCAGGCGCAACTGCTGGCTTGTTTGGCTCTTCCACTGCCACGTCCAGCACAGCCACAGGACTTTTTGGCTCTTCCACAACCAATACAGGCTTTTCCTATGGACAGAATAAAACTGCTTTTGGAACCAGTAAGTACTGCCTGGCCCTGGCATTCCTGTGAGTGCATGTGCAAATATGCTGTTAAACCATTTAAAGTTCTGATGCAAAGTGCTGAAACCCTGCTGTGAGCTCAGAGTTGTGGTGGTTGTTTTGCCAACATTCACTGGTGGAGCTCCTTGCCGTAGGAGTCTGTTTTCATACTTTTCCTTGGAAAAATTGCAACAGCAATTGGATTTTTAATAGATTTTGCAAACTGAAAAGTAAATAGATCATGGAATCCCAGAGTGATTTGGGTTGGAAGGGACCTTGAAGCCCATGCAGTGCCACCCCTGCCATGGCAGGGACACCTCCCACTGTCCCAGGCTACTCCAAGCCTCAATGTCCAACCTGGCCTTGGGCACTGCCAGGGATCCAGGGGCAGCCACAGCTGCTCTGGGCACCCTGTGCCAGGGCCTGCCCACCCTCCCAGGGAAGGATTTTTTTCCCAATAATGGATATTTGTGTTTGTGGAATTAAGACTGTAAACAGATCCAAATCCTCCAGGCTGTAGGAATGGAAGTGGTTGTTGGATGAGCAGAGATGGGACCCAGGGAGCACCTGCAGCTGGGCCAGGGCAGGCTCAGGCTGCAGGGCAGGGAAAGGCTCTTCCCCCAGAGGGTGCTGGCACTGCCCAGGCTCCCCAGGGAATGGGCACGGCCCCGAGGCAGCCACAGCTCCAGGAGCCTTTGGGCAGCGCTGCCAGGGATGCCCAGGGTGGGGTTGTTGGGAGGTCTGGGCAGGACAAGGTGGGACTGGATGGTCCCTGTGGGTCCCTCCAGCTCAGGACATGCTGTGGCCTTTTTTCTGTGTGAATGCTGGAGTGTGGCATCTGCTGGGTTTGGTCTCTAACTCCCCTTGCTGTCCCAGGTACCACCGGCTTTGGCACCGGCACCACCGGGGGCCTCTTTGGGCAGCAGTCCCAGACCACGAGTCTGTTCAACAAACCCTTCGGCCAGGCCACCACCACGCAGAACACCGGCTTCTCCTTCGGGGGCACCAGCACGCTGGGCCAGCCCAACACCAACACCATGGTGAGGGGGCTGCGAGCAGGGCTGCACCTGCTGCTCTTGGGCACGGCAGGCTGCAGGACTGGGGTGTTCCTGCAGGACTGGGGTGTTCCTGCAGGACTGGGGTGTTCCTGCAGGACTGGGGTGTTCCTGCAGGACTGGGGTGTTCCTGCAGGACTGGGGTGTTCCTGCAGGACTGGGGTGTTCCTGCAGGACTGGGGTGTTCCTGCAGGATTGGGGTGTTCCTCGGAGCCCACCACACCAGGGTGACAGCAGGATGCCGAGCTCTGAAGGCTGCAGTGGAGGGAGGATCCTCCTGGCAGTCAGTTTTGCTCCTGACCATTGCAGAGCAGTCAGCTGGTCACAAGTCGTGTACCCACTCACCTCCCCAGGCAGCCACTCTGTTACAACTCCAGTGCTCCCGATCATTTTCACACAGATTGTGTCATTCCATGATTAACCTTGTATGGGAATTCAAGTCTTGGGCTTTCTGGTGACAGATGAGCAACATTGGTGGGCTTTTGTTACAGAAAGATTCTATGGGATTGTAACTTGTATAACTGGAGGCTTTGGCTCCAGATGTCCTGTGTTCTTTGTGAATTTGTTGTGACTTCTCCCAGAAAACCCTGTGAAATGTTTCTTTTCCATCTCCCTTGCTCAAAGCAATGAGGAAATTCCAATACCCTTTAAACCTTGGAGCATAAATTTTTGTTGTTTTTTTTTTTTAATTTCCTTTTTGTAACTAATTTCTTGGAGAAAGACTAAAGCTTCTGGAATGCTTTTTACCTGTTGTCTTGCCCCAGCACGAGGGCAAATGTAGTGTTGTTTTATTGCCTGATGTTGTGTGTTGGATCTGTTGTTGTCAGTGCTAGACTTGGAAAAGCCTGGGAGCATTACTTTAACCTGGTTCCTGTTTGTAGGGTCTCTTTGGGGTCACCCAGCCCTCACAACCTGGAGGCCTTTTTGGGACAGCTGCCAATACAAATGCTGGGACTGGATTTGGAACGGGAACTGGCCTTTTTGGACAAGCCAACACAGGATTTGGTGTTGGTGGTTCGGTATGTCTGTGCCTTTGTAATAAAGAGAGAAATCCAAACAGAGCCCTGTTGAGGTGCTGACCTTCATGGAAGTTGTGTTAGCTTAGGAATTCAGATGTCTGAGATAGGAGTCAGGTGGTTTGCTGCAAACTGGAGGATAAACAGGTGTAGTAGAGGCATTTTTTTTACCAAATGATGTGTGGAGTGATGAAAGCAGCAGGAGATACGGAGGTTCTCAGTGCCTGGGGCTGCCTCAGCACAGGGTCGGAAATACAGGTTGTAAGTTGTGATGGACCAAAACCAACCTTGGTTTTTGGTCTTCAGTCATTTTGGTTCTGGTGGAGCAAAAATCACAGGATCACTGAGATTGGAAAGGTCTCTTGAGCCCCTTGAGTCTGACCCTGACAGCTGCTTTTGGGGGGTCTTGCAGGTGGCTTGGGAGGGCGGGCTGGGGGTGCTCAGCTGTGCTTGGCTTCAGTTCTGCTTCCCTGCCTGCAGCCAAACACTGGTACAATTCCTGTGGTATCAGCTTCCCAAGTTTCCAAATTGCTGTTGTTTTCCTTTCAGACCCTGTTTGGGAACAAGCCTGCTGGATTTGGAGCCACCACGACCAGCGCTCCCTCGTTTGGGACCACCACGGGCGGGGGCCTCTTCGGTAACAAACCTGCTCTGAGCTTGGGAACCCCTACAAACCCTTCCAGTTTGGGGACAGGGAAAAAACGTGTGCTTTGTCATTTAAACCTCTACTGTGTGTACCACACGCTGCAGAGAGCACGTGCTAAGTATTGTAGTGTTGGAATTGTCAGATGAGGGATGGCCCTGGCGCAGGGAAATGTGCTGGGCTGTGCCTTTGCTCTTGGTGGGGCTCCCTGACTTGGGAAGCAGATGGTCAAGTGCCATTGTTGTGGTGAGTCCTTCAGGGAATCTCCAGCCTGCGATGGCCAGGAGAGCCCCTGGGATCCTGGGGAACGTTGGGAAGGGCATCCCCAGCAGGTCAGGGAGGGGATCCTGCCCCTCTGCTCAGCTCCAGGGGGGCTCATCTGGAGGGTCCTGTTCACTTCTGAGCTCCACAGCTCGAGGAAGAGCAGGAGCTACTGGAGAGGGTCCAGGGAAGGCCACAGAGATGATTTGGGGTCTGGAGCATCTCTGGTGAGGAGAGACCGTGGGAGCTGGGCCTGCTCAGTCTGGAGAAGGGGAGGCTGAGAGGGGATCCCCCAGGCCACACAGGTGTCCCCCCAGGCCACACAGATATCAATCCACACAGCTGTCCCACCAGGCCACACAGATCTCAATCCACACAGCTGTCCCACCAGGCCACAGAGATATCCCATCACATCTCCCCAAGGGTGTCAGGGTGATGCCAGACTCTGCCCAGTGGTGCCAGTGGCAGCACAAGGAACTAAACCACAACAATTCCAGCCCAGCCTGGGGAAGAACTTCCTTCCATGGAAGGGCAGAGCCCTGGAACAGCTGCCCAGGAAGGGGCTGGAGTCTCCCTCTCTGGAGACATCCCAACCCCCCTGGACACGTTGCTGTGGCACTGCTGCAGGTGACCCTGCCTGGGCAGGGGCTGCGTGACATCCAGAGGTCCCTTCCAGCTCCAAGCGTTCTGTAATTCTGTGGTTGAAAACTCCTGAAATCAGAGATTCAGGGGGCAGAGGGGTTTGTTAGGAGGCTGTGAACACTTTGTGTTGGCACAGCAGCACTGCGAGACTTGGGTTAAAACCAGCGGTCCCTGGGCTTGGGCAGGTGTCCCTGCACTGCAGTGGAGGTGAAATGAGTCAGCTCCAGTTTAGCTGGTGGCTGTTGTTGTCCTTGGTACTGTGAAGGACTAAAGGCCTGAGGAACTGGTGGTGTGTTCCTGGTGGCCTCTGATGTGAGAACTGATGTTGGCTGAGTGTGTGGCTGAGCAGGAGGAATGTGTAGGGATGCCTGAAGGAAGTGGCAGTTTCTTTCATGGGACTCTGAAATCTCTTCTGCCTCTTTAATTCTGGGTTTCAGAGCAACAAAACTGTATCAGAGTGAGTAGGAGGGGGTTGGATCCTGCCATCCCTTTCCTGCAGTGCTGTTTTGTGTTGGTTATTTCAAGGCAGCAGGGCCTGCCATGCCTTTAGCCTGCTGTGCCAGCCTGCCAGCGTAGACAGGGAAGAATTCGAGGGAACTTGGTGATCTTTTAGGTCCTTCCCAAATCAAGCTCTGTGCAGTTCTTAGTGCTCTGGACCAGGGCAGCACCTTGGCAAGCAGGGTGTGACTGGTGAGCAGTCCTGGACAAACCTCCCAGGGGTGTGAAAGGTGCTTTTGAGTTCTTGTTCTGCTGGTCAGGATCTCCATGGCCCCAGCAGTGTGTTGGCACTGTTTGGTGGAGACCAGCCTTTGCAGTGTGTGCTCTTGGTTTGCCTGTGTAGCAGTTTATAGGAGGGATGGAGCTGGATTCCAAGGGGCTGGTGCACACCTGCAGTTTTTCAGTTCAATCCCAGCTTTGTGTAGTAACCAAGCATGGGATGAGGTCAGCATCTGCAGCAGAACTGAGCTCATGGTGGGTTGGGGTGGCCTTGTTGCAGCTACAGCCGTGCCCTTGAACTGTGCAGATCTGAGTTCCCACCTGCTCTGTGGTGAGGGTCAGAGAAACAAGTGTGTGGTATAAACAGGATGAAATGAGGTTTGTTCCCTCCAGGCACTCAAAAAACCCCAGCACGTTTTACTCTGCTGCCAGATACAGCAGCATCGTGCCAGCTCTGCCTTTCAGGGAAACTTTGAAGTTTGTAACAAACTGAAAAGCTTAAGAAGGCAGACCAGCATTTTTCTGTGCTGCTTTAATGTTGTTGTTATAACTAAAACATGTTTATTACCAGTGAAGTCCCTTCTTGCTGGTTGTCAGTTTAACCTGTGCTGTTGGAAACAGTGAGAAATTGGACTTTGGCTGTGGCAAGGCACTTTCAACCCTGTGATGCTTATTTATTTAGATACATGGTGTTAATTTCATCTCTAATGAGCTGCTCATTCTGTTGTTGAAGGTTTTGGTGCCAACACTGCTGGAAATAGTTTGTTTGGGAATAAGCCTGCGACTGGGACTCTGGGCACTGGCCTTGGAACAGGGTTTGGAACAGGTAAGCAGTTTGCCAGCTCATTTCTGGGCAGCTTCAGCCCTCGGGCTGCAGTGCTGGTCCAGCCTGGGCATTGCCCGGGACTGAGTTAGGAAAGGCTGGGCGTGTTTCAGCTTCAAGCCAGGATGGCTCAGGGCACCTCCAAGGGGAGCTTCTTAGCACAGTGCCAAGGGGCCTGGTAGGAATTGGGCAGCACTGGTTACACTGGTGAGACTGGTGAGGTCCTCTGTGCTCAGAGCCTCTGCTCTGATCACGAGGCTTGAGTGCTTGCAGCATCCATGGGCATGGAGAGTGTTTTTTGCAGTTTAACAGGGAATTGATTCTTTGTTGTGCTTGTAAACTGGTCACAGTCCTGTAGTAAATGACAGTCACCTCTCCTGTCACAGCTCTGGGGGCAGGACAGACATCCTTGTTTGGAAACACCCAACCAAAGCTGGGAGGAACACTGGGAACAGGAGCATTTGGAGCCCCAGGATTCAACACATCCACGGCTACCCTGGGCTTCGGGGCCCCTCAGCCTGCTGTAGGTGAGTGTCCATGAACCTGCTGCTTGCTGCCTTGTTCCCATGTGCCTGACCACAGGAGCACACCCCTCCCAAAGGGTTTGGGAGGACAAAATATCTCCTTGAGGCCACTTCTGTTCTCAGTTGCAGTGCAGACCATGTTAATGACCCTTTTTTTTTTTGGCTAGCTATATGTATGTTTTTAAAGGAATTCCAGGTTGCCCAGTAATTGCACCTATTTTAGAGCTTTGTCTTCAAGAGTAGTAATATTTCCCATCACTGAATTGGGGCAGCAAGAGTAGATGAGCACAAAAAGAAGTAAGGGAAGTGCAGTGTTGGCTTTTTCAGTACTTCCAGATAAGAGAGGCCTAGGGGGGCTTTATTAACAGGAATGCTGTGCCATTGGGACAAAAATAAGACCCAGGTGTCTCCAGCTCTCTTCCTGACTGCCTGCAAACCCTGACAGTAAGCTGTTGTTCTGAGAGTGGTTATGTTGTTCTTTGGGAATGCCCACATCCACCCTGGTTTTGTTGGAATTAGAATTTAACCATTTGGTGGCTTGAATGTTTCATGGGGTGAAGTCTTAGAGCATTTTAATAGGAATTAAAGTGAAGTGCTTTAAGACAGAGAGACAAGATTTAAAATCCATTGTAGAGGGGGCTCTAGACCTGTATGGTTTTGGTAGCAGTAATGTCAAAATTGTGCATGAAATATTTTCCCTGCACACGTTTTCAGAAGCCAGCTGGATTAGTTGAATATTCTGGCAGGCCAGGCTTTCTGCTGCCCTCTGTGCCCTCAACTTTTCATCCTGAGAACTCAGTGACTGTGGTTGCACACTCTGGTGCAGGAAGGAGATGCTCTGAGAGCTGCTGTGTTTCTGCCTGCCCTGGTTCTATTGCCAAAGCTATAAAACTGAAATGCTGCTCCTGTTGTAGCTCTGACAGACCCCAACGCCTCTGCAGCCCAGCAAGCTGTCCTGCAGCAGCACCTCAACAGCCTGGCCTACTCACCCTTTGGGGACTCCCCACTCTTCAGAAACCCCATGTCAGACCCCAAGAAGAAGGAAGAGGTAAGTACACGTCAACACTGAACTCATTTGACAGGTGGAGTTGAAATTACTTTGGTCTCTGTGCAGCCTGCACTTCAGTGCACAGTGAGCAGCCAAGGGGTGCAGTGGCTTTTTATCCTCCAGGACACACAGTGCTTGATTTTATTGCAGTGGAGAGTTCCCTGCCCATGGCAGGGGGGTTGGAAGAGCATAATCTTTAAGGTACTTTCCAACCCAAACCATTCCATGATTTCCTGCTTTTGCCTGTATCACAACCTTGGCTATGGAGTTCTGTGCTCACTGTTGCTGATTGGGAATAAAGATGGAACGTTGTTAATGATTGGAATAATTGTAGTGCTTTGCTTAGGACATCTCTGAGAGCCTCTGATAAACCTTTCCCGTTCCTTTGTTCAAAGGGTGATAGAACAAACACCTCTCAGGCTTTTGAGGTGTTAGGGGAGGCTCTTTGTAGCTGCTGCCCCTGGGCAGATTCTGGGGTCTGGAGCTGCTTCCTGGCAGCTGGAGCCCCAGAGGGCACGTGGATCCTGGCAGTTGGAGCCCCAGAGGGCACGTGGATCCAGGCTGATGGCTGGGGCTGTGCATGCAGCCCTGGGTGCAGTGACTGCTTCCCCTTCACTTATCACCCCGTTGGCCTTTCAGGGCCCTGGGCTGGAGCACCCTAAAGCTCTGTGCCCATGCCGGAGGTTGCCAACTGTCCATGTTTCTGTTGCAGAGGCTGAAGCCAACCAACCCAGCAGCCCAGAAGGCCCTGACAACCCCCACCCA
This sequence comes from Nicator chloris, assembly GCA_013400495.1. NCBI lineage: Eukaryota > Metazoa > Chordata > Aves > Passeriformes > Pycnonotidae > Nicator > Nicator chloris. The sequence goes on from WAAE01014987.1 coordinate 24,685, forward strand.
CTACAAGCTGACCCCACGCCCTGCCACCAGAGTGCGGCCCAAGGCCCTGCAGTCGGCGGGCTCGGCCAAGTCCCAGCTCTTTGATGGGCTGGATGATGATGAGCCCTCCTTGTCCAACGGAGCCTTCATGCCAAAGTGAGCTTCTCTTGTGTTTCTGTGTGAGAATCTTCTGTAAACTCCTGTGTATTACCCTAAATCTCATGGGTTTGTGCCCTGGTTCAGATTGGAAGAACAATAACAAGTTGTCTGTAAGACCTCAGTAGAACTGTTTTCTGTAGAGGAGGTAAAAAGGTTCAGCTTCAACTCCTAAGGCCAAATAAGCTGTAAAATGAGGTCAGCCCATGATGGGAGCAAAGCTTCTATAAAGTCATTTAGGAATTCTTACAAGGAAAGCTTGCACAGGGCAATACTTCCTGCGCCTGAACTGGGAGTGTCATCAGGTTTGCTCATGGCCTTAGTATGGAGGCAGATCTCTGGTGGTTTTGTCCGAGCCCTGGTTCTGTTTCAGATCCACAGATGTTTCTGTGAGAAATAAATCACAGATCTGTCTGAGTGAAGCTTTGGGTTTAGTTTTTTAGGTACATCAAATAGATGTACCTAAATAGGTCAGATAGAAGGGGGCTTTTGAAAGGTTTGGAGTTGAGTAAAAACAAAGAGCTAAAAGATTGAAGTGACCCTACAGTAAAATGAACCTGTGGGCCAGACCTTCTGTGTTTCTAGAAAAGCTGATTTGGGAAACAGAATGCTGTGGTTTGCTGAACTTGGGCTTTGAGCCTTTCACTGCCTTGTGCTTTTTGTACCTCTGTATAAACCAGAGCCTTGAATGGAATTCCCCCCAAAAATTTAGGATCTCTTATGGGAGATTTGATATGTCCTGGGTGTGGGAACAGGCCTTAGAGCTGGTTCCTGGTCCCTGGAGCATCTGAATGAAGTACGACACATACATTTATGCACTGGATAGATCCAAATTTCCCTTCGTGGGTGTGTTGTGTTTTTAGGAAGAGCATCAAGAAGCTGGTCCTGAAGAACCTCAACAGCAGCAACCTGTTCTCTCCCGTGAGCCGAGAGAACGAGGACCTGGCGTCGCCGTCGGAGTACCCGGAGAACGGGGACAGGTGAGCCAGTCACCCTGCTGGGCCTTGTCCTCACAATGCAAACTGGTCCTGCCTGTCCCCAAATTACTGCTCTACAGCAGCCACTTCTTTCCAGGGATGTCACTTCACTGCTTAATTGAAAGCAATTCACCTGCTGGGGATGCATTTCCTCCTGGACAAACCATGTGTGCTTCCTGTGTGGGCACTGCCAGGTTACCCCACGCAAAATCTGGGTCAGAGAGCAGGAACTTATGCTCTGGATGAGTCTCTCTTCTCTGTAGCAAGAAATCAGGATATTCCTTGGGGGAAGTGCTAAACCTGACTCTGAGGGGAGAAGAACCTCTCCTGATCAGTCCTCAGTGATGTGGAAATTGCAAGGGAGCTCCACTGATCCTCATGTCTCATATTTCTATTTTATATACATGTATTTTGTACAGATTACAATGAGGAAGCTCTAAGTCTACATGTTCCCCCTCAACAGCCAGAATTCCAACCTCCTCGAAAAAACCTGTAGCCATATTCCAGTTGAACTCTGATTTTGTCTTGGTTTTCTTTTAATCAGAGTCTGGAAAAAACCTCCTGCCCCGTTCACCACGTTGATTTTATGGAAACCTACTAAAGTAAGAGCTGCTGTGGGAGTGAGGTCACCCTGGCCCTGTGGGCGGAGGCTTTGGAGCTGTGGGGTTGCTGTTCCACCCCCTTTTGAGGCCTGTCTCCAGCCCGAGCTCCCTGTTGCACTCAGCTCTGCACAGGGCACGTGCCTTAGTCCCCAGCATTGTGGGACTGTCCCAGTCTCACCACTGTCTGTGCTGTAGTGAGGGCCTCAGTGGCAGAGGTGGTCAAGCAGGAGCAGAGGGAAGGGGAATAATCACTGACAGTGCAGTTTGTGTGGTCCTTTGCTCTTTGTGTGGAAAGAGCAGAAATTTAATCATGGAATCACAGAGTCTTCTGAGCGGGGAGGGGCCCACAGGGGTCACCCGAGCCCATCTGCTGGGCCTGCACAGAGTGTCGGTGTAAGTCCCTTGGAACAAAGTTGTTCACATGATCCTTCCTGTGCCCAGGTTCCTCCTGTCAAATCATTCCCGTGATCCTTCCTGTGCCCAGGTTCCTCCTGTCAAATCGTTCCCGTGATCCTTCCTGTGCCCAGGTTCCTCCTGTCAAATCATTCCCGTGATCCTTCCTGTGCCCAGGTTCCTCCTGTCAAATCGTTCCCGTGATCCTTCCTGTGCCCAGGTTCCTCCTGTCAAATCGTTCCCGTGATCCTTCCTGTGGTCAGGTTCCTCCTGTCAAATCATTCTCGTGATCCTTCCTGTGCCCAGGTTCCTCCTGTCAAATCATTCCCGTGATCCTTCCTGTGCCCAGGTTCTTCCTGTCGGTGCCTCCCGAGGAGAACCACCGGCAGGACGGCGAGCGGGAGGAGGAGGAGGAGCCGCACGAGGTGACCAGGTTTTACACCAACCCCATTGCCAAGCCCATCCCGCAGAGCCTGGAGGGCAGCGGGCACAAGGCGCCCGGCGGCGTGGACGACACCATCGTGGCGCTGAACATGCGCGCGGCGCTGCGCAACGGCCTGGAGGGCAGCAGCGAGGACGCCTCCTTCCAGGAGGATTCCCTGCAGGAGGAGTGGGACAAGGAGGCCGAGCCCGGGCTCCAGCTGCATCCTGCGGGTGAGCCTGGCGGGGGCAGCAGGTCATGCAGAGTTCTCTGCTCTGACACCCACGGCTTTTGCTTTTTCCCCTCCTCCTTCCACCGGAGTACAAATCTTGCTTTTCTTACCTAGTGCAGAAATTTTATCTGCTGAGTCAACCAGCATTTGAATTTTATCCCCCGGTTTTGTATCACGTGTGTTGCAGTTTTTTAAACTTGAGAAGGTGAAGGGAAAAGATTTGTTAATCCTTCCAGGTAATACTTCTGTGGCGTGGAAGGAAACTGGCAGGTGACATGTGCAAAAGAAATGTCTCTAGACATTTTGTAGATGCAAAATGCTTTTGGGAACAGGAACATGATTAGACAAATTAATAGATGAAGAAGAATTGGAGCCTGTTAAATGTAAAAGAAGCTGCAGCTTGTTCAGCAGTGCCTGATGCCCTAGGCTACTAAAGATGGGAGAGTGTTTCCTTGAAGTGTTGATGCATTTGCAATTTTTCTTGTCCCTGTGCACCTTCTTCCCTTCTTTTTTGCACACCTGCTGCTCTCTGGCAGGCGCCTGGGCTGGCAGAACCTGCCAGAGCAGTTGCTTTGAATGTGCTCTGGAGGCACATGTGGAATGAAGGTGTTCTGGTGTCTGTTGGCTTTGGGTGCCCTGATGCTCAGTTCCCCTGAGGCTTCCAGCTGTTCAGGCTGGCAGAAGAAGTGGATGACGTCTGGGAATGTTGCTCCATTACTGCCAGCCCTGTTCTCAGGGTGTGTTGTGTTGCAGGGATTGTTCTGACACGAGCTGGCTACTACACCATCCCGTCCCTGGAGGAGCTGGCCCGGCTGACCAACGACAGGAAGGAATGTATCGTGACAGACTTCACCATCGGCCGCAGGGGTGAGGCCCCTGGCCCTCCTGGGCCTTCACCCTGCTCCAGGGATCTTAGGGCTGCAGAACTGACTTCCAAAGCCTCAGTCTGACTGTAACCAGGGCCCTTGCTTTGGGGGCAGTTTGCATGAGAGTTTTGTACGATTTTAGGATAAAATAAATCCCAGTGTCACAGACTGGTTTGCTTTGGGAGGGGCATTTAAGCTCCTCTCATTCCATGGGCAGGGACACCTTACACCATCCCAGGGTGCTCCAAACCCCATCCAGCCTGGCACTGGACATTTCCAGGGATTCAGGGGCAGCCACAGCTTCCCTGGGGCCTCCCCACCCTCACAGGGAAGAATTCCATCCTACTATCCCCGCTAACCCTACCTTCTGGCAGTGGGAAGCCATTCCCTGTGTCCTGTCCCTCTATACCTTGTCCCCAGTACCTCTATCCCTTGTCCCCAGTCCCTCTGCAGCTCTCCTGGAGCCCCTTCAGGCCCTGGCAGGGGCTCTGAGCTCTCCCTGGAGCTTCTCCTCTCCAGGTGAGCACCCCCAGCTTTTTGATATTGGTGTGAAATTGGTAATGCTCCTCCAGAGTTTTCTTGGGGGGAAGGAGGTGTCACTTTGCTTGAGAGACAGGATGGGGCTGGGTGGGAACAGGAGGAGCACAGCAGGAACGTGGGCTCTCTGGCACATGACTTTTCACAGACAGTTTGTGACCTTTTGGGTTGTTTTGCCAGGTTATGGATCGATCTACTTTGAAGGAGAAATAAATCTAACAAACTTAAACCTGGATGAGATCGTACATATCCGGAGAAAAGAAGTTATTGTTTACCCTGATGACGAAAAAAAACCTCCCATTGGGGAAGGGTTAAATAGGTAAGTGTTAGGTAAGGATGATGTTTAAAATCCTGACAGTCTGCTGTGTTGGCAGGCTGCAACCAAGAGACAAATCCAAACGGTTCATTCAGTTTACAGTGTTAATGGATTACTTGCAAGTTTCTGAACCACAAATTGTGTCTAAAAGCCGATACGAGCTCCCCTGGCCAGGGCTGTGCTCTGCCCCCCTGCCCAGGTTGCTCAGGCCTGGTGTCTGAGCCCTTGGTGGCCTTTCAGGCGGGCCGAGGTGACGCTGGACGGCGTGTGGCCCACGGACAAGACGTCGCGGTGCCTGATCAAGAGCCCCGAGCGCCTGGCGGAGATGAACTACGAGGGCCGGCTGGAGGCCGTGTCCCGCAGGCAGGGCGCCCGCTTCAAGGAGTACCGGCCCGAGACCGGCTCCTGGGTCTTCAAGGTGAGGGCCCCGGGGTGAGGGCAGGGCCCCGGGGTGAGGGCAGGGCCCCCAGACCGGCTCCTGGGTCTTCAAGGTGAGGGCCCTGGGGTGAGGGCAGGGCCCCCAGGCCGGCTCCTGGGTCTTCAAGGTGAGGGCCCCGGGGTGAGGGCAGGGCCCCGGGGTGAGGGCAGGGCCCCGGGGTGAGGGCACCACACCAGGGTGAGGGCAGGGCCCCGGGGTGAGGGCAGGGCCCCGAGACCGGCTCCTGGGTCTTCAAGGTGAGGGCCCCAGGGTGAGGGCAGGGCCCCGGGGTGAGGGCAGGGCCCCCCAGACCGGCCCCTGGGTCTTCAAGGAGAGGGCCCCGGGGCGAGGGCAGGGCCCCCCAGACCGGCCCCTGAGTCTTCAAGGTNGCCCCGGGGTGAGGGCAGGGCCCCCCAGACCGGCTCCTGGGTCTTCAAGGTGAGGGCCCTGGGGTGAGGGCAGGGCCCCCCAGACCGGCTCCTGGGTCTTCAAGGTGAGGGCCCCGGGGTGAGGGCAGGGCGCCAGGGTGAGGGCACCACACCAAGATGAGGGCATGCCCCCAGGGTGAGGGCACCACACTGCCCCAGGGCTGCCCCCTCTGAGAATTTGTCGTTCAAGTGATTTGCTAACTTGGGACAACTGTGTCAAGCCCCTGGGCTCTGGTGAGAACTGTCCTCACCAAAGCAGCTCCTCGTTCCTGGCATTGTTCATGGTTGAGTTGGATGGGGCTTGGAGCAACCTGGACTAATGGAAGGTGCCCCTGCCCATGGAATGAATGAGCCTTAAGGTCCCTCCCAGTCCAAACCAGTGTGCAGTTCTGTGGTGAAACCTGTGGCCCCAGACCTGCCTAGAGCAGGTGGTTTTGGTCTGTAGAGAGACTGAATTTGTTGGAAGTGTCCCAAGAGTTGTGTGTTAGGATACCTGTATAGGGCACAGTTACACCTGCCCAGTGTTCAGGCCTTCCAGAAATTTCACTTCCAAGCTGTGACATGTTTGTCCTTCTCTTCAACACAGGTAGCACACTTTTCCAAGTATGGCTTGCAAGATTCAGATGAGGAAGAGGAAGATCATTCTTCAAAAGTGGACACCAAGAAGTTAAAGACCACACCTGTGCTACCCCCAGGGCACCTGCTGCCCCAGCAGATGGCCCTGAACGGCAAACCAGCGCCCCCGGCTCAGGTAGAAGGAGAACAGTGACTAAGGAGGGTTGATGACACGGAATTTGGAGAATAGCTGGTGCCTGGGAAGGGGGTGGTTGGAGTAACGTGCAATCTGGAGAGTGAAGCCTTGCAGAAACTCTTCTGAACTCTGCCTGAGTGGCTGCGTGTTGTTTTCCTTTGAGACACTTGACATTTCAGCCTAAGGATGGGGCGGGGAGGCTTTCAACCCTTGTTTCTTGTTTGAATTCTAGTCTGAGTGTGGCAGATTTGCACCTCTTCTGGAAGAACCCTTGTTTTTGTGGCTATTAAATGCACGCCTGTAATGCCACCGCCGTGTGCTGCCTGCCTGGACAGTGATGCTGTGCACTCAGTTGCCTTTACCACCATTGGTGTGCAAGACTGTCTGCTCTCTATTTTAAGAATGTGCTCTATTTTTATTAAAATAATACTTTTTGTAAGGCTGGCTATATGCTAGCTTTGTAAACATATTTGTGTTGGATGTGATTGCTTTAAACCTTTGCAAAACATCCTCAGTGCTGGGCCCATCTTGCACAGGAGTGTTTGATCCACAGGCAGTGTTTGATCCAATTCACTGGGAATACCAGGAGCCCAGGTGGGCAAGAGGCCAGTGGCCCCTGGGCTGTCCCAGCCACGGTGTGGCCACAGCCCCAGAGCAGGGATTGTCCCCCAGGGCAGGGATTGTCCCCTGTGCTGGGCACTGTGTGACACCTCCAGGGCTGTGTCCAGTTCTGGCTCCTGCAGGAGAGCCCTGGAGGGGCTGGAGCGTGTCCAGGGCAGGGAACAGAGCTGGGAAGGGGCTGGAGCCCCAGGAGGGGCTGAGGGAGCTGGGAAAGGGGCTCAGCCTGGAGAAAAGGAGGCTCAGGGGGGACCTGGTGGCTCTGCACAAATCCCTGCCAGGAGGGTGGAGCAGGAAATGGCCTCAGGTTGTACCAGAGGAGGTTAAGGTTGGATATTGGGAAAATTTCTTCCTGAAAAGGGCTGTCCAGCCCTGGCAGTAGTGAAGTCACCTCCCTGGAGGGATTCCACAGCCCTGTGGATGTGGCCCTTGGGATGTAGTCAGTGGTGGCCCTGACAGTGCTGGGGAACAGTTGGACTTGGTGAGCTGAGGCTTTTCCAGCCTCAGTAGTTCTAACAGACCCTTTCCCTGGTGTCCAGTGTGAGTGAGTGCTGACCACTGGTGTGGCAGGACAGCAGAGCTCCAGGCAGGTGAGAGGAAGCACCATCTGCTCCCTGGGCACATCCTGCTGCTGGGGCAGGCAGGGGCTGCCAGCCCTGCTGGCTTCTGCGTGGAGAATCCCAGAGCAGTGGCCAGCTCCAGCTCTCCTGGCTCCTCAGCTAATTAACACCCACTCACTCATGCCTCTGCGGAGCAGATCCTTAATTATTTGCATTTTGAGCTGCACATGTGGCTGCCCAACAGCATCACTTCAGCTCCCCTCCCTGCTTCGTGTTCATATTGGGGGGAGCAGAGCTGAGGTTTTAAACACTCAGGAATACTGGAAATGTCTCTGATATTTTCAAACATTCTTGCACCATCTGGTATACTTAGCAAAACCCCCTCCAGGTTCATTAACCTCTCTGACTTGCATAACATTAAGTTAGGTTTTCATTTCTAAAATTAGGAAAAACATCAGTTTCCCAAAACCCTCATAGTATCCCTTAAAACTTCCCAAACTCTTGGTGTAGAACACATCTGGTAATACCCTTATTTGGGCTGTAAGACGCATTTCGTACCTAGACTGGGTTTTTGTTTTGTCTTCCCTAAGTTAAATATTAATGAATTTATTAATGTTGCAAGAGAGGCTGCTGCATTAAAACCCAATGAAGGGAGCAGTGAAACTTGTGTGTTTGTAACCATATTTTGACTTGTAAATCTGTTATGTGGGGCCAGGTTCAGATTCTGTGTCTGCCACTCAGTTCTGTCCTTACAGACCCCCCAGGTGATGTTACCTCAGCTGAGAACCTTCCCCCCTATCCTGGCTGGTTCTGCAGAGCTAAGCACAGCCTTGGGAATGTGCTCCTTAATTCCTGAGCAGGATTCCCAGGACCCTCCCTGCCTAGGTTTCCTCACTCCTGTTTTTATGTCACTTCAGTGGTCTGTACTGTGTTTTTTCTGGGAAGCTGGAAGCATGAGGCTTTCACAGGACACAAAGCTGAGTCATGGGATGGTTAAACTGGAACCAAACCAGTACAAGGGAGCTCAGGTCCCACAGAGCCAGTGGGGAAAAAGTACAGCCCATGTGAGCAGTTAGCCATGGAAGCATGGAAGGGTTTGGGTTGGGAGGGCCTTAGAGCCCCCCCAGTGCCACCCCAGCCATGGCAGGGACCCCTCCCACTGCCCCAGGCTGCTCCCAGCCCCAATGGCCAACCTGGCCTTGGGCACTGCCAGGGATCCAGGGGCAGCCACAGCTGCTCTGGGCACCCTGTGCCAGGGCCTCACTGCCCTCCCAGTAACCATGTAAAATGCAGATCTTTGTGAAATGTAGACTCTGTGATTGGAGTTTGTGCCACACGGGATGGATTTGGGAGGAGGGGAGGGAGGCAGGACACACGGAGCTCTCCCTTCGCTGGGCACGTCAGACCTGGAAAGCTGCAGAACAGTTTCCTAAACTGAACGGCAGAAGGGAAAACTCCAGGAGGGCACCGCCGCTCTGGGACTGCTCCTTCCCTGGCGTGGCACACCCTGAAGGTTCTGTGTGTCCATCCCTGACCTCAGTGTGGCACCTTGGCAGAGCCAGGAATGCTCGGCAGCGCCCGCAGGTGCTGGTGGGAGCTGTGGCTGTCCTGGCTGGGCTGTGCCCTCTGGGGGTGACCTGGCCTCTGTATCCACAGCCCCCGGAGCTGGAGCAGCTGGGCAGGGTGCTGGAGCTGGACAGTGACATGGCAGACATCACCCAGGAGCCAGCCCAGGAGCCCCTGGCAGAGGACGCCCTGGCCGAGGAGCAGGAGGCAGTGCCAGCGTCCACGCACATCGCATCCAGCCAGGGCATCAACCCCTACGTCCTGCAGGTCAGTGTCCTGCCCCTTCCCCCCAGGAGGGGCCCTGGGAAACGAGTGGAGCCCTTCTCAAGGATGCATTTGCCTCCCCAAGGGTGTTTGCACTCCAGCTGGTGATGATCAGGGCATCCCAGGGAGTGGCACTGAGCTCACACACCACATCTCTGTTCTGGGGAGAGCCTCACATGTGGAGAGCTCAGTGCTGACGTGAAACACCTGAAAGCCAGAGCTCAGTTGTCAGAACTTCGGCATGTGGGCACTGGGATAAGCTGAACTGGTATCAGAGCAGCTGCCTTGGGCCTCTTCTGCCTTGGTAGAGAAAGATTTTGGGATAACTGGTCTTGATTTGGGGCTTGGTGTTGCTGCTTTTGTTTCACAGTACCACAGAAGATTCGAGTTGGGAAAAACCATAAAGCCCACCCAGTGCCAGCCCTGCCATGGCAGGGACACCTCCCACTGCCCCAGGCTGCTCCCAGCCCCAATGGCCAACCTGGCCTTGGGCACTGCCAGGGAGCCAGGGGCAGCCACAGCTGCTCTGGGCACCCTGCGCCAGGGCCTGCCCACCCTGCCAGGGAACAATTCCTGCCCCAGATGCCATCCAGCCCTGCCCTCTGGCACTGGGAAGCCATTCCCTGTGTCCTTTGTAATTTTTGTGGAAGGACAGAACCTTGAACACTTCTGGGCTTCTACCTGTAACAGGAAATAGACCAGAAGTTATTCCTTAAGCTGATGAACACCAGACAGAGCTAAGATCTCAGAAATTGGGATTATTGTGGGATGTCACCCCATCCCCAACAGTGCTGTGCACTGATTGAACAAGTAGTTGTAAAACCTCAGCCAACAAGCCTGAGCTGTGCCTCCACTGTTCCGTGGAATGTTTGCAGCATGGCTGTGTTGTTTGGTCATGTGCCTCATGTAGGAGTTTTTTTGGGTGGGAAGAGCTATTTTGATGAGTTTAGTGAGCTGCTGCTGTGGGAGGGATTGCTGATGTTCTGGCTTGGCTTCCCACATCCTCAGATCATGAAAGCTTCCTTGCTTGCTGATGATGATGACCTGGATTTGATCCTGGATTATCCTGGGAAGCAACCTGTCAAGATGGACACTTCCCAAGAGATCTGCTCCCCAAGGCTTCCCATTTCAAAATCACACGGACAGAAAAGACACTCAGGTATGGTGAGAAAACCACAGACTGTGTGAAGAAAGGTGAATTTGAACATGAACAGGCAAAATCCTGGGGTCTGCAGCAGTTCCTTCCTGCCAGTCCTTCCTCCTCTGTTCATTCCCTGCTCCAGCAAGAGCCCTGCCCTGAGGGCTGTGAGTGCTGCAGTGCCTGGAGCCCCTCCTCACCTCCTCCTCTGATGCTTGCACTGCTCTTTTCACTTCTTTTTTTTTTCTTTTCGGGTTTTTTTTTCTGCTTGTGTCATTTTTTTCCCCCATTTAAGATCTCCCAGAGGCACCAACTTTGCAGCTTGGGCTGGAGGTGGCCTGTGGTGGGTCTGCTGTGGGCACCAGCTGTGCAGCCCCTACCAGATTGCCCCACTGCCCAAACCTTGCCCCTTACCCCCAGTGCACCCACTTTCCATGGGGATACTGAGGAATACCTCTGGGAACTAGCAGGAAGGTCCTCCCTGATGGAGGACACCCATTAATTCAGATCTGTTAATCAATTCAAAGGCCATGATTGACAGGGGCAGACCTGAGGTGTGTGTGGGGCCGGCGTGAGCCCTGCTGGTCCGTGTGACACCCCACTTCTGTTCTGATGTCCTGATTCCAGCATGAAATCAGGGACTGCTTTGGGAATGGCCCCGTTTGGGGTGGGGCTGTGCCTTTCCCCTTCCTGGGAACACCCCTTGTGTTCCTTTGGGCAGTGCTGGAGGGTCAGTGGGACTCAGCACTGCACACGGTCACACGTAGCTCACTGTTCCCATCACACCATCCAGACATTTGCCCCTGGCTGCTCTGGGAATTCCTGAAATCCCTTTCCAAGGCCAGAAATGTCCCCTGAAACACAAGTGCCCTTCCACTGAAGCATTCTTCCTGCTTCTCCCCGTCAGCTGCTGGGCTGCTGCAATCCAAGTTTGCCAGTGTCCTTTTCCAAGCACCGAGTGCTGCTGTGGCAGATGCCAAGGGCCCGAGGGCTCTGGGCAGCCCCCCCGCTGCTGGCCCGTGGCCGGCGGCGTCCCCGCTGGCCGCGGCCTTCTCGGTGCCCGCGGCCGTGCCCGACGTGCCCGTGAAGACGGTGGGGGCCCGCAGGCAGCGCGGGCTGGTCCCTCTGGAGAGGTCCATCACCTACGGCAAAGGGAAGCTCCTGATGGACATGGGACTCTTCATGGGCCGCTCGTTCCGTGTTGGCTGGGGGCCCGACTGGACGCTGGTCAATTGTGGAGATCAGCTGAGTGGCTCGAGCGCGGCGGAAGACGCTCAGCTGGAGGCCGTGGAGTACGGATTCCTGCCCACTCCCGTCGCTCCCAAATCGTGAGTCGTGGTTCCCCTCAGGGTGGGTGTGACGTGCTCACTTGTCATGGCTGGCTGAATCCTGGGGGCAGGTCGCTGTTCCTTCTGACAGGCAGGAGTGGTGCAGGATGGTGTTAGCCATGGAGATCTCCTTCATGGCCCTGCTCCACAAAAATATCTCTGTCAAATCCTGGAATAGCATAGTAGGAAGATTTGGGGTGTTTTGTTTTTTCACCAAATAGCACTGTCACCCAGCACAAGGTTAAAGAGAAAGTTCAGAGTTGTTGTCCAGAAAGCTTCCAATCTCTTGATTTTCCCTGAGGGTATCTGCCCTACCTGAGGAAGTTCTTGTTCAGCTTCTCAATTCCCAGACACCTCCATACTGCCTGTGCATCCAGCAGCACAGCGGCCTTTAGGGTCTCCATACCTGAACTTGATGGGAATGTAGCCCAGTCCCACTATTTAAGTGCTCCAGAAAGCTTGTCTGGGTGTTCTGCAGCATCTGTGACGTGATGAGGAATGAGCTGGGGTAAGGTGTGCTTGCTGCCTCTGGAGAGCTCAGTGAGTCACAGTGTATTCACCAAATCACAGATGGTTTGGGTTTGGAGACTTAAAGACCATCTTGTTCCAACCCACTGCTGTGGCTAGGGACACATTCCACTGCCCCAGGTTGTTCAGGGTCCCAAAGCCTGGCTCCAAATCCCAGGCTCTGCCCAGGATCTTCATGCCTTGGGTCATGTTTTACTGTCATGTTAATTAGGACAAGCTGCAGGATGAGCTGCTCCACGTGCATGGAGAACATGCAGAACGTTTGGTACCTTTGGTTTGCTACCTATGTTTGATCTATCTCCTCTTTTCCTCCAGACTCACAGAATCCCCTTTCAAAGTTCATGTGGAAAAGTTGAGCTTGGCACAATGGAAGATGGACAGAGACAAGGAGCTATATCTCACCCCTCTGGAGATAAAGCTGAAGCACAGCACTGTCCATATGGATGAGCCCTGTCCTCTCCTGGCTCCCAACCCCGGAGTCTCTGCTATCCATGACTATGCTGACTGGGCCAGGAAAGCATCTGAGGATCCCACTGTGGCAGAGAGTGAGTACAGAATGATCCTTTTCACAGAATGGTTTAGGCTGGAAAAGGCCTCCCAGCCCAGGCAGTGCCAGCTGTGCCCCATGCCCACCTTGTCCCCAGCCCAGAGCACTCAGTGCCACCTCCAGCCCTGCCTTGGCCACCTGCCGTGATGGGCACTGCCAACCTCCCTGGGCAGCCCCTGCCAAACACAGTGGGGACAGTGAGCCCCCCGCTGGGGTGGGGGGGACAGTGAGCCCCCCCCTGGGGTGGGGGGGACAGTGAGCCCCCCCCGGGGTGGGGGGGACAGTGAGCCCCCCAGGGTAGGGGACAATGAGCCTGTTGCACTTGCTACGCTAGAAGCACTGCACGAGCTCTGACCTAGTTTCAACCAAGAGAACTACTTTATTACATCACTGACTCCATTAAATAGAATAGCAAGTAAACTAAGTGATTGGTAAGCTAAGTCAACACCTTTCCTATCACACTAGTCAAAACAGATGTCCATCAAGAGAACTCTTCCTCTATGAAAGAATGTAAACAATCTATATTGTTTACCAGAACATGCGTGAGAACAAGAACTTTCAAAGATAAACATCAGAAGGCTGAAAAAGCAGGGTGGCATGAGCCCTCCGGGGTTATCCTCACGTTATCCCTCCGAGTTCTGTGCTTCCACTCCTGATGCTGGGTGTGTGTCCCCACAGGCGTTGTGAAGCACTGGTGCTTGGCCTGGACGTTGTGCGAGGCCATCTGGGGCAAGCTGAGGGAGCTGGAGGCCAGGCTGGAGGAGCCCAGCGAGTACGTGCTGGCGCTGGAGCGGCGCCGCGCCTTCTCGCGCTGGCTGTCGGAGACGGCGGCCGCGCGCATCGAGGAGGAGGTGTCCCTGTGCCGCCACGGCAGCCACGTCGAGGCCGTCTTCAGCTGCCTCACGGGCAAGAGGATTGGAGAGGCCTGCAGGCTGGCACAGCAGGCAGGTGAGCACCCCAGGGTGTCGGGCACTGCCCAGGCTCCCCAGGGAACGGGCACGGCCCCGAGGCTGCCAGAGCTCCAGGAGCCTTTGGGCAGTGCTGCCCGGGATGCCCAGGGTGGGGTTGTTGGGGGTCTGGGCAGGGTGGGACTGGATGGTGCCTGTGGGTCCCTTCAGCTCAGGATATTCTGTGATCCTGTAAGGTTCCTAAATCACAGCTTTTGTGTAGAGGAGAAAGGACATGCACAAAGAGAGTTTGAACTTAGAGAGCTCATAGCCACTGGCTGCTCTGCGTGTGGAATGTTCCATCATCAGTGACCACAAAATCGTGGAATGGGCTGGGTTGGAAGGGACTTTAAAGCCCATCCAGTTCCAGCCCATGATATGGGCAGGGACTCCTTGCACTACCCCAGGTTGCTCCAAGCCCCGTCCAACTTGGCCTTGAAGATTGGGTAGGGGCTGCTGCTCCCCTCCACTCTGGCTCTGTCAGCTACCCCCAGTTAGGGAGTGCTGCTGGAGTGCATTTAGAACTGGGAGTTTTCATAGTCACTCCTTTGAATTTTTAATGAATGATCTTTTTAATGGAACTTCTGTTCAGACATCTTACATTTGGGTTAAAAACATGTATTTTCAGAGCCTTATGACAGGTTTTACCCCTGTCTGTTATACCAGGTGTTTATGGAGTGGTTTATTTCATAAGAAATATTGGAGCTGTGGCCTCCCCATTCCTGGAAGTTCCATTCCCCAGTGGATGGGGCTTGGAGCACCTGATCTAGTAGGAGGTGTCCCTGCCCGTGGCAGGGGCTGGAACGGGATGAGTTTCAGGATCACTGCCAAGGCAGAGCCTGGTGTGGCTGCAGGCTGTTCCCCAGTGCGGCTGTGCTGAGGGTGTGTCCCCGCAGGTGACCACCGGCTGGCGCTGCTGCTGTCACAGCTGGCCGGGAGCCAGCCCGTGCGGGACCTGCTGACCCTGCAGCTGGTGGACTGGCACCGCCTGCACAGCGACCGCTTCATCCAGGAGGAGCGGCTGCGCCTCTTCGCCCTGCTTGCGGGGAAGCCGGTAAGGACGGGCCCTGAGAGCCCCCACAGAGCCACGGCGCTGCAGGGAGGGGGCTCCTCTGCCCCTGCCTCTGCCCCTCCCTGTGCTGCACAGCCTGAGCTGAGCTTTGTGGCACCAGGTGTGGCAGCTCTCCGAGAGGACGAGTGTCAACGTGTGCTCGCTGCTGGACTGGAAGCGCTGCGTGGCCGTGCACCTCTGGTACCTGCTGCCCCCCACGGCCTCCATCTCCAAGGCTCTGGCCATGTACGAGTCAGCCTTTCAGGTGGGTCACTGCCTCCTGCCCAAGAGGAGCCCTGCAGGATGCTCCTGCCTGTCTGGTGCTGCACAGAGGCTCCTATGAGCAGCCAGGAATTGCTGGATGTGGGATTGAGTATAGGACACAGGGAATGGCTTCCCAGTGCCAGAGGGCGGGGCTGGGTGGCATCTCGGGCAGGAATTGTTCCCTGGCAGGGGGGGCAGGCCCTGGCACAGGGGGCCCAGAGCAGCTATGGCTGCCCCTGGATCCCTGGCAGTGCCCAAGGCCAGGTTGGCCATTGGGGCTGGGAGCAGCCTGGGGCAGTGGGAGGTGTCCCTGCCATGGTAGGGGATGGAACTGCATGGCCTTTAAGGTCCTCTCGAACCCGAACCATTCTGGGATTCTATAGAATCGTAAATTCTGTGGAGAAAACCCATCTATGGGGTGTTTCCATGTTTTGTCTAGCTGTTTGACAGCTGGGCCAAATTAGGAAGAGGGACAGTAGCCAACAGCAGGAAAGCCCTTTTGAGCCAGGCAGCCTGTTTTCACACGGGGGTCATTCATCCTCAGCTGCCTTGTCCAGCAGCCCATGGTGCCCCACAGCCCACGTGTGCCCCCTAAGCCCCCCCAGACTGCCCCACACCCCTGTGGCTCCATGCATTATGCAGAGCCCTGTGTGTTGCTGCAGAGATCTCAGCTCTGTGTGCAGCAGGACAAAGCGTTCTGCTGAAAAACATGTTTAATCATTTAACTAAAGCCAGCTCAGCCCTCCTTCCTCAAGGCAGCCTAAGCACAGCAGCAAGTCTGGAAACTTGTCACTGATGTTTGCTTTGATATTTAGTGTGCAGTGTTGAGCACTTTTAAATACCCAGCTGTAGTGGAAGTTCTTAGTGAATTGTTGTGACTGACTCAGTGTGTTCAGTGCTGCTCGTGGCTGCCCAGACCCTGTGTAGCTACAGAGAGAAGGCTCACTGGGATGCACCTGCTTCTTTCCATCAAGGCCTACGTGGTTTTCCAGCTATAAAATCCAGTAGGAGTACAGGGTATGTGTGAGAGCTGGCTGTACCTCGAGGCAGTGTTTTTTAAGAGCTCACTGTGAGACATGAACCTGCCCAAGCATTTTGAGTTCAGATTTTTCATGTTGGTCCATAGCTCTGGGGAGGTTCCAACTGCAGGTGCAGTTGGTTGCACCCTCTTTGGAGCAGAAGGATTCTCCTGAGCCTGCTGAGCTGTGGAATTCAGTTTTGTTCAGTTTTATCTTTAAGCTTACTGTTAAAACTGTCTCCCTAGAACACCTCAGAGTGTGAAAAATATGCCTGCTGTCCCCTGCCTCCTTACCTGGAAGATTCTGGGTGTGTCATTGAAGAAGATGACAATGGAGGAAGACCCTTGAGAGATGTCTGCTTCCATTTGTTAAAGCTCTACAGTGACAGGTAACTGGGCAAAGAGCTCAGCCAGATTAAAAAAAATCATGATCAGTCAGTGACTTCCTGAGTTCACCAGCCAGGGGTGTGAAATCAGCCTGAACTGCTTAGAGCAGTCTGAAATCAGCCCCACACGTACCCCCTGACAGAAGGTGCTGTCACACCTGGGGATGGTAGACATGGGGAACCTTGAACTTCATATTTGTGGCATATTTGTGGGGTTTTAGGTGCTTTCTGTGTCTGAAGAGTGCAGGGAGGCTTCTATGTAGCTGCCTTTTTTGAAGGCAGTGAGAAATCTGCATGGGGGCACATACAAGGGAAAAGCGGTGACAGTCTGAGTGCAGACTCATAAGAATTTTAGCAGTAAATACTGTTACTTTTCTTCTTAAAAAATAAAACCAGACCCCCACACCGATGTAAATCACAGCAGTGGAGGTGGGTGAAGGGAGGGGATTGGATTTGATTTTGTGGGCACAATCAGCTCTTTCAGTTACCAGAGTTTTGCTCTCCAGGTCCTATGAGCTTGACCAGCTGCTGGATCCCAGGAGTGTCACCCCTGACCCGCTGGATTTCCGCCTCAGCTGGCACCTGTGGGAGGTGCTGCGGGCCCTGAACTACAGCCACCTGTCCCAGCAGAGCTGGGGAGTGCTGAACACCAGCTATGCTGCCCAGCTGGAGAGCCAGGGGCTGTGGGAATGGGCTGTGTTCGTGATGCTGCACGAGCCTGACTCGCTGTGAGTGAGCCTGTGTGACTGTGCTGGGGCTGGGCACTCAGGGACTGTGAGCCTGTGTGACTGTGCTGGGGCTGGACACACAGGGACAGTGAGCCTGTGTGACTGTGCTGGGGCTGGACACACAGGGACAGTGAGCCTGTGTGACTGTGCTGGGGCTGGACACACAGGGACAGTGAGCCTGTGTGACTGTGCTGGCGCTGGACACACAGGGAGTGAGCCTGTGTGACTGTGCTGGGGCTGGACACTCAGGGACAGTGACCCTGTGTGACTGTGCTGGGGCTGGACACTCAGGGAGTGACCCCGTGTGACTGCTCTGGGCTTTGAAATAATGGGGTCAGTTCTGAACACCTGTGGTTGTAGTGGCTGCTCCCCCATGGAGCTGTGCACCCGTAGGTCTTCGTGTCACTTGGGAAAATCCCAGAATCCCAGACTGGTTTGGGGTGGGAGGAGCCTTGAAGCCCATCTCGTTGGGGTGTCTGCTGGTTGTCCTGAGGTGCCCCTGTGTGAGTGGCAGGAAGGGGAGGTGGTGGCAGTGACAGGCTGCCCTGTGTGTCCCCAGGCTCCGGGAGAAGGCCGTGCGGGAGCTGCTGAGCCGGCACTGTGCGCTCGCCGACAGCCCCGAGTCCTGGGCCAAGGAGACCTTCCTGACACAGCGCCTCTGCGTCCCCCCACGCTGGATCCACGAGGCCAAGGCGGTTCGGGCCAGGATGGAGGGTGACAAGCACAAAGAGGCCCTTTTCCTCTTCAAGGCTGGGCACTGGAACCAGTGCCACAAGCTGGTTGTCAGGCACTTGGCCTCAGGTGCGTCTTGCTGCTCCTCTTGCGTCCCTGTCCTTTGAGCAGCACACAAAGGCATGGCAGGAGTAGGAGTGGGATCCCAGGGCTGGAGCCCCTCTGGTCTCTGGAGCCAGGCTAAGACAGCTGAGGGTGCTCACCTGGAGGAGAGAAGCTCCAGAGAAAGCTCAGAGCCCCTTCCCAGGCCTAAAGGAGCTCCAGGAGAGCTGGAGAGGAGCTGGGGACAAGTGGAAGGGGGTGGGACTGGATGATACTGAACGTCCCTCCCAACCCAAACCAGTGAGTGACTCTGTGACTCCAAGCCATGGGGTGGCCAGTGAAGGGATCAGGCTGGGTTTGGAGCAGCAGAGTTAGCACAGAGGGCCTGGCACAGCTCTCCCTGGATACCTGGCGTGGTGCTTTTCCTGGGCCAACAGGGAAGCAGGGCAGTGCTTTCCCTGCTGCACAGCCCCACCTTCCTGGAGCACAGGACCCTCTGGGAACAAGGGCAGCAGTGGCCTTCCTGTTCCCTGATCTCAGGGTGTCCCTGCTGTGGGACATGGGATGGCCTCTGTTGCTAACTCCTGTTGTGTGCAGATGCAATTATCAACGAGAACTACAAGTACCTGAAGGGGTTCCTGGAGGACCTGGCGCCGCCGGAGCGCAGCGCGCTGATCCAGGACTGGGAGCTGGCAGGGCTGGTCTACCTCGACTACATCCGAGTGAACGAGATGCTGGACAGGATTCAGCAGGTGTGGGCAGCTGCCTTCCCCGAGGCCTGGGGGCTCACGGAGCCTGGATGGAGCTGTTACTGACTGTGAGAGGGAGTCTGTGCTTCTCTTTGGCAGACACTTCAAACAGAACGTGGGGCATCTCTAAAACTGGGCTTTGCTGTCTGCTGCCACAACAAGGGGTGTGCTCTGCAGACGTGCTCTGTGGGTGTGTTACAGTGACAAGTGAAAGGGATGGGACAAACCCAGCAGTCTCCATGTCCATTGCCCTAAATTCCCGTCCAGGTTTCCCCTCTCTGGTGTTAATTCAGGCAGGTGTGGGTGTGATGTCACCTGATGGGTGAGTTGGGCTCTGGCTGTGCTGCCTTGGAACTGACTCATGTTTGCTTCCAGCTGGATGTTTCCACCTACGAGCTGGAGCGGTTACACACCAAAGTGACGTCCCTGTGCAACAGGATAGAGCAGCTGCAGTGCCACAACGCCAAGGACCGCCTGGCTCAGTCAGGTATGGTGACACCCCTGCCCAGCAGCTCCCTGGGACAGCCAGTTCCACACTGGCTGACACCTGGGCCACAGCTGTATCCCAAACTCACACAATCATCTAGGTTGGGAAAGACATTTCAGATTGAGTCCAACCATTCCCCAGCACTGTCAAGGCCACCACTGACCCGTGTCCCCAAGTGTCACACCTACACAGTTGTGAAATCCCTCCAGGGATGGGGACTGCACCTCCTCCCTGGGCAGCTCTGCCAGGGCTGCACAGCCCTATCTGGGAAGGAATTTCCTCAATATAGTGTGAACCTCCCCTGGCCCAGCCTGAGGCCGTTCCCTCTCCTCCTGTCCCTGTTCCCTGGCAGCAGAGCCCGATCCCCCCAGCTGTCCCCTCCTGCCACAGAGTTGAGGAGAATGGGAAGGTCCCCCCTGGGCCTCCTTTTCTCCAGGCTGAGCCTCCTCAACCCTTTGGGGGAAGAAATTTTCCCCAGTATCCAACATCAACCTCCCGTGGCACAGCCTGAGGCTGTTTGCTGTCCCCGTGTGGCTGCCCTGCCTGTGCTGAGGGAGGGAACGGGGACCACAGCCCGCTCCATGTCCTTCACTCCCAAACTGCTCCCCAGCCCCGACCTCCCGTGGCGGGTTTGCTGCGCGGCGCTCCCGCGGCGGAGCCCAGGCACAGCCCGCTGTCCCTGCCTTGCAGACATGGCCAAGCGCGTGGCCAACGTGCTGCGGGTGGTGCTGAGCCTGCAGCAGGGCCCCGAGCCGGGCCCCGAGCCCGCGGAGCCGCGCGTGCCCCTGCGCCTGCTGGCCCCGCACATCGGCCGCCTGCCCATGCCCGAGGACTACGCGCTGGAGGAGCTGCGCGGCCTCACCCAGGCCTACCTGCGCGAGCTGGCCCTGGCCGCGCACTGACCCGGCACTGACCCAGGGCCGAACCGGGACTGAACCGGGACTGAACCGGGACTCGCTGTGGCACGAGCGGCCGAGGCAGAGCTGCTCCTTGGGACATGGCTCCGCTCGCACTGCGGGGCCCGGCCCCGGCACCGCCCCGTGCGCACAGAAGGTCTTCATGCATGAGGAGTATCGAAAGGTTTTTATCGAAAAAATATAAATAAATGCTCTAGATTATTTTCCTGTCTTTTTGAAAACAATTAATAAAATGTTTATAGTACTCCCATGGCTTCATTGGCTTTTTAAGGCAGGATTTGGGTTTGTAGGTATGTGTCCTTTGTTGTGTCACCCTGAGGAGGTTGGGTGGGGGGAAAGGACAGCCCGGGGATGGCTGATACAATCCCACCTTGCCTTTGGTGGTGATCAGGGTAGGCTCCTTCAGAATCTTGGGAGGAAAAGTCACTTGTCTCCAGGACAGAATGTGGAAAATCCAAATAAACCAGATCATGGCCTTTTGGTACTGAAGGGGCTCCAGGAGAGCTGCAGAGGGACGGGACAAGGCCTGCAGGGCCAGGACACAGGGAATGGCTTCCCAGTGCCAGAGGGCAGGGCTGGATGGCATCTGGGGCAGGAATTGTTCCCTGGCAGGGTGGGCAGGCCCTGGCACAGGGTGCCCAGAGCAGCTGTGGCTGCCCCTGGATCCCTGGCAGTGCCCAAGGCCAGGTTGGACATCGGGGCTTGGAGGCTCCTGCTGTGGTGGAAGGTGGCACGTTCAGGTGACGCTGGCTGTGCAGGGGCCGGGTCACTGCGGCTTTGCCTCCTTCCATTACTGTAATTGGGCCTGAGCAGCCCCGGGCCGGGCCGGATGGGCTGGGATGAATAATTCACCGCCTGGAAACAAAACCTCCGGCCTCAAAACCGCTCGGCATCTGCCGCCGGGGCTCGGCGTGGGAAAGGTGCCAGGAGGCGCCGGGGAGAGGAGCCGGCGGATTCCCCGGGGCTGGAGCTGGGGGATGCTCCGGCACCCCATGCCAGGCGCCGCTGCCCCTCGCTGCTTTGTCTCCCGGGTCGTGCCCCCGGGATTTTCTTCTCACCGAACGCAAATGATCTGATCTGCCTCTTCCCTTCCCTTGCTCTCTCCTAAGCCCGGGGAGCGGGATGTCCCTTGCTGTGCCCGGGGCTCGCTCCACTCCGGGGCTGCCCCAGCCGCGCTCGGCTCCCGCACCGCCCGGTGTCCCCGTGTCGCAGGAGCGCTGTCCCCGGGCTGGGGCCCCGCGCGGCTGCCACCCGTGCCTCCCAAAGCCATCCCCTAAGGGGCTCGGCTGCACCCGGAGCCCATCCCGGGCCCTGCCACCTCCCAGCCGGGACCCGCGGGGGTCACCCACCGTAGCCCCTCGCCGCGGGTGCCTGGGGGGCCGTGCCCCCCCGCCCTCTCCCCGCCCTGACGTCACCCGCCCCCCCGTGTCCCCGGAGCTGCGACGGGATGGAGCCCGGAGCTCGGCTCTGCCTCGCCCTCTGCCTCGCCGGCGTCCTCCCGGCCCCGGGTGAGCAGGGGGGCTCGAGGGGCACGGAGCCCCGCTCCGGGTGCGGGCGGCGGCCCCGCTCCCTGGAGCAGCATCACGGCACCGCCCAAACGCCCCTGGGATGGGGGCTCGGGCTGGCGGTGAGGAGGGACGGGGGTCCCGTCGTGCTGCCCTGTCCCTCCCGGCTGCCGGGGGTCCCCGCGGCCAGGTCCTGGGGATCCCTCGGGAGGGCTCCGGCTGCACCCCGGCCCCTCCAAGCCCCCGCTCCGGGTCTCCGCAGGCTGCCGCGGGGCGCAGGGCAGGTTAGCCTACAAACTGCTCCACGACCTCTTCGCCAACTACTCCAGCGCTCTGCGCCCCGTGGAGGACACGGACCGGGCGCTCAACGTCACCCTCCAGGTCACCTTGTCCCAGATCATCGACATGGTGAGCGCCCGAGCACGGCACGGCACGGCACGGCACCGCGCCCCGCTCCCCGCAGCGGGTCCTGCTCGACCCCGCGCTGACGCTCAGCCCTTGAAACCAGCCCGGATCAGCCCCAAACCAGCCCAGCTGCCCCCGAGTCAGCTCAGACCACTTTGCAGACAGCCGGGCTCCCCCCCAAAAGCAGCACGACCCCCCGGAATCCAGCTCAGCTCCTCGGAGAGGCCACCGGGCTGGGGGCCGAGGGGAGCGGGGGCGGCACCGGGGTCCGTTCCCCCACGCCCACCCTCTCCCCTCGGCAGGACGAGAGGAACCAGGTCCTCACCTCCTACCTGTGGGTCCGCCAGACCTGGCTGGACGCCCACCTCACCTGGGACAAGGACGAGTACGGCGGCATCGACAGCATCCGCATCCCCAGCGGCTACGTCTGGCGGCCCGACATCATCCTCTACAACAAGTGGGTTGTGCTTGGCCCCGCAGCTGCTCCCGGAGCCGCGGGGCCCGGCCGGGGCTGGGGGGCTGCACGGGCAGTTGCCAACCTTGGGGCGGGAGCTGGAGGGTCCTGGAGTGGGAGATGCAGGGAGATGGGGGGCAGGGGGTGCTGGCAGCAGCCAGGTGTGCCTGGGACTGACCCCCCACCACCGAGGGGACAGCCAGGGGCGCGGGGAGGGGCTGCGGCCCCACGGCCACCCCTCCCTGCCCAGCGCCGACGAGCACTTCGGCGGCTCCATGGAGACCAACGTGGTGCTGCGCTCCGACGGGCACATCATGTGGGACTCGCCCGCCATCACCAAGAGCTCCTGCAAGGTGGACGTGTCCTACTTCCCCTTCGACGGGCAGCAGTGCCACCTCACCTTCGGCTCCTGGACCTACAACGGGAACCAGATCGACCTCCGCAACCAGCTGGACACCGGGGACCTGACGGACTTCGTGGAGAACGTGGAGTGGGAGGTGCTGGGCATGCCGGCCACCAGGAACGTCATCACCTACGGCTGCTGCTCCGAGCCCTACCCCGACGTCACCTACACCCTGCTGCTGCGCCGCCGCGCCTCCTTCTACATCTTCAACCTGCTGCTGCCCTGCATCATGGTCTCCTTCCTGGCGCCCCTGGGCTTCTACCTGCCGGCCGACTCGGGGGAGAAGGTGTCGCTGGGGGTGACGGTGCTGCTGGCCCTCACCGTGTTCCAGCTGCTGGTGGCCGAGAGCATGCCCCCCTCGGAGAGTGTCCCGCTCATCGGTGAGTGCCACCCGGGCCTCTGTGCCGGTGCTGGGCTCAGGGCTGTGACACGGGGCGGGACCAGGACCCCCCGTGCCCCTGCCAGTGCCCGCTGCCCCCACAGGGAAGTACTACATCGCCACCATGACCATGATCACGGCCTCCACGGCGCTCACCATCTTCATCATGAACGTGCACCACTGTGGGCCGGGGGCCCGGCCCGTGCCCCCCTGGGCACGCCGGCTCATCCTGCACCACATGGCCCGGCTCTGCTGTGTCTACGAGGTGGGCGAGAGCTGCAAGAGCCCCCAGCGGGCGCTGGGCGGGCGGGTGCGTGTGGGGGATGCCGGGGGAGCGGGGGAAAGCCCCGGGGAGGGGCAGGTGGGCACGGAGGGCTGCCCCTGGGACCACTGCCTGTGCCACCACGACGCCCTGCTGAGCAACGTTGGGTACATCGCCGGCTGCTTCCGGCGCCACCGCGCCAACCAGCGCCGCACCGGCGAGTGGAAGAAGGTGGCCAAGGTGATGGACCGCTTCTTCATGTGGGTCTTCTTCCTCATGGTCTTCCTCATGAGCGTGCTGGTCCTGGGCAATGCTGCCTGATGGCTCCACAGACCCAGCGCTGCCACCCCCTAGGGACGGCGGTGGCTGCGGGTGCCTGGTGAGGGGGACACAAACGCCCCTGGTCCCCCCCGAGGCTGCAGGGCGGGACCTGCACCATCACTGGGGAAGAGGTGCCCGACAGTGAGACCCCCAGCAGCAGGGCTGAGGGGGCCCAGCCCCTGTCCCACCGGACCAGAGTGGGCACCCACATCCCCCTGTGGCACCCTGCACCTGAGAAATCCATCAAACTGGAAATAAACCATGGAAAGTGTGTCCTGCCCCTGCTGCCTGGGACAAGGGCGCTGGCCAGGGAGAGGGTGGCCCTGGGAGAGATGGAGGGATCAGGACCCTGATGGGGGCTCCCCATGGGGGGGGTCTGGGGCTTCCCATGGAAAGGGGTGCAGGGCCCTGCAGGAGCTCTGGAGCTGCTGCCCAGCCTGGCCAGGGCAGGTGGGTCCCGTGGTCCATCAGTGCCCACCCAGGCCAGCCTGTGGCACCCACGGTCCCATGGCCCCTCTGGGAACCCTGCCCAGCCCCGGGAAGGGAAGGGAAGGTTTGGGAAGGGAAGGTTTGGGAAGGGAAGGTTTGGGAAGGTTTGGGAAGGTTTGGGAAGGGAAGGTTTGGGAAGGGAAGGTTTGGGAAGGTTTGGGAAGGTTTGGGAAGGTTTGGGAAGGGAAGGTTTGGGAAGGGAAGGTTTGGGAAGGNAAGGAAAGGAAAGGAAAGGAAAGGAAAGGAAAGGAAAGGAAAGGAAAGGAAAGGAAAGGAAAGGAAAGGAAAGGAAAGGAAAGGAAAGGAAAGGAAAGGAAAGGAAAGGAAAGGAAAGGAAAGGAAAGGAAAGGAAAGGAAAGGAAAGGAAAGGAAAGGAAAGGAAAGGAAAGGAAAGGAAAGGAAAGGAAAGGAAAGTGAGACAATAAACTCTCCAGGACTGGTGAGTGTTGTGATGAGGAGAGGCTGTCCTGAGCACAGCAACCACCAAAGGAAGAGTTTTGGATTCCCAGGGGAGCAAGGAGGGAGGCAGCAGAAATGGGGAGGGATGGCCTTTGGAAGAAGGGGCAGCAAAGCAGGAGGTGACAAGGATGTCCTGGAGTCCTGCAGGGGGAAAACGAGAAGACACAAAGCCCCACTGGAACTTAATGTGGCTACTGCTGCGACAGACACTGAAACTTACTTTTACAAATACCATGCCTTTGCTTTGCTTGGGGTACTTTTTTTGGTTGCTCCTTTTTTTTTTTCATTGCTGAGAGGAAACTTTGAGACCAAGGACGAGGAAGGACGGAGGTACCGAGGGCTCAGCTTTGGGAGAGGCAGGCGCTGCGTGCCCGAGGCGCTGCCCGTGCAGGGCAGGAGCGGGCCGGGCCGGGCGGAGCTGCGGGCGTTGCTGCGGCCGGCACAGCCGCGGCTCCCGCACCGACACCTTCGGCTCCCGCGGCTCCCGCACCGCCGGCGGCAGCGGCGGCTCAGCGGCGGCGGCAGCAGCACGGAGGGAGGCGGCGGCTGCACCAGGCTGCCAGGCAGCCCCCGAGCCGGGCACGGAGCTTGCCCAGGGCCCGGCCCGCCTCCCGGCCCGGCTCCCGGCCCGCGGGCAGCGCCTGCGGCTGCGGGGCGGGCGGCAGCACCGGGCCCCACCACGGGTCAGAGCTCGGCATGCTGAACGTCAGCCCCAGCGAGCTGCTGCTGCTGCTGCTGCCGCTGCTCTCCGCGCCCTCGGCCACCAGCACGTCCCCGGGGATGAACCAGGCCATGGCCGCGCTGCCGCTGCCGCGCTCCGGCTCCGGGGAGCCGCTGCCGCCCCGGCCCGCGGCCGCGCCTCGGTCCCCTCGGGCTGCGCCGGCCGTGCCCGCCTTGGGCCGCTCC
>WAAE01014988.1:0-41871 GCA_013400495.1 Nicator chloris
GTCATGCATTTACTGAGTGCATTTATTGAGTTTTTAATAAAGTTCACTGTGTTTGTAATGGCAGAGGCTGTAAAATTGATATATCGAGCCAAACCTTTTTCTTGATGGACTGGCAATGGGGATTATTGGAGATACAGCTTCCTTTTTTTTCCAACCACTACTCTAAATCAACAACATAGAAATTCTCCATTTTAGTAATTGTACATTTCTGCCTCTTGTTGATATACTGACCTTTATTTTTCTTAGCCTTGTATACATTCACGTAATGGTCAGTGGAAGTAACTAGTCACATCATTCTGTACATTTTATCTGGAGGAATATGTATATATTAGAAAAAGTAGATTCTCAGAATAAGGGGTTCAAATTGTCTCTTCCACATATCTGATCTGTGCCCTTATAAATCCTCCTTATGAAAGCTGGGCCCTCTCCTCCTTTAAGTGATGTTTTTCACTCAAGCTTGGGTTGGCATACATCTCATCCAGTCAAGTCTACAGACTAGAGGCAAACATCTGAGCAACTACCTCAAACTCCAAGTGTGGGCAAAGGAGAATGACAACAATTTTGTAAGCCGACTCTGGCCTGTTTCAGAAGGTCATATTAGAAAGAAATAAGGTATGCCATTAAAAAGCTTGTTTCTCTCCCTTGTCTATCAGAGGGATTGTTGATGACAACTCACATGTGGAAGTCTAGAGCATAGTCTCATCCTTTGTGTTAATAGCCTACAGCTATGCTTTAACTGTTTAAAGAAAGAGAATTGGACAAAGTCTTTGGGAATTGTAGACCTTTGACTTACCTGACAGTATACTTGAAGAGCATCATTTTTTTTCTGGACTAAAGTGAGATCTCAACACTGCACTGCAAAAGCCTGATAGCAGATGCTCCATCAGAAGTGCTGCACCTTGCCTTCCTAGGCTGTCTCCTGGGGAGAGTTCTCCTGCATATCAGTGCTCTGAGGTGGAACAGCTTCAGTGTGTTTTGTCTTGCCTAAGTGTAGATGCTGCATCCAAACCAGGCATTCTTATTGCCAGAGAGGAAAATGCAGGCATTTTCAGGACATGATTCCTCAGACCCAGTTACCTTTTTACCTTCGGATGAGACAAGTTCCTCAGAGATGCCAATGTCTCTCCACATAGAAAAGTAGTTCAGCTACTCCACATAGCTAAGTTAGCTCTCCACATAACTAAGTAGTTCAGCTCTGAAGGAAGACCTGCATTCCAGATGTCTCTAGGCAGGTGAGATGAATTCTTCTTATGCAATCCATGCAACACAGTGAGACAGTTATCTTGACCTTAGTTGCATTGAAATTCTATTTTCTTGAGTGTTTGCCTCATTCTTATCTTTGCCTTATGAGTCTTATGAGCCTATTTGCTTGCCTTATGAATCATACCCTATGAGTTCTGACTCCCTAACATTGCTTCCTCCAAGAATTCCTAAGGTCAGACAAACCATAAAAATATCCTTACTCCATTAATGAGGTGCTGTCTATGACATTGTAAGCTTTTGAAAAGATGCTACAATCCCCTTCCTAGACAGCACAAGTCAGAATCCTGTTCAGCTGAAAGCTTTGAAAATAATTCAATTATAAAAGCATAGGTATGGTTTATTTCTCAGTAATAATTACTCTACATATGCCAGTTATATAAGATATCTATTTTTAAGCTTACCAATAACCTCAGTTGTGGCAAATATTCATTAAACATCCCAATGTTGCAGTATTTTTCTTTGATTTAGTGTATTAGAACTAAGCTATTAGCTGTCTGTGCAATCCATTTCAAATGATGGTAACTGTCTTTCTATAAAGAAAAATAGCCTTGAAAAACATGTTTTAGAAATTCTGTCATGACAAGACAGATTTGTATCAGTACAGGGGTAATTACATTTCTTAAAAGCTTTTCCATTCCAGTATCAATTAGGGACACTGTGGCTTTCTTCCACTATTTCATAACACTTACCCAGAAGATGGTTTGTCTTTTTAATGCTTTCTGCTGTAGAGTTGTGTATTTATGATTACAAAGCAGAGTGATTAAATTCTAAGAATTATCTGGACTCCCTTGACTCCTTGAAAGCAAACATGGTAATATATTGAAGCACAGACACTGCTCCCCATTATAGCTCTCATCTTGACAATTGTAATTTTCAAATGTTAAATTTGTAATATGTGAACTTCGTAAAATTCATTTTTTCTTAAATAAACAAATGACCACCATGCAGATGGATGCATTTCCAGAATGAGCTTCTATTGTTGTCATCAGAGAAGACTGAATTGCCTGCCATATAAATTACCATGGAAAGCAAATCTTTAATAGTGTATGAAACACAAATATGTATGCAAGCACCTCTGTGGGTCATAGAACATTGTACTTTGAATTAGCAGTGATTTATCAGAGCAGGAGTATGTTTTCACATGTGTTGTCTTTTTGGAGCTGAATATTATTTCTTGATTAGTTTTCACCCATATATTTAAGTAGATTCCTAGTCATTATCTTTTTATGTTAAACCAGTTCAGAAGAAATAACTATTACATTTCACTGATAGAACTTCAAACACTAGAGTAAGATTCATGAAAGTACTTATTTATTTGGGGGAGTAAATTATCCATGTCTGATTGAAATGCCAAATGTAAAATAGATCACAATTCTGACTGATCTAATTTCTTTAAATATACTGCTGTTCTTAAAGGTGGAACTCCTATCTTTTTTATTGTCTGTGTGTGTACACTCAGCTTTTACTGGGAGGCAAGTTTAGTGTTTGGTGACTCAATGTTGATGAGAAGCCTAGCCTGGATGTCTGGAGCCTTCAACTTGACACAGTTCAAAACCCAAACCCAGGGTGAAATGCAGCCACAGAGTTCAAAACCTGTGATCCCCACTGTGAGCTAAGCTTGGCAGCTGAGTCTACCTGGTTTGACATGTACAGCAAGCTACAGCCTGGTAACCAGAGGCTACTTCACATCACACACCCATGTTTTGGGGCCCTTGCGACTGCTTTGACTGTGAACTTTCTCAGCTCTCCTGCTAACATGTTCAAAGGCAATACCTGTTTCTCAGCCTCCTCAGCACTCACCTACCAGCTTAGAAGCTGTCAAATGCTTATGCTAAAATATGAATAAAAATTTGACGTAATTAAGTTCAACTTATAGCAATTGTTTTTCTCTTACGTTTTGCATGGACTTTGCTCCTTGTGCATGAAGCCTGAAGAAAACTCTTGCTCACCTGAAAACTAGTGTTTATCTGCTGATATAACTCAGTATAATGAAAGACAATATTTTTGCCTTCAACACATACACAGTTTAAGGGCATCTCCACAGAGGTTTATTTAAAGTGTTAGCAGGTAGCTGAATTTTAGTGATCACAAGGTTATGATGGCTGTGAAGCAGACTGGGAGGTTTGCTAGCTTCTCACACCCTACTTTTAATGCTTTCTCTGGGGCTGTCTCTGTGGTGGCCAGTCCTCTGGACAGGGAGAGCTGTCTACTGGCACAGCACATAGCTGAAGGGCACAGGTGGGCAACAAAAATGAACAGCACCTTAACAACTTTCTTTAAACATATACATTAGCAATATTTAAAACTGGATGAGGTGAGTAACACTCCGATAAAGTGTGATTAAGTCACCTCTTGACTTTCTTTCATGACAACCTAAAAAGGGACAAAGTGTCCCTGAAAGCAAAGGCTAGTTTGTGTGTTCTCTAGAATTATGGCAATCAACAAGACACTTAAAGAAGTTCAACTATTTATAACAAACCCAGAAGATGAATATGGAAACCTTCATTTCTCATGCCTTTAAACGTTTAGTCATGCAATTATTCAAAAATTCCTGAAGTCATACCTGATCTGAACAGATTTATTTTGTGGATTCTGTTGTTCATAATATTGCATCTACAGAGCAGCATCTTGTGTCCTTCAGCTTTTAAAAGCAGGCAATTTCAAGATGCTTCCTTTAGAGTAAGTGGCGGATTCATATTTCTTCATAATTCAAGACGATGAGCTCTTTTTATACCCATGCGAAAAAAAATGTAATTTCATGGATGTTTTGACAGTGCCCATCAGTTTTTTTCAGAAGGCTGAGCAAGCTTTTGATCTTTCCTGAAAATTAATGAACTATTGAACAGAAAAAAAAGCAAGCAAGAAAGAAAAAATCATCCTCATTTTTCCTCTGAAAATAGAGTAATTTCCCACAGAGAAAATAGGTTTATGTGGGAATCAATACAGGAGATTTATTTTTCTACCAGAAAATCCAAAGTGTAAAACACAGAACTAATACCTAACAGAGAGCAGGTGAATCTGGAGGAAGTGGGGCTGGAAGCAGCTTTGATGTTTTGAGGATGATAATGCAAAATTACACATTTCCTTAATAAAACCATAGTCGTCTTTTTCATAATCACATTGTTTTTACCATGTGGCCTTAACAACTTATCTGATCTTCTAGTAGCTACAAGGCATAGTCCCAGATTCATACTAGACAAGGTCTCGGCCTTGCCTTCAAGTGAAAACATTTCGAGGGTGAAACTACTTGCTCTTTTGCTGAATGCATTAGAGAGGGTTCCTTTTCTTCCATAAAGTTTTGGGTGAATATGAATTTATATATATATATAGTGTGTTTCATATTTTCAAAACAAGCACTGACTTACTAGAAAATTTCAGAAAAACTCAGGTCAGCCCTTTTTTTCTGTTCTAATGAAATATCATGAGTTAGCTCATGCAATTGGCTCAGCTGGAACTGACCAGACTATTTTTTTTTCACCAAAGTCATAGAAAGCAGGGCAGGACTATTTTCACACCTGACAGTATTTCTCTGCTCCGTTAAAGTGAATCAAGTCAGCTGGAGAAGTATTTATTTGGGGGTTAATTGGACTAGTCATGGACTTTCAGTTTTAAATGTGAAGCAGCCTGTTGATCTGGAACCATTTTTTTCCTTACTGAAGTGAATCAATTTAGCACTTGCAGAGGCATTTTACATTCAACTCTAATTTTTACTTAGGCATTGCCCAATACTGTTCTTCTGTCTTTTACACAGGAGAAAAGCTGACAAGGATTTCAGAAGTCCTTAATCCTAGTCGCCAAGGCAAACACTCTTCAAATCAGGCCTCCTCCAGAGAGAGGACACTAGGAAATACACAGTCCCTGTAGTCTTTTTGTGCCTTTCTCACCCTGCCCTCTGAAGGGGTAAATTATGATTATTGTGCTTTTTATTGCTATCTGGAAGAAAACCTTGGCCATCCCAGTTTCTTTCTATTCCTGTTCCTTCTACCTGGAGTTTACAGGTGAGGTGGGCGTGAGGAAGGTCACAGTGGTATATCCAGGGGTCTACAGTGGGCACTGCAGAGCAGACTGATGTTAACTGGCAGAGAGTAGGGCCAGGGGAATGATGTCCAGGTACAGTGTAACTTCTAGGGCACACTAGTGCTTGAGCAGTTCCACATCAATCCATGTCTTGGATTTTAACTGAAGTGCCAACATTGTTAGGTTTTTTACTCTGGTTGCATAGAGCCAGCAGTCAAAGAACATAAGGAAGATGCCACTTTCTGGGAGATGATAATATTAGACAAGAAAATAGTTGAGAAGAACTCCAAACACAATGTTTCTGTGTCCAAACTCTACTTATTTTCACCAGCTTCTTTCACTACTATCTCAACATATTCTGTCATTCTGCAGCTTTTAGGTAATATATATATTTGATACCTTGTCAGTCAAATCAGTGGGATACTGAAAAGAACATGGGAAGGATTTTTTTTTCCTCTTGTGGAACTAATTGCTCTTTAAAACATCTTGGGGTAAATAAAATTATTGACAGTTACAACCACTTATTGAGTCGATGACATGAGAATCTCCCAAGCCCAAGTGGAAGAAAAGCAGAAAAAATGCTCAAAAATAATTATGTTCAAGCAGAAGTGCTCATAACTTTGGGATAGGTAGTTCAGCCTTTATTTTGCAAGAGATTTTTTTTCCTCTTTAGGTTGTGTACGGAACAATTTCTAGAACTTCTCTTTTCTCCTGTGCATTATTAGTTATCTTTATTTCTGCACAGCAAGGATATTCTGTACAACAAGAGATGCTCAGGTCAAAAAAAGGACAGGCTCAAGCACTTACCTCCTGTCAAAACCACTTGTATTTATGACAAATATGGGAATTTTGAAAAGAAGTATCCATATGTAGTACAGCCCTGGGATACAAAGTGCTTAATGCATTGCTTTCATACACTAGTCTTGGTGGTATTGGCTTTATTTAATTGCACCCTAAGGCTTGCACAGAAAAAAAGCCTTTTAAAATACATTAGAAATGGCATGTGTACCATCTGTGAGGAACCAGGCATGTTATAGGAAAATGTGGATTTACTATACGGAAAGAAGTAAATCTCCTTTGATAATTTTCAGTGCTGAATTTTTCATGGGAACAACATTTAGTTGCTAACAGTGATTGCACTAAGTAGGTCAGCTAAGCAGACCCTGGGTCTCACAGCAGCATCAGTTCCTATCCTGAAATGTTTAAAAGATTTTAAAAGGCACATGGTAGAAGAAACAGGAAGATGGAAATGGAGAAAGAAGTTATAACAGGCAACCCAGAGGCAGCAGGATTAGGCCATGCCACTTGAAAGGGTTCGTTTAATTGGGTGGTTAAATTGCCAAACCAAAAACTGTGGAAGCTGTGGTGGAGTTATCCTTAACTCAGGGAAGGTGCTTGTTTAGTTGCACTTCCTTTCTTTGTTGACAGATTCCTCTGAGATTCTGAAGTCTGCCTTTGTCAGCATGAGTGTGGAATTGTAGTGCAGCAGTAATGCTGGATCCTCACTACCAATAATTTCTTATTCGGGAAATCTACAGCAGCCTTCTTCTAATAAAGTGCTATTTCTTTAGCATGACAAAGACTGCAATAATGGCAAAGAAAAGTTGGACAATAAACAGCCTCTTCCAGTCTTTTGACATGTCACCTTGGAAAACAAGTACTGAACAAAGTAGGTCAGCCAAATGGGAGAAAGGCAATTACACTGTTCCAAATATGTGTGATATGTGGGCCATCTTGGGAAGAGGATGGACAGATGAGGCAGCTGGATATGTCTCATGGCAATGTTCAGATAATGATAGGCACAGCATGACAGCTCATGAAGGCGTGCTGTGGTAGACCTGCTCCTCATATTCCATTGTCAGCTTAATTTCCCCCAGGCAAAATGGCTTCCATGCTTTGTTGTGCTATACCTTTGAACATCTTTGTTGCTGTTTTCTAGAGCATGTTTTGTTTTGCCTAACTATAACGATAATAATTTCTTTATTAAAAAGTGCATACCATTAAAAAAAAGCAAATTCTCTATATTATGGCATCTTTCTGCTCAATATGTTTCCAGTTACACTGACCCATTTGTTAATCATTGATTTAATGACAGTATCTCAGAGCAGCATTGAAGTCAAGAACTCACCAAGGCTTTCAATGAATAAACAAAGAGCTCATCCCTGCTAATCCCCATCATTACTGGGACGACCCCAAGGTCACTTTGAATTCAAGTGCAGACTGCCTGGAAGGCCAAGGATTCACAGACTGCAACTATTTCTTTTCATATGTAGTTCTTAATGGAATCATTTTTGCTGGATGTTTCTCTTTTAGAAGTTATCAGATTATCTCTAGCTAGAAGTTTAAGTCTTGTGGGAGATTGCCTAAAATGTATATACTGTGAGGACCTTTATCTCCTTGATTCTTCAGTTCACCAGTTTTTTTCTGACACACAATCCTTGTGTTTCAGAGAGAAATAAAGCTTTAAAATATTCAGCAATTATAAAGAAGTGCTGTTATTTTAGAGCATTCTTTTTTATAAAGTTCTTCCACTTTTCTGAGGTGTTTTCAGAACAGATTAGATTAAACCGCAGCTGAAGTTACTTAAATCGTAATTAAACTTTAAGACATACCCATCATATTCCAGAATTCACTGGAGGAGGAAAATGCACATCAGAAGTAACCAGTCCAGCTGTGTACATGATGCATAAAACTGTAGCTCTTACATGTATGACACCTTTTGTGAGTCACTTTTCAAAGGAGATAAATGAATCACACCCAATTTACTTCAAATCACAAAATGCCATTAGCTACTACAATCAGACCTTGTTACAACTCTTACTACAATAAAATCCAGGGAGGCAGCCATTCAGTCTTCTCACATACTGGCAATGATTCTGAAGGTATCCTGTCTGGATTGTTTTAGACTGAACTCTACAGACCTGGACTTTTTCAGCTTGGGAACAGAATTGGTCATTCAGAAGAGATACTTTACAGCTTGCAGATATAACACAGTTAAACTTCTAAGTTCTACAAGAAAGAGTCAAACACTTCTTAATTCATGGACTCCAAGGATTTTGTTTTCTTTTATAAAATAGACATGTAATTTTTCAGTAGTGTATTGTGTAAAGGAGGGACCTCATGTTCATAAAATGTATTTTGAGAGTCAGTTATCTCTTTTTCCAGTAAGATCATGGGGCACCATTGCTGTCTCCCTGGAATTTCCCTGTGCAAGATTTGGAAATAAATAGAGAGATGGTAATAAATAGAGATAAATAGACATAAATACAGAGACTGTCTGGGTGGTCTGGTTTCAAACTGAACACAACTTCCTAAGCATAAAGAA
This sequence comes from Nicator chloris, assembly GCA_013400495.1. NCBI lineage: Eukaryota > Metazoa > Chordata > Aves > Passeriformes > Pycnonotidae > Nicator > Nicator chloris. The sequence goes on from WAAE01014988.1 coordinate 8,606, forward strand.
AAAAAAAAAAAAAAGAACCGTAAATTGAATACCAAACCTTAGGGAAGTGTTTGGTAAATATGTTCACCTTTTAACTCAAAGTAGAAGATGTTGTATTAATAACATTTTAAAGCAGTATTTCCTCAAGCACTTTTCCCTAAAGGAATTAATTCAGAAAGGAAGCAAAAGGGGAAAAGGTAAATGGAAAGTATAAGAAGAAATTCTGCAGCTTTCCGTGTTCTAAAAGAGACACTTATGCTTAGATTTAAAATAATTTAGATTTCAGTAATACTGACTTGTCAACAGGTGAATGTCAGTGGCAGTTTATAGGTTAACCAAAAGCCTCAAGAGGCCTCATGTCCAACGGTGCCTGCCTGATTCCAGATCAAGTTCAGAAGTCGAACAAAAGCCCTGGCAACAATAGTTCCTTGGCATTAGGGAGGCAAAGTTTTCCTTCCAAAATGATGATGATGATGATGACGATGACAATGATGATGAGTAGGGTAACACTTATAGGGTGACTTGAAAAAACTAAACCTTCCCCTGTAATTTAGTGGAAACCTGCTGTAAGAATCTTAGACTTGTGAGTGAATGAGTTATTTACTCCTGCTTTTTCTCACCAAAAATGTTTGGAAAACACAGCTTCATGCAACATTTATGAGAAAACAGAACTGTGCCATAGGCATACCTAACCTATCACAAAATATTCATACAAAACACAAGCTGCAAGACTCAACACTTTAACTATCTTCTAGGTGACAAGGATGTAATAAGAGAAAGAAAAATAAGGAAGAGTTTTGATGTATGATCAACCCACCTAACTCCTAATTTAAATGATGAGAGTAGGAGTAGATTCACACTTGGCTCCAATGTTAGTCAAAAGTGCTATAGTAAAAGTAAGTTCTGGAGGTATCTCCAGCACAAGACTTATATCAGCAATTAGGTTTGTCTATAGAGAACCAAGAACAAATGTGGGGGCATCAAGAGAAAATTCAATTTGTTCTGGAATACAGAAAAAAAAATGGGGATAATCTACACTGCATTTCTTCAAACATAAATCACCCACTCAGTTATCAAATGAAATAATAGAAAGCATTGTTTTTTCATAAAGAGATCAGCTTCTTTGTCTGGAGTGAAACTTCATATTGCAGGGGTACCTTTTCTAAATTTTTTTCAAACACTTTTGAACCAAACACTGTGGTTCTGCTGTGCTCTGATAATTCAAGATTTTTTGGGAGAACAACTGGTCTTGGTCATTTCCCTTAACACATCACGAGTTCACTTTTAAGTCTTGACCCCTTTGGTCAATGCCATCACAAAGAAAAAAAAAGCATTTTCTAACAGTTCTAACAACTTTGATACAGAAAGAAAGAGCATGGAGAAGTCAAAATCAGTACTTTTGCTTAGGAGTAATTGTTCCTATAACTCCATTCATCCATAAAAGAAATGAAAATAACATAAAATTACTTCATAATTTGACATCAATGAGCAATCCCTGTGTATATTGAATTGTGAAGAGTGATTCTGGCTAATGTATTTAGCAAATGCTGGAAAAAACCAATTTTCAAATGTAAGTATTGAGTCATGTAATTGCATATTATTCCCATAATTTAGTTTCCCCCCCTTTTTTTTTTTCTTTTCTTGTCCAAGAGTATTGAAGTGGTATTTCCAGTCCTATTCCTGTCTTAGTGACATCAGTAAGAATAGATTTCAAAGATTTTTCTTTCTATGTTTTTGAAGTATATTGTCCTCTGCATAAGAAACCAACTGGAGGCAAATAGTCCTGCTAGATACACTTGGTAATGGCAAAATTAATTTTTTAAAAAATCATCCAAAACTACAACGTCTGGTTCGAGGATTGTATTTCATCTAATACTGTGGCATTGCTGGAAGTTCTGTGACAGGATATTGAAGTTGTTTGGCCATTTAATGTCCTCTGGGTGCTGGCTCCCTTGAATCCTCTCTCTCAGAACACCTCAATTGCAAAGGGGACACTTGATGTCAGAGACAGCTGAAGCAGCTGGGCTCATTTGGAAGGAAGACCTCAAAATAAAATTTTTCAGAAGAGCTTTTGGGAAGAGTGAAAGTTCACATCCAAGAAGACAGCTTAAAATCTTTCTTGCTCACATAATTTCTTTACTACAGCTCCAGTTCCCAGTCTTGGTTGAAATTTATCAAAACCTCGTCCTCACATGAGGCTTCTCAATATAAGGTTATCAGTGGCAGACTTTCCTGTGGCTGTATCTGAATCCGTAACCTTCTATAAAAGTTTTACTTTCATCTGTTATCATCATAGTTCTTCTGGTCCTAAAATGCACCTCAGTCCATGTTTTACAGTACTACTTCCCATCACATGGTATTCTTTCTCTTCTCAATTAATTTCAGAAAGAACCTTTGGTGTCATAGAAACCTGTTCCTTTAAGATTTGCCAGGGAGAACTTGAACTTGTCTTCAAATTGCTGCACAACAGTTTCAAAACAAAAAGATTAAGCTTAGCAAATTGTACCTGTCATCTTCTTAAGGTGGGAGATGCTACAGAAAGCAGTGCTTTTTTCTCCCTAAACTTTCTTTTTCCAGGTCATGTATAAAAATTCTTCAGCATCAATATTGAAAAGTTGTCTTGTGCAGTCTGTTAAAGCCTTAGTCGTGCTTTGAAATGTATACCTGCAGCAATGTTGAAACAGCAGAAAACATCCATTTTTCTCCCTGCCTAAATATATGCAGTTGAATGGGAACAAACAGTAATTTCCTTACATTTTACTTTTCCAAAAGGAGAAATGCTCCTAGGAAAATTATCTGTGGCAGTTTTCCATCCTATTTGACCAAAGTCTTCCTTCTGTTCATTGCTTTGTACTTTATTTCTACCATTTTCTTCCTGGGTTATCTTCCATTTCTATTTGTGTGTCCCTCACTTCCCGTTGGTATTTTCACAGTGCCATATAAAGATTTAACCTGATGGAAGCTGTTCGAAGCAGAGCAGCATGGTGTTGGATTAATTAGGCAGTTAAATTTAGCTAGAGGAGTCCCTCTCCTGCATGTCCTCAGAGACACCATTCATTGATTATGTATACACATGGGAATATAAATTAGAAAGATTGGTTCATCTGATGCCCAAAAATCAGATGCAAGTTTGAAGACTAAGTTATAAAGAGAATTCTGCAGTCTAGTATAACTGATAGGATTTATATTTGCATGGAAAAAGGTGTTTCAGGAATGAAATAGAGTTGCATAAAAATAAAAGGAACTATTAAGTTAGGGGTACATAAATACTTTTTAGCAACTCATTAGCAAAGACTTTGAATATGCTTTAAATAAAACTAATTTATTTTACTTAATACTTAGTATAGAATCTGTTTGGTTTAAAAAAAATAATTTATGAAAAACTTTTCCAGAAACTCTTGCCTTTTAACAGAATCCCTATATTCGTATTCTGCAGAATTTAGGAGTTCTCCATTTAATAGTGAGAGAAGACCTGTGTCTGTGTGCTCATTACAAACTTCAGTGTCTTCTGTACAGAGTCCCTGATAATGCATTGCAGAGCTCAGTGTGTTGGCCCCTCCTTTTATGACCAGGTGACCCACCTGGTGGATGAGGGGAAGGCTGTGGAGGTTGTCTACCTGGAATTCAGCAAGGACTTTGACACTGTTTCCCACAACATACTCCTGGAAAAGCTGGCAGCCCACAGCTTGGACAGATATTCTCTTCACTGGTTTAAGAACTGGCTGGAGGGCTGGGCCCAGAGGGTGCTGGTGAATGGTGCTGAATCCACTTGGTGGCCACTCACTACGGGTGTCCCCCAGGGATCAGTTGGGCCCTGTCCTGTTTAATATCTTCATTGATGATCTGGTCAAGGGGACTGAGTCCACCGTCACCAAATTTGCACAGGACACCAAGCTGGGAGCGAGTGTTGATCTGCTGGAGGGTAGGAGGGCTCTGCAGAAGGACCTGGGCAGGCTGGATAGATGGGCAGAATCCAACAATATGAGGTTTTACAAGTCCAAGTGCTGAGTCGAGTCCTGCCCTTTGGCCACAATAATCCCATGAAGCACCACAGAGGAAAGAGTGGCTGGACAGCTTTCTGGCAGATAAGGACCTCGGGGTGCTGGTGGACAGCAGGTGAACGTGACCCAGCAGTGTGCCCAGGAGGCCAAGAAGGCCAATGCACCCTGGGCTGTATCAGCAATAGTGTGGCCAGCAGGACCCAGGCAAGGATTGTCCCCCTGTACTCGGCACTGGTGAGGCCACACCTCAAATCCTGTGTCCAGTTTTGGTCCCCTAACTACAAGAAGGACATTGAGGTGCTGGAGCATGTCCAGAAAAAGGCAATGGAGCTGGTGAAGGATCTTGAGCACAAGTCCTGTGAGGAGCAGCGAGGGAGCTGGGAGTCTTTAATCTGGAGAGGAGGAGGCTCAGAGGAGACCTTATCATTCTCTAGAACCGAAAGGAGGATGTAGCTGGTGGGGGTTCATCTTTTCTCCCAGGCAACCAGCAGTAGGACACAAAAGGACACAGTCTCAAGCTGAACCAGGGGAGGTTTAGGTTGGACATTAGGAAGAAATTCTTCACAGAAGGGATGACTAGATATTGGAATGGGCTGCGCAGGGAGGTGGTATAGTCACTGCCCCTAGCGGTGTTAAGGGAAAACCTGGATGTGGCACTCAGTGCCATGGTTTTATTGACGTTGTGGTGGTGGGTGATGGGTTAAGCTCAATGTTCTCTAACCTAATTGACTCCGTGACTGGGAAGTTCCTGTTACCTCCTTGGAGTCAGCCTCACTGTCCATGCCAGCAGCTCCCTGCTTTGCTAATGTTGTATCTGCCACTGTCTCTCTTACCCTGCACCTCTTCCACTGTAAGTTCCCTATTTTCCACTTTTTCTGTAGCTCCTTCCCTTATCTTGCCTGGTCTATTGGAGAGTGACGTGTATTGACCAGTGGACTGGGTAGACAGAAACTGTGATGTTCTCCTCTGGCCACATCACCAAATGAAACTGCCATCACTCAGACATAGTGTAGTAATTTAAAGATACCTGCCAGACTTTAAAAAAGAATAATTGTTTTTTACGCTTAGAAATATGAGGTTTCGAGCCACTGTGCGTAGTTTTGAGTTGCTGTTAATGGCAGGAAGAAATACTTATCTTTAGTGAGTTATATTGACTGGTTGATTGTACATGTATCTGTCTCCCTATTCTACAGATCACTCTGTTGCCCAAGAAAGCAGTGCCTACTTCTGGAGCTATGCTAACAATGTTTTCATAAACATCCCATCAACCTCAGGCTTTGCTTACCTTTTTATTTCTCTGGGTTGAATGTTTTCATTACTTCTTGCACATTTTGATCTGCTGTTTTAGGGGCAATGGAATTCCTCAAGAATTCATTCTTTTCTTTTAAAGGCCAAGAAAATATTTGTAATTCATTTTGTCTAGAGGAACTTTAAAGGAAAATATAGGGAACATTAATTTATATCTGTAGGGCACAGAGAAGAAGACTAGAAAACTAACAATAATAATACATAATTTTGATAATGCTCAAACTAATATCATAACTTCAGTTTCAAAACTCATGAGTTATCCTGGACATTATATAAATTTGCTCTTGTTTTATACTTACCTTTATGCATTTTTTTTTATCCCTTGGATCAAGATTATTTAGAAAACAGTCACACCTATGTGTGACTCAGTTTAGTTATTCTTAAATCCTTATAGACACTAAAAATGACACAAAAGTTTCATTCTTTGACAGAATCCCATGAATGTTATATAAGAAAATAGGACTAGATGGGAAAAGGTGGATTATACAAACCACAATTATGCAGCTGCAAAAAGCTGTTGAATAGATGTTAGTCTGTCATCTACTATGTGCTTTCCAAAAAAACACACTGCAGCATGCAACCAAAAGTTATTATTTGCTGCAGGAACACTGAACAAGCACCACAAGTATCTGAGAATATTGTGTATGTCTAATTAGGTGAATGTGAGAAGTAGATAAAAAAAACTTGAATATGTTTCTGACAATTTGAATTTTAATTAAAAATATTTTTATACAGCTCAGTAAGCAACCCTGAAGTTAGTCTCTTTGCAATTAAGTCATTAATGCTGCAAACAGTGAATTTGTCACAGCAAATAATTTAATAATAGTAAGGTTGACCTGCTCTGTTTAATCCTTGATAATTACTGTTCTTTAGATATCTACTATGGCAACTGTAGAATAAATGTAGAAAATTAGATTTTTTTGGTGTAAATAATGTGATGATAAATTTCCCATCTTCATTGCCCTTTTTCTCCTCTGCATCGCAGCAGTGCCAGCTCTATGGTACTTTCAAAGGTCACAGTTATGCCTTTGAACTCTATCCTTCTTTATGGGCCATCTACCCTGAACTGGCTGATCACTGCTTCGTGCCTTATCCTTCATTTTTTGACGACAGATCCTCCTGTCAGTGTTCATCAGATATAAATAACTGATAAGAGTCCATGGATTCTGTTTGAAATACTTTTTACTTGAGATCTAAATGGATGTAATCTCCAAAGTACTCAGTTCCTCTCTCTAAGTTAGCTAAGGTAGATTTCTGCATGAATAAGGGTGACATCATCTCTGTGTGGGAAGTATTGAAGAGCACAGAAAGCATGTGTCTGGAGTGACTTGCTACTTTAGGATATTTTCCACAAAGTGTGTTGTACCTAAATGCATTTGGGCATTAAAATGTGGACTACAGCCCATAATGTTGGAAGACTTACTGTGCACTAAACTGCAGGGGCTCTAAGAAAGGCCTTAGGCTTATAGATGTGTCTAGGAAGTAGACTGGACCAATAGAATTGGATCTACAAAATGATAGAGCTGATACTGAGGATCTGACATCCACAATGTATGTATTTAGATTTTTCTGTTTTGTGATTTTTGTCCCCTTCCATTAAGGACCGTGTCCATTTGTGCCTGAAGTGCATTAGGTGTACACCTAGAATTGCTCCCAGTTGCTTCCAAGTGCTTCCATCTTCCAGTGTGGTTTCACCAAAAAGGAATTGCAGTTAGGCACCCCATCACCACTCTGTGATGGAAACTGGAGTATATGGGGGAAAAAAAGAAATTGACCTTCAAGGTACACTCCTGATCTGAATTAGCACACTAATGTGGGGGAAAAAATTAATAAAGAGCAATGAGTGGGTGAGAGGAAGTGCATGCTTCATTTTTAAGTAAAATAATGACATACTGTATTTAGTTCTCTTATATACATTTACAAGGATATCCATAAGGCAGAAGTTACCCAAGAAAATGATCCAGTGAAAGCAAATAAGCTCGTATCAGAGTTTAATCTGTTTAAGTTATTAAAGAAAACAAATAAAATTAACCTAAAAGCAGGTATAAATAATTTCTCAGAGAAAGACGTTAGCTATTAACTAATGTGTAACTGTAGTGAAGAGAGGATAATCATACAGCTAAAGCCTCGATAGAAAGTGAATGAATGTAAATGAATTTGGATTATAAATAGAGCAATAAATCCGTAACTGTGCTTAAGGATGAAAGAAATCTACATGGAAGTGATGAACTCTGTACCTTTTAATACTTTCCAAAACCTGCTATTTGGCGTTTGTCAGTAAACATTCTGCAAGATCTTCAACAGACAATTGCAATTTCTTTCTATGATGTCAGGAAAAAAAAAATGGACCAAGAGAATAAAAATGAAACTCAGAAATGAAAAATGAAGAAATTAAATAAAAGATGCTATTTGGTGCATTACTGCTTATTTTCTCTTTCATAATTCATTAGAAAGTGAATTAAGACGTAATTTGCTGCTTTAATCTTATTTCCTCTTCACATATACTACTCACAAAATACTTCTATGGTTGTCTTTTTATTGTTCTAACCAGACAGATGAAAAAAATACCCAGAAAAATCAATAAATATTAATTTTCCATATTTTGGTAACCTGATACCAAAATGGTATTACAAGTATTTCTTCAGCCTTTAAAAGACAAGAATGAAGTCTTTGGAAATTCTATTGTTCCTACAACAGTACAGCTGAAAGAACTTTTGTCTCCAGCAGTTTTGTTGGAGGTTTTTAACATTCATTTATATTAAACCTTGAACACTTCCAGGGACGATGCATTCAGAACTTCTTGGGGCAACCTGTGTCAGTGTGTCACCAGAATTTCTTCCTAATATCTAGTCTAAGTCAATTCTCATTCAATTTAAAGTCATTACTCTGTGTCCTACCACGATGTACCTTTGTCAAAAGTCCCTCTCCAGCTCTTTTCTAGCCCCTTCTGGTACTGGAAGGTGCTCTAAGATCGCCTCACAACCTTCTCTGCCTCAAGATGAGCAGCCTCAGCTCTCTCAGCCTGTCTTCATGGGAGAGGTGCTCCAGCCCTGTGATCATCACCACAACCCTCCTCGGGACACTCACCAACAAGCCCTTATCATCATATTCATCCCACGAGATATCCCATAAACATCCCCTTAGGTAGCATCTGAAGCCTTTTTCACCCCCATTTGATGAGAACCAGAGTGGATGTTATGTCATCCCGTCAATTACATAAATTCAATTAATCTGTTATCCTTAACCAATTAGACTGAGAGGTGTTCATTAAAAAAAGAACCAAAACCTTTTCATGAATAAAGCTTCCTTTCATGTGAGTTGAACAAAAAGCATTTTGTTACAGTTTCTTTAATTGATACTTTAGACAATATTGGACCTGCTTTCATAGTTTTTAAAGCTGCTGGGACTGCTTTTCCTTGCCTGAATCAGCAAGGTTTTAAAACATTACTATAATTAATTGTTTAATTCAAAATCTAGCAATTACCTGTTTTAAGGGATGACTTCTTCTTCCTGTGCAGTTATCTCTTCTTTGAAGGTTATTTTTTAGGATACTGAAGTAGGGAACAAATCCAGGAAAATTGTTGGGCCTAATTAATATATCTGTATTTTCACATGTGCTTAAGTTCCCTCATTGTATAGGATGCTAATTTAGTGAGAACTAAATCCTATAGCTAGATACTTATCAGGAGTTGCCATATTCTGCACTTCTCAACAGGTTTCTGTTGATTTTGATTTCCTTATCTTTGAAAACAGTTATCTGTTTGTTGGGTCACAATTAATTTATCTGTTTCCATGTGTAGATATTCAGATAATTTCCTAGGGAGAAGCTAACAGGGGAAAGGAAAGGAAAGGAAAGGAAAGGAAAGGAAAGGAAAGGAAAGGAAAGGAAAGGAAAGGAAAGGAAAGGAAAGGAAAGGAAAGGAAAGGAAAGGAAAGGAAAGGAAAGGAAAGGAAAGGAAAGGAAAGGAAAGGAAAGGAAAGGAAAGGAAAGGAAAGGAAAGGAAAGGAAAGGAAAGGAAAGGAAAGGAAAGGAAAGGAAAGGAAAGGAAAGGAAAGGAAAATAAATTATGTACTACATTAAATTTCCCATTTGCTTTAAGATGATAAATACAGCATAACATTTAAATATTGACCATCATAACTCACCTGAAAGAACAGTTCTTTCAGTTCTTTTCTGATTAGCACAACTATTATGACTCTAGTCAGATAGGAGAAACCACAGTTTCCTGACAGTTTACATAGAGTGTTTATCTTTCACTTATTTCTTTGAGGGTATTTCTTTGAAGTTATGAGGTTTATCATTTTATTACTCGTCAGCTTTTATATTTTCTCTTGATTAATCTGGACAATCTATGTGCAGTGAACCTTCAGGAGTTCTTCCACCCAGTGTACAGTTGTCTCTGAGAAATGATGGATTTTGAGAAGCACCTCTGAGATTCATTCAAGCATTTAAATTAAATTAAAAAGAGAATAACTTTTTGTTCCTAATTAAATATTGCAGCCACAAGTGTTGTTACAAACAGTAGACCCATTAGACATGGTTAGACAGAGTTTGGGTCCTAATTTAACAGGAAATATTTGGTTCCTGGTTCCAGGAATATGTCACTTGAACAGAGAAAATCAAGCATTTCAGTGCAGTGCAAGGCAGACAGCTGCACATTAAAGAGAAAAACCAATGTAAAATCTTGCTACATTCTCAGATGAAGCAACCAAAATCTCTTTGGGAGATCTGATCTTATATAAGACTAATTTTTGAGAAATAGGTAGACATGCTTTTTAAAATGGATCTGAGAATATGCCTGTTTAATGAAGGAAGAGAATTTTCCTAAGAGCTTGTAAGCATTTCTATTCAAATATTTTTTTTTAAATCATAAATCTAAGGGGAAAACTTACCAGGCATTTTGTAGAAAATCAGAGAATTTAATTTGGCTTTCAGAGATTCTAATAATTAAGCAGTAATATAAAGTCAGCACATTTTCATGGTCTATTTTGCTTTTCTGAAACTGACTAAACATTAATTTGATTGTGGTCAAGAAATTCCATACAGTCAAGCAATCTTTGTGCAATCTCATATAAAGTCTTTGATATCTAATGACTGGAAAGTCGTAGAAGACTACTAGAAAGACTAAAAGACTAAGACATACTAGAAAGTCTAAAAGCAAAGTGTTTTAGAAAGTCACAGCTGCCTCTTGGAATAACAAGGCTGGGGCTGGAGGAAATTGTCTTTATGTTATCCAGAGGAATAAACTAGAAGCAAAAAAAGTGACTCATAAAGTGGTCCATTGAGAAACCTTTCAAGATCATCCTTCCTTTTGAGAGGTGACACTAAGAATGTAGTGGGTAGGGGAATATGGGGAAACAGCAAATTTCAGACGTCTAAGGAAAGCCTGAGGCAGCTAATGTCAGGAATCTGCCTGATTTAGACTTTGTCTTTTTAAAGCTATGCATGTTTTCCTTCAATCCACTGGTTCAGTTTGGACAGTTCAACCCAAAAGTGTTACGGTTCCTGCCCTCTTTGGCTGAGTCACAAGGGTGCAGTCTGAGATTTATGTAACCCCTCCAGTCGTGTCCATATGTGGTCTAGACTAAGAGGTCCTTGCTTGCCCAGGGGCACTGTGCTGTGAAAGCAATGTGCTATGGGCAGCATCCCTCCTACTGCTTCATAGCAGCAGCCAGATGCCACTTCTCATGGATTTTTGGAGGGCTTTGTTGGCAGCAGGGTAACTCTTGAGCTGTGCACTGAAGACTGGTGTAAATGTCTATGCATGAATGGTCGAGTCAAACGTTCTGAGTTGTCCTTTCCCGCAAGTCAGGCTGGGTAATCAAAGCAGTCCTCTCTGCCTCGGTATGTGTTCAGTCTGCTAGCTGGCTTTAAAAAGAAAAATGTCAGGCTTTTATTTTCCATCAGATTTCCAAGACAAAAAATAAAGCAGTTTGCTGACATTTCAGAGCACTTGCAAATACGTAATGTGCTATAAAAATGGATGAGGCAACGAAGGACTTATTCAACATATTAAAGGATTCAGAGAAATGATCAAGGATTAAGGATTGGAGAAGAGAAGCTGAGTTAAGAAACTCCCTTTAAGAGAGTTGATAAATACAGAACAATAAAGAATTATTAAGTATTTTTGTCTAATCTTTTAAAAGCATATTGAACTATCTATTAAAACAGCAGCAACAACAACAGTGAAGCAATAGCAGGAGCAAAAGCAAACCAAAACCAATGCAGAGTCTCCAGAAAATGTGTCTAGAACTTTTTCTGTGTTTATGTGCAGTATAGCACCCTGCCTTTTCAGATTCACTAAGGAAAAAGGGAGGACAATGGGAAGTTAGGTTTGGCCTTGTGCTCTCGTGCTGTAATGAATTTCGTGGGGAGCAGTTATGGCACCTAACATGTTCCTCCCATATTTCCCTTGAGTCCAAAGTAAATTTGTGCAGGACTGATAATCTAGATGAAGACAGATAATGTGTAGTAGGTCGTAGTGGAGGCTCTATTCCTGCCTTTTTGTATTTTGGATATTTTGCTTATCTTTGATTCCTAGAACCAGAGATATCTGCCAGACACCTTGGAAATTACCAGGGAAGGGACAATTCCAGAAACTTTTGAGAGGATTTTTCCTCCTATACCCATCCTTTTGCCTGATTTAGAATCAGACTACTCTTTTGCCAATATCTCACCATATGTCAGTAAAGCAAACAAACAAAAATGCTTTTTGTAGAAAATCCATGCCATAACTGCTGGCAAAATCCTCTATTAGTCTGCTGCTAAGAGGCTCAGATATAGACATTTTCTGTCCAGGCAGAAATAACCTCTGTCTGGAAAGATAACCCGTGGTTATAAGATACTCTAGATTTCAAAATTATTAGAAACTTGGCCTTATGGAAGTCAGTGCAAATGGTAGTTATTTCAGTGGATCAGGCTTTCATTTCTTCTTCTTCTTCTTTTCATTTTGTTTGACAACTTACCTGAAAATAAACTGTAACCACAGATCAGAAAAACAAATAATGTCAGAGGAAGAAAGGGAGTCTTTGAAAAGTTACCTAATTTTAAAGAGTCAGATAACCTTTATTGATTGACCACATTGTGATTCCTGAAGAGAAAATCATCATCTCTGTGGTTTTAAAATATTTGACATAGTGTTAAAACTGTGCTAGAAGGGCATAGACGCTTAAATGTATGCAAGTTTTTCTGCAGATCTTCAGCCATTGTTTTCTTTCTAGAATCTTTGTTTTGCCTCAGCAAGGAGTATTCCTGTATGTTTGTTTTTGAGAATCTGTCTCTCTGTAGTAATATGAGAATTCATTAATATATTTAATTAAATTTAATTAAATTTGATTTTCATTAATATGGCAAATTGTAATTTCAGTTTTGGAAGGTGTCTACTATAAGACATAGTGGTTTATTAACATAATCACAGACTGTCTATTTAAAGGTCATTCTTGCTTCTTAGTTTATCAGCAATAACATAAAATATAACTTGCCCTCAAGATAAAGTAATATGAAAAGGACCTTAATACTTTTCCTTTAATTAAAAAAAAAGTTATTTCTAAGAAAGTCTGTTTTTATGACAATGAATTGCTTTGAAAAGCAACAGCTAGAAGTCAAAAGTGTTCTATTATGTGTAAAGCTTAGAATTCCTACGTTCTGAGTATGTTCACTAAATAAAATTGGATTATTGCTGGAAAATTCAGTTCCTGTTTTGACATTGCCTGAGTCAGAGAGGTGAATTTCATTCAGATTGCTTTGTCAGAAATCCCAAGGCTACCCTTAGGGCTTTTAAATGCTCAAGTACTTTTCAAGGGAAAACGAATGGGAATAAATGTTAAAAATATTACATTAAAAGCGATGATCACATCAGACAGTGAGTAAGTAGAAAAATGACCCAGGACTGCTTTTAAAGAGACTAATTTATCCCTAGTATAGAATAAAAATAGAAGGTAGATTAAAAAGCCCCCTCATTTGAAAAGGAGTAGAGTGGAATTCTTGTAGAGATAGAACTGATATGGTCAGTTTATTCAATCTTCTCTATGAAACATTTAGATAAAAGGCACTTGTTAATGCTACAGTAGAGGTAGCTTGCAGGCAAAATCAAAATACAGCTCCTTCAAGTTTATGAAACCTGATTGAAACTAGCAAATAAACAAACTATTCATTATTGCCTGACGAGGCTCAGCAGCACCACAGAGCTCATGAGAGTCTGGGATCAGTGATTACCATCTCCCAGCTGAATGCCATGTCCCAGCTCTTCAGGGTAGATTTATCCTCACATATTCAAGCACCGGTGTAACATTTCCTTCTCTTTGAATGTGTGTGAATGTGAGGTGCAGAGTGCTGTTCCACAGATGCTTTTCCAAAACAAAAACATAATCCTCTTTTAGAAACTCTCCCATTAAAAAGAGAAGGTATTCAAGGTATTCAACACAGTCCCACAGCCAGGCTCACTCTCACGGGGAAGGAATAAGCAGCCCCGTGGCACAGAAGCCACTGTCCCACCTACAGAAATGTACTTCCTTCATCTCAGCACATTACTCCAGCCCGAATCTTGATCAAATATCAACTAAGTGCTATGGCTTCACCTGGACCCTCTGTCTTTAACATCTTCCTGTTAAAAAACACTAAACAGCATTGGGTCCCTCTGTTGATTAAAGACTCTCCTGACTCGGGACCACAGGTGTGCCAGCTGAGGACACTTGGACATTATGGGTATCTGAACATCCTCAGCTAGATTAAGATTGACTTTATTAATTTACTTTCGCTAAGTCATCATCAGAATTCTTCTTCCCAACATACAGGCATGATGAGATTTTTGTTTTCAAATTGTAATAAAAAAATATATTATGGCTAGTTAGTATGCTTAGTTCCATGCAGGTGCATGGCATTTGTGCTGTGAAAGCTGTTTGAAAAGAACAATGCTATGAAGATAAAGAAAACCTATTTTAACTCTGCATGAATTTGCCATGCACTCTCATTTTGGGTTTTTTTTTCCATCCTTGAGGCTGCATTCACCTATATTTTTTTTTTCTGACACTTCTGCAGTTTTCTGCAATTAACACTGATCATGAATAGTGAAAAAACACCCATTCTAGAGAGGCTAGGTTGCTGCATTTGGGGCCAGAGCCACTCCACATCACCTGAGCTGCTTCCCAGGATCATTCCCTGCATGGATGATGGTAGCCACAGAGGCACGCGACTCAGTACCAAGGTACAGGGGTACCAAGAATGCCGTTTGCATCTGCCAGAAGTTTTCTCCATCTCAACGTCTGCATTCCTCCTACAACCCAAAATCCACTTGGACCACACTAGATAGGCCTTCCTGTGCCTTAATCCCTTTAATTCCCTATGGCTTAATCCCTCCCTTAGCACAACTGCTGGGCACCTGACGGCTGCTTCCACTCTGAATTCAGCACTGGACTTATGCTCAGAAATATATCAGCCCTCGGCAAAAGCCAAGGAGCAATGCAAATGCTGCTCCTGCTTTTCACCAGCTGAGGCAGCAGGGATGGGAGAGAGAGATTTCCAGTATCAGAGTGAGAGCAGATGTGAGCAAAGCTCTGCAGGTTGGACAGGGGGGTGCCTGCCTGGGACTTGAGAGGCTCAAGTTTAATGTTTAATGGGATGTTTAATGTGGGAGCCATGAAGCAGAACTCCCCTTATACAGATTGCATTTGTGCTCGTTTGGTTAGATGTTGCTGGGCTTTACTGCACCACAACTCTCAGCAGAAGGGACATCTTCAACCCTCATCACATAAGGCGGCTTCTCTTGCAGGGTTGTGGGTCTACTGTGATTCAGTTTGAGCACAGGGTGGCCTCCTGTTTTACAAAAAGTTGTTCTCTGCCAGAAGACAGCCATATCAAGAAATAAAGTCAAAAAATGGGGCAACAAGTCTACTTAAAAATTCCTCATCCACCACAATATCTCGTCCATACAACATGTTTCTGTGTCATCTCACATTGCACGTAACTCATCACCCTCTTTTGGCTACTCCATCTGGCAGAGGCACAAGCATCAATAGTGGTTGAGTTTTCTATGATTAAAGGATGATTTAGATGTTAAATTCAGGTAAGTACTTGTGGCTGTGAAATCAGATCTGTCATACCTGAGGCTGCAGGAATTCCCTTCGGTCACAAGAAAACATGGATTTCATCTGTACTCTTTCTCTTTGGTGTTTACTGATGCCAAATTTAAGTGTTTGGCATGTCACTTGTCATGACTTTCTCCTGGTTAGATAAGCAAATGTTTTCAGGCAAAATGCTGCCATTGTGTGAAGTGAGAGTAGGGTCATTGCCTGCACAGCTTCTCCTGAGAAATTTATGTTGTTTGGAACTACCTCTGTTCCAAGTCTGGCATGGAAGTATGTTAAAATCATATTACTGCCAGAAGAAACACATGTTCTGCACTACTGTTTTTACCTCTGCTGAGGTAGAGACATCACAGACTGAATACAGTAATAACTAAGGGTGTTTCAAAATAAATTTCCTCTCCTGTGGCAACGGCTACATTTCTCATTAAGCACAAAATGCATCTCTCTATGTGCTTTTATCACAAGGAGTCAGTATATGCAGCTGAGATAAATGCATGAGAAGCCTGAACAATAGTCTTGAAAGTGCTCAGGCACACAGCTTTACTATACTTGTTTTGCTTCATGGAATGCATTGTCTTTCTTTAGTCCAATCTCCACTCATCCCTTAACTTCAAAGTAAATGATCTCAATACCAAAGCCCTACAACGGATACTTCACTCAGAGGGTGGCTGGGCACAGGAGCAGGCTCCCCAGGGAAGTGGTCACAGCACCAAGCCTGACAGAATTCAAGAAGCATTTGGACAAGGCTCTCAGGCACATGCTGTGACTCCTGGAAATGGTGCCAGGAGAGGGACTCCATGATCCTTGTGGATCCCTTCCAACTCAGCTTCCTCTGTGATTCTGTGACCCACAAAATATTTTTCTATTAAAAAACAAATCTAATAGCTGAAAGTGGAGAATTTATATCCAGACCTGACCTGTAACAGCAACACGGCAGTATGGTATTCACCAAAGCCTGGAGCAGCAGGACAGAAGTCCACAAGGGGCTGTGGAATGCCAAGCCTGACACCCTTTCATTAAGGGTGTTTAGAAACCTTAACTCCTTCTTCTCTCTCATGTTTAGGGAGGATCATCTGCTGCAAGTCTTCATCTGTATGTCTGTGAGGTTTGAGATGACTTAGAAATTTGGTATATGTGGTTACATAAGTGTGTATGAGATGGACTTGCTAAATGTGTGGGAGACGGACACACCCATCTCCACAGGGACCCTGGGTAGGTGTGTTTTGGGGTGCAAGGTCCTGCACCTACCTTGCTCCCAACCAAAATGGGGAACTTCTCCTCCTTTACACCACCCAGATTGAAAGCAGTGAGCCAAGAGCAGCAATGGGAGAGGAGCAGCTCCAGGAGCCTTCACCTGCCTGCACTGGGGAACAAGAGACCTGTGCAGGAGTGGTGGGCAGGACTGACCAGCCTTACTGTGGAATGCAGCCTCCAAGTTGCCCTTCGTGGCTGGTGTCACTGATGCTGAGCTGTTCCTGGCTTCACTGAGGCCACTTCAGATGGACACCTGGGTGGGGGCCAGAGCAGGGTGGAAACTTCAGTTATGCAGGGGTGGGTTACCCCCTCTGCGTGGGTGGCTGCCTCTGGGAGCAGCTCCGTAACGCTAAAGCTGAGCATGGGTCTGCTTTTCCCTCCACTCTTTGGTCACTTCTGAACACAAATGCAGCTACAACCACCAAGAATACTTACTTAATTTGTCCTTCAGGAAAATCCACCCTTGATTAAATCTCCTGGACAATATTAGTGTTAAGACCAGGTGCAAGATTTCTTTATATTATAAATGAGTATGGCTAAGAGGACTTTGGCTAAATTACTCTCTAAGTAGGTTTGACTGACAATTAGCAAAGGCTGTTTAAAAATGTGGGCTGATGTTGTGGTGTGTTCCATTGTTTTATTTCTTCCCCTGTTGCTTGTTGTAAGTTGGTTTCTCCCGATAAATCAATCATTTGTCCCCTCCCAGGTTTCCAGACTTTTCCCTATCAATCGTTGTCTCCCCTCCCTCTGTGCCTTGTCTATCACTCGGCAGCCCTTCCTACCCTTCTGGATTCTTCCAGAGAGGGCGTCGAGTGATAGACCGAGGTCCAGGGGGTCCCTCCCATCCCTCGGACGACTGGTTGATTGTTCTGTGTGTTAAAGTTGGGGTCCTCCACCCCTCAGTTGTTATTGGAGGAATTGTTGTCGACACCCTCTGTTCCACCCCCCAATAAAAGATCCCGCCCAGCTTTGTTCTGGGCTCTCTGTGGCTGGCTCCCTTCAGTTGTGGATCTCCAATCCGGAGTTCCATAATAAACTGGATCTTGCCCCCACTCAGAGACTCTCTCTCTCGTTTCTCGCCATCGCCTAGTCTCCTCCGAGAAGAAGCAAAGAGGGAAAAGGACCTACAAGGAGCAGACTTGACCCTTGAGGCAGGTGACAGCCCAAGGTGACAGGCTGCCCGATCACTGGCGCTGTTCTCCTACCGCTAGCCGGGGACAGTGTCTATTGTGACACTTTCGGGGGAACAACGGCAGGCTGAGGCTACAATAAGGAAAAAGACATTATGCTGTAACAGATGGTGCCAGCACTGCAGATAGCCATGACAATGCATGACTGAGGGATATGCTACCAGGTGTTGGCCTGAAATACCTGCTGCCTATTGAGATCTGAAGAAGAAATCTTCAAAATAATTAATTTTGTTTTCTTTTTCATTATTAGGGTATATAATTGTTCAAACAGATAGACTTCAGAGCGATTTTAATGATGTACGAAAGATGAAATTAGCATGTAAAATAATATCTCACTCTAAATTTTCTGTGTTTGCTCTGGGAAAATGTTTTAGTAGTTATGCTGTAGATGCCAAATGCCATGAAGAAAACTCATTCCTAAGATATTAGGCATATGTTTCATTCTGTCCAATTCACTTTTCTGCATGTTGATGAGAAATACCAGCTTTTTACTTTTCCTTTTTTTTTTTTTTTTTTTGGTGATGGGATTGCTTTTGTTAGCTTTTGCATGCTTTGCTTGCTTCTCTTCAGTGTAATTTCTTTATCAAATAAACAAGATAATAAGACTAATTTGAGACAATAGCCTGATACTTTGTAGAACCCGGAGTGAAAATTTTATTAGGAAAATTTTATGCTTTAAGGTGCACCAAAATGAAATCATATTACATTTATAAAGAAGCTTGAAGTAATTTAGGAAACATTATTTTGAAAGAGAGTTTCATTAAAGAAATAAATTAGAAAAAAATACCTGGGCTGTAACTTGGAGCTTAGGTCCTAAGGAAGTTGTGAGGAAGCAGACCAATAATCAGAAATATTTTTTGTATGATTGTCTAATATGTAGGGATCAAGAAAAGTTTCATTTTGGGAGGAAGCTTGACAACTATAAGGATGCAGAAACAATCTGCATTTGTTGCAGCAATTGTTGTTTGCTTTTACAGGCTTAATCCTTCAAATAGGATGGAGCAGTTTTCTTAGTAATTTGAGTTCCTGAAGTAAAGATATTAAAGCCACCACATCAAAAATATATTTATCAAAAGAAAAAAAAATTTGTAAGCTGTATGATGACTTGTTCTCATTTGTAGGCTTATGATTAGCATATTGCTGTTTCCTTTTTTTATCACTTATTCTCAATAATGACATCTATTCAGTTTATAGTATTCTCTTTCTGACATGTCTTATCTTTCTAAAAGTAATGCAGTGTGATAAAGTTTGAGACATGTAGTTCAGGCCACTCATTTAAAGCTAGTTATAAAACAGTTACGAGAAAATGGTTCTTGTCTCTTCTCTGACACTTTCAGCATCCTGATAAAAGCATCAGAGCATATTTGAAAATAATCTTAAAAATGAAGCAAGGTGAGATTCAAATGGATTTTGGTGACAATTATTCTCGATAAATTTTACTGGTATGCCCAGTGAACATGGGAGGACAGATGGGATTCATTGGTAATCTCACAACAGCCCAGAAAGTGTTGTCATTTTATGTATCTTAACAGCCACAAATAGCTCTTTAAACACTTCTTTTATTCTAAGACTTGTCTTGATGCCTGTGGAGTATAATAAGTCATCGAAAGCCAAGCTGTACAGCATAGAGGCCTTGGCAATTTTATGCTCTGAAGGAATTTGTTCACACTCAAAATGCTGATGTGTGTGGAAATTTCTAGGTCATACTTCATTGTACTTAGTAGTAGTATTAGCACCATCACAGCATAATCCATGCTGACATTATATAATTCTAATTTGATTAAAGATCCAGCATTCATAAACTAATACCTCAAAAAACATACATACCAGCAAATACTCAGCAAGAGGAGACTGTAGTTTCTCATTGCAGATGTGGATAAGGAAAGATAATTCTTAGGCATTTTTGTCAGCAGTTCATACTGTGTTTGCTTCTGAAGTTCACTTTGACAACCTAACTTTTCCCCAAGAGAAAAATTAATTTGGTCAGAATGATGTAAAATGATGATGCTTACAAATATATAGACCAACTTACTCCTTCTAGATTCAGGGTCAGGAATAGAAACAACTAAAACCTTACTTGTAACTGCTGAGTGATACCGCTGTCTCTCTAGAGCAACGAGTGCTTTGTTCCATTGTTATACAGTGTTTCTACCTTATAACAAAAATTGTCACTGACACGCTGTGTGAGTCAGTCTAGTTTCAAAGAATGGCTGTGAAAGGCTTGTTTGCTCAAAGATGCTTTGTTTCAAGACAGATTTCAGTAAATGTTGCCCTCTCCAACTTGTAAGTATAAAGTGCATAAATACTCAGTCCACTCTGGACCAGTTTAGCAAGTGGGAATGTTTACATATAGAGAAAAGATAATATATATTATATATAATACAATTATTATAGTATATATAACATATATATGTATATTTCAGCCTATATTTTCACTCATTTTGTCCATCCTTTTTTTGAGATAAACCCTGAAAACAAGGAGATTCTAGACATTTTCAAGTAAATGTCAAAAGGGCATACTTTCTTTCCTACCCTGTGAGAAGACTTGCCTGAGTCTTTGGGGCTCTCAGGTCTTTCTGTACAGAGCTGTGTGTCCATCCATGCCATTCCACACAGCGAGATGCTGTTAGGATGCAGCTCAGTAGCCTCTGGCACACACATTTAAAATCACATGCAGCCAGAACTTGACTGGTATGTGATGGGCTGTCCCAGGGAGAGACTGTTCTAAGGCAGGGCCTCAGTAGGCTCCAGCTCATACAAAGGTTCAAAGTCAGTTCTGGATGACACCTGCTAAGATCTGAATCTGGGGCCAGAAGCTTCAGCTTCTGTGGGGTTCAGGTGAGGTGAATTGCCATGACACATCTCTTTGAGAGGCAAATTTTCCCACCCTCCATTGAATTTCCATTGTCACACTGAATCTCAATACATTGTGGGAAAACTCTCCTGGAAAAGGCAGTATTTAACAAGAATTCTTTCAAGGCAAAGAAGTCAGTCAGAAAATGATCAGTATCCTGGTGTTGTAACACCAAATCTGTCACTAACAAAAACTGTACTGGGATCAAAATACAGAATGTTCAGATAACCACAGGGTTCCTAATTATAGTTATTAGGATTAGGGCTTGTGTACTAGTTTCTTGTTTATTTCATTGCTGGTAATTTGCCTACAAACATGTTTTACTGCTCTTAGATTCGGCTAAAGAGTATTAAGCCCAAATTAATGGAATGACTCAACTTGTTAGCTGATGACTCAGATACCTCAATAATGGGAGTTCAGGAGAGGTTTGCAATAAATAATTTTTTAAAAACCCTATCTTAAAATACAAAGTGAAAACTCTGGGTTTAAATGCTCATTTCGGTTTGCTGCATATTCTGTCTGGGCCTTGGCTTGCTCCTTTCTGAAAGTCATAAATGTATTTAATTAGCTAGGGTTTTTTTGTACTTGAACTTCACATGAGGAATGAGGCATGAGGAATGCTGCTGTTGGACAATCATACTCTACACTACTATCATGCCACACTTTAGATAAATCCAAAATAACTAACCCGTATATATTGACTACTGAACAAAGATATTCCACACTCTGACAGAACTAAGTGGGAAAAACAGTCTAACTGGGGAGAAAAGAAGTATGAGTCTGAATTTTCTCTGGAAAATTCCAGGCATACAGTTTAGCAACTCCATGACTTTAATACTTGGTGTAAAATGCTCTCCTTTGACAAAGTTGGTTTATATCAATATGAATTGTTAGAAATCAAAATAACAATATTTAATCTGGATTAACACCAAAATTTAGTTACTTTGCATTATTTCACTGTGTTTTATGTTTTTCTAGGAGCAGTAGTGCCTTTAGTCATTACAAAAAGGGACTTTTTGTTCCCTTTAAAAGACAAAACCATTTCATAGTTGCAGCAAAAGGACCCAAACTATACAGGTTATCACTTAAGCTCCATTATGCTGTCACATAGCTATATTATTGCCACATTCACCTTTCTTTCCCCATTTCTCTCAAGGTGTTTGTCATTTCACATGTATTTGGAAGAGCTGATTTTTAATTGTCACTCTCTGGAGGAAATTCTTTTCTCAGGAATTTATCAACCATGTGGTAATTATTGTGAGCCCTAGGCAGAGGTGAAAGCTACGCTGTTCTACCTGCACTGAATTAAAACATCATGAAGCAAACCATTTTCCAGAAAGCTCCCAGTGTAGAGGGAGAAAAACAGCAAATATATACAAAGCAATTGAGTTTTGTCTTATTTAATAATGCAGAAATCAGGACAAAATCCCTAATACCAGCTTCTTATAACCCAAAGGAGTTGTGGGCCCCTCCAGAACTGCTCAAAGGCAGAAATCCGAGTGGGGTGAACTGCACTTAGGAGTCACTATTTTCTTCCAAGGACTTCTAAGGGACACTGGGCTGACAGACTAATTAGAGAGCCAGTTTCCAGTGACCAGAATTCAGCATCTTATTGCTCTAAAAATTATCACTAGTTTCACTATTGCCTTTGTTCATAAACAGTTTAAATTCCAGCACAGTGCCCCACTGTGACCTTTTATCCTAACGTGTTTGAAAAAGAAAAGTCTCTTTCTTATTACTTTATTGGCTAGCATTAAGTGACTTTTTTTTTTTTTTTAATCTCACTGGTCTATTTTGAGAAATAATCAATGTTTGTGTACTGCTTTGCAATTGAGCATCATTGCATCAAATGCTAGTTTGAGGAGAAAGATGCTTTTTGATGTTCTCATTTGTTTTGCTCAGGCCTTAATTGACTCTGTGTTCATCTTCCTCTCACTCTTACGGTTGCAAGTTCAACTCTTTTTTCACCTTTGATCTTTGAGTGGTTTCTCTGAAACCTTGCAATTGTCACTCAGTCTGTTCCATTAATGTCTTCCAGATGTTTTAGAGCCCAGGGAGAAGGAGATGAAGACAATTTTTCAGGTCACAGGGATGGTATGATGGTTTAAGTGGAGTGAGGAGCAGCTTTTTGTAGGGAAGTAAGATTACCCCTAAAGAAAGGAGGAGAAAAGTCCTATTGTTGTTCCTGGGGGGTTTTTTCCCCACTCTGAGAAAGTCCTTCCCTGAGATGTGATTCCTGTCTCATGTGATGAGTAGGAAGATCTTTAATTTTTTTGAAAGTTTTTGATTCTGAGTTTGCTTCAGATAGATGAGAGGAAGTGCAAGTAGAACAACTGATCAAACTATGTATTTATGACCTGAAGGAAAAGAAAAATGTAATGACCAGCTCTCATTGGACTTGGATTCACCTTATTTCTCTGCAGAGGAGAATCTTTGATACTTGAAAATTGTGAAAATAAACTGAACAAACACGCAGAAAAACATATGGTAATGCAGAAATGTTACCAAAATGTGATTTACCAAGTCTCTCAGAACTACTTGTATTTCTAGTTCTACAACCTTGAGAACTTGTGCATGTACAAATAGTTAAATTTTCTTTTACGTCTTTGACAAAAATGCGTGGTAATCTAAACATACAGATTTGAGCAATCTTACAGTGATCTAATTACAGAACTTGAGAACACTGGCTACTTATTTTTCAAAAGCCTGACATTGTAAGAGCTTGAAAACATGTAAATTTTGTTATTTCTCAGATGACTCACAATAAAACATAATAACATTCTGGAAACTCACACTTACGTACACACAAATCTGAATAAAGTACATAGAAGTGAAGAAAGCAAAGAAGAGATCCAGTCCTTGTAAGTCTGGAAAGAATTTCTCTGAAATATTGTAAGAAATGCATCCAGGTCTGAATACCTTTGCTCTGAACTATGTCTGTTTTTCATAGTATATTTTCTAAAATTTAACCACTGCTTTAGAATGGATGGAGACTTTGTTGATATACTTGGTAATGTCAAGTGAATATTTGACCCTATGAGGTTCATTTAATCATGAAAATAAAATGTCTCTTTTTAATACCAAAAATTCAGTTTGGCTGGAAGCAGCTTTTTATGATTACATTTTTGACTGGAGATTGCAAGCAGTGCCATGAGATTTAGCTGGCCATCTGTAGTTTGAACACTGAGTAGTGACTCTCTCAAAATTAGTACAGTGTTTATGGTAGGCTGCTTGCAAGGTATTGATAAGCCAGAAATTCATTCTCTGTCTTAATGAATTTTCAGTACTAAGTAAACTGGTAAAACTCACAACCTTTATAAGCACAAATAACACACTAAGACTAGTGGATTAGATGGTAGATTAGATTTTATGCCCTTTATTTTTTATAATCCAGAATATCCTGTTTTAAAGCAGTTTTCCCTTTTGAAGTAATTCTGGATTTGCAGTCTCAAAAAAAAAAAAAGTATATAATTAAAACTTCTTTTAGCAGTATTATTTTCAGGCAGAGTTCCTGAATTAGAGAACAAGGCCTAGTAGACTAAGTTTTAAGTGGAGAAAAGCAGACATATGATTATTTTTACTTTCTATTAATTACCAAATAGACAAAAAAAGAAATTAAAATTGTCTGCCAGTGACTTTGCTGGGTTTGCTTTTCTTAACCAGTGATTTCTTGGACTGAATCACCGATCATGCGATGTTGACAAAGAAAATGCCAGGGGAAAATTTCAATTAATTCACACAAAACCTTTCTGGTACTTACCTGTCTGACCTTAGCTAGGTGTCATACTGCTCCCTGCATCACAGGCACACAAAGGTTTATCTTGCACTTTGCACAGTCTCTTGTATAGTTTAGTCTTTCAGAGCTTCAGCTGATTTTGCTCTTGCATTTTGTTATTGTTGTTGTTACCCATATGATCAGACTTCACCTTACTACTATGAAAATTCATCAAAAGAACTTACAAAAATTTGCAGGGTTTTTTTTCCTTTTATGGAAATGTAATTCAACGTAATAGGATAATATTTAGTATCACCATTTTATCTTACAACTATTATCAGAGAAACAGCAGAAAACATCATACCATCTCCTCGTCTCTGCTCCTTCCTGTCCCTCCGATATTTCCCTTGTTCCACTGGTTCAAGTCAATAAATTTTTTTGTTAATTTCCTTTCAAGTTCTAATGGTAACTATGATCTGGATAAAACCATTGGAACTATGTCAAGGCATCATATAGTTTCTGGGATTTATGTGGAAAGTAGAGGTCTTAGATGCTGTGGATAGAAACTTTATGAGCAGAAGGGAAAAGGGCAAAGAACACATCAAGACTGATCTGCTAGTGAAAAAACTCCACAGTGCTTACACTAGCATAGAGCTGTTTTGTTTGGGGAGCTATGCAATGGTCTCTAAGTCCACCTGTGCTTAAAAAGGAAAATTATATTCAGGTTAAACACATATATTGCTCTGTGAATATAATTTGTACTGTGGATCGTATTTTTTGATGGTAAAAAAAGGATGTTTTGTCCTAGGGTGCATCCCAGAGCAGCAGATGTGAGAGAGCTGTTGAGAAACACATCTTGATGTGTCCAGGGATGTAGCAGCATTGTCTGGAGGCTCAGCACAGGTTGTCTCTGCCTTGTGTTGACTTCTACTCGTGTCTGTGGGCCCTGAGATGCAGCTGGAGGTGGGATGACAGTGCCCATGGTGCTTGGCCATGCAGCATTCCCTGCACACGTGTCAAAACAAGTAGTGTGGTACACGTTGAGAGCTGCCATGAGTGAGGGGTTCCCCAGACTGTCTGGGAGGACCAGGGCACAGTTTAGCATGTGATTTTCTCTGCTTTCTGAAAAGCACTAGCCTTTACTTAAATATTACAGCAAAACTAACAAGTAGCATTACATCATCTCCTGAGCCAGAAATAATAGCCAAAACCCTAATCTGGAGGGAGCACAGCCAAGTATCATCAAGTTGTAATTAGCAGAGGACTACATTTTGAAACCCGCTCTTTATGAAGATTTAAAAATTACTCACCAAATGGAATGTGTTCAAAGTGCACTTGGACATGTCCCTTTATGTTTTCAGTATGTTCTGTGATCTGCACTCTTACTTAGAGCTGTGTAGAAGCATTAAATCTGCTTTTTTCTTTCTCCAAAATCAGCCAGACATTCCTTCTACAGAGAAAGAACTTAGGATTTTTATAATACTTAAGGTACTTTAAAAAAAGCACCAAAACACACAGCCTGAGGACACCTTTTACAAAGATTCTGAGCTGCTATTCAGGGATAGCAAATTTATAATTTTAAATTACTGTTTCCTTGTAGTTTTTATCCGATTTTACTTTTAAATATGTTCTTCAGCCAAATTCTTTAGGGTCTGTAGATCAGCTTTATCTAACTTAGCAAATAATTTAGCACCATGGGAGCATGCTGGTAGAGCAAAGAAAACTTTGAGTAGGTTGCTCAAGGTGTTTACATCTGACCAGGTGCAGTTTGATTCCCTGAACCAAACATCCTCTGGCTGCAGGCAGTTTGAAGGTACTTCAAGGCACAGTCACTGATTCAGATCCAAACATCTCTTTTGGGGCTGAGGGAATGTGATGGAGAATTCCTGCTTAGTTGCCTATGAAATAAGTGGCATTCACTTGTGCACAAACCACTTCCTAAAGACGCCCATGCATGGGGACTGCAGGTTGTTCAGGATTTTGCTGTAAAATAGCTTGATTGTTCAGGATCAAAACAGTGTTGAGGGAACTAACTTCAACATTGGTTTATTGCAAATGTATTTTTTGCCAGTAGTGTTTATCTCCAAACACTGCTGAAAACCTTGTAGAACAAACCCTACCAGAAGAGCATCACATGAGGGTGTAATACCTAGAACAGTCGAGACTACTATAAAAGTAAATAAAAGAGTTTGAGAACCATTTCATAACCTCCTCTAACAATGAAAACCTGCCAGTTCATGTCTAAACATTATTAATTTGCCCTGAAGAAGGAATGGATTTCAAGAGAGAGAAAATTCTAATTATACTCTGAAACAAGTTTTGAGGAAATAAAATTATCATTGTTTTGGCCACTTTGGAGTCAAAACATGTTCTCGAAGGTTTTAATTTTCTTACGGGAAGCCAAAGGACAGAAGGAACAAATGAGAAAATGTGATTTTTGAAAGTAGAATTCTTTTATCCATTGTGGGTTAGCACTTCTGACAAAGTGCTCTGTTTTGTTGGAAACTTGCAATTCTACCAAGACTGATAGGAAATTTTTGTCTGAACTGCCACTGCATTCAGCAGTAAAAAAGGTAACCATTGTGACTATGAAAAATGACATTGTATTGGTTTTCTTATTAGTATTAGAAAGCATTAGAGGCTTGAATGAGCAATAGAAAATGATAAGATACAAGGATAGGGCAGCATCATACAAAATTGTGACAGAATATATCGATATAATTAAACTACAAAACAAATTTAGTATCTGAAAGACAAGAAAAGAACATGTGCTCTTGGGTGAACTCAAGTCCCAAAGATTATTAAGACGGAACTGGGCTTTTCATTTGAGCAATTTAATCAGATTTTTCTGATAACTTAATTTGATCAGATTTTTCTGCTAACATTGATATTTAATTTATTTGGTTGTCATGCTACACCTTTAATTCTGTGAGTGTTAACACATAATTGCATAAAATTTTTCCCTCTTGGTTTTAAAGTCCTTCAATATTTAGAAGTATTTTGAGTCCAGAATTTTAATTCAAGCTTATCACACTTTATATAAAGTGTCTGTCAGGCTGAGGTACTCACATCATGGAAGCTTACCTCAAGATTTCCACTGAGGCAGAGAGAAGGAAGTGGGACATCTTGGTTCTGTGTCCTCCTCAGGGTCCTGAGAGGGTCTGACTTCCCTTAGTACTTGGCCAAACAACAAACCCAGACACAAAGCACATGATTACGGGCAACTCACCATCCCCACAGCTGGAGTTGTGAGTCTGTGGTCTGTAGAAAAAGCGTGTAAATTATAAAGCCAAACAGAAAGGCTGAAGCAGCATGGCTGAAGACATTTGTCTAGTGGTTCCCTAGGGCCACACACAGAAACAGGGCCTGGAAAAGGACAAGAAACAAAGGTTTAATTTCATGTAGCACTGTTTCTTAATAGCCCTAGCAGGTTTATCAAGAGACAGCTTCTTCAAGCCTTTTTATTAAAAATAAAATCATAAAAAAGAAGACATTTTTAATGTCAACCAAGTGTTCGATAAATAAAACATTCTGATGCATGGGCCACACATTGCTCTAGCAGAGAATTCCTTTGGCAGCAAGACCATTTTAATCCAGTCTGCAGTGTTTCAGCAGGGAATCGTGGAGCCACATTCATCTCATTTGTGAACTTCATTTCTTTTGCTGTGCAACGATTATTATAACTGTGCCAAACGTTTTGATATAGGGGGTTTTTAAAAGTCTGCTCAGTGTGATTCTTAAGATGGAATAAATACTTATTAAGTCCATCCTCTTTATTCACCCTGAAAAATTCAAATAAAAAATTAATCATCTAAATTAGATGTAACAAAATGTGAAAATTAAATTGACCATTAAACAGAAATTGAAACTTAACAGTATGATAAAACTAACAGCCCTTTATTATTCATGATAGAAATATAAACAAAAAGGCTACAATAAATTCTATTTCCTGTCTTATAACAAATTCAAAGACAGGGACACACATGTCACTTAACCATGTTTCAGTTTATTGTTCAGAAGGACTGAGCTCTGTCCTGAGAGGGGCCAGAAGCAGCACCAGCTGGGTGAACAGTTTTCAGGTCATAGATATTATTCTTTCTACGCCCAATCTCTGCAGCTCTGGCAAGATAAACGAAATCAAGGAAAGCAGGCAAAACTAACTATGTAAGTAAAGATTTTCATGTGCAGTAAGATTTAATGTCCAAGAAAGTTGGCTCATATGACCACCCCATCACACTCACGCTCATCAGCCATTTTCTTTAGGTGGAAAAAAAAGGATAGTGACTTTTTTATGTAACTTCAAAGAAAGCAGTAAAGATACCAAAGTTTACTGGAGATGATGCTTTTTTTGTGACAGGCATTGTCATTGCAACGAGTATTTGTGTTCTCTGCATGAGTTCAAAAAGTTTTCCTCCTTCTCTTCTCCAGGGAAAGGTTCTTTATTTTCTTCAGTTTTCTGTCCATGAGACAACAAAAGGAAATAGGGAGTGACCTTTGGCATTGGAGGGGACTGTTGTAAGGATCCCAGTTCATTTTTCTCAAGAACCTTATGCCCAAAGTAGTGTTACAGGTACTGTTCACTTTATATTTTACTTTGCATATAAGGCATATGAAAATCTTTTGGCCATTTCTGTTAGCTCCTGCCAAGTGAGCTGAGCAACAAGAAGGACATTCATTTCTCCCATTACTCTTTGTTAAGTAGATTATATCAGGATACAAATCAACTTCTAACATAGCATTCAAACATTGTTAGGAATTGCCATAATCTTTATAGTTATGACTGTACCCCAAAAACTCAGTGCAACATCTGTTTAGGTTTTAACTAGGGTCTGAGACTTGATTGCAATTAAATAGAAGCTATATTATTGCAGAAATTAACTGGACTTGTGCGGAAGGAACCACATATTTATTACAGTAAAACAGACTCTGATGAAATTCTGGTATATTACGACAATTTTGGAAAAGAAACAGCAAAGAAAGGTAACGATTCCAAATTTCAGGGAAGATGTCAAAACCAGCTCCATGAAAAAGACTTACACGTAACAAATTGTTCATCCAAATGTTTAAAGTAATTTTCTAGTACAGGCAATCTGGAGGAACATTTCAGTTTCTTCACACCTAGCTACTATGTATGTAGATGTGTTTATTATAGCATATGTCTTCACTAGTATTTGGTTTAGTATCTGTAAATGTATCGTCTCCACCATTAAATATTTCAGCTAAGAACTCTGGCCTGTGATCCATATAATAGCTGTAAACCATTTGTGCTGGTGAACTAATATTTATTTCATGATTAGGAGGGTGAAAGCTATTAAACCACATAATTTCTAAGAACATTCACCCTTGTATGGAAGAGTCTGAAATGAAGAGATTATTTGAACCTTAAAAAAAATGGGTAATTATGAAAAACAATTTCTGATGGCTCATTAAGGAACTTACTCAGATTGCACAAATGATAGCTTTTACGAAACCTCAGACAAACTGCCAAAAATATTGTCTTCACTAGGAATACTTGTACTGCATGTGTCTCATTAATATCATAATTTTAGCTCTGTTACTCTTGTCGCCTGATGATTGAAGGCAAAACAATGGTCATTTAACTGTTCCAATGATTGAAAAAATATTCAAAAATAATTTTGAATTAGAAATATGTTTTATCTTTCCTTGGTTTTATTTCTAGTTAAAAAAAAAGATTTAATAAAAAATAGGCAGGGAAATGGGTTCTTCAAATTTCCAGAAAGTTTTGCAGAATGGCTTTCTGCCAAAAGTTTCCATTATGGCTGTCCTACAGAACTGGTGTTCCTTGTGTTACAGCAGAAAATTTTGGACTATTTTAAGTAGACATAAAGAAATATTTTCCATGTGTTTGAATATAATCATGAGAACACCCCAAAGTGGAAAATTTTGTTGCAAAAAATTAGACTTCTGAGGATGCCCAAGTAAATGGTAGAGATTTATCAATGGTCAGAAACATTGCAAGATGAAATTTCAAAGGTCTTCTGTTCTTCTGTTGCCTCCTCATCATGGCATCAATGTAACAGACACAGCTTATGCTGCTCTGGTTTCTCAGGTCCTACTAAGAGCAGGAAACTACAGAGAGATTTATGTTTGTGTAAATAGCTGCCAAATTTCAGATACTTACCTGTGTATATAAATGCATAGAGTTACATATATGCAAGTACCTACAGAAATAAAGCAGAAACATGTCAAATCCTCCAAGTGTTGGTTTTCATAGAATCAAGAGGGAAAAGAGACAAAAGAAAGAGTAACTATCTCAGAACTTCTTCTCTTTGGGATCACAATTTCACTGCTTTTCATACAGTTTTGACATAATTTGAGTTCTAACAGAGGTCCAATTTTGTGCAGCCATCAAGAACACTGATTTGACTCTGAATATGTAAAAAATCTTATGGTCATTTGGAAGGTATTTGATATTTCTAGGCATTTCCAAATTATTCTGTCTGTCCAAAAGCAGCTAGTTACTCTACTAGATTCATCTTTCCTGTAGTTTTCTGTAGTGAGGATGGATGAATTGCTTGATGTTTTCCTTGCTGTTATCAAGGTAAAAGGCTTAAATGTAATTATTTTGAAAGGCTAAATTATTTTTCGTTGTTCACTTGGTTGTTTGAGACTTGTACTTTTAATATCTGTTTCTATTAAGAACATTCTTAACTCCAATGTATTTTCTAGCTTCTGTCAAGGTCATGATATTTTCTTTATATGCCTCCTTTTCTAGACCAAGCAAAAACAAATTTCCTCAAGCTAATTGAAAACCTGTCTGCTGGTGAAGCATTTCTTAATGTCCAAGACAGTAGGCAGGAGCAAGCCAGCAAGACCTAAATGTTTCAGAAGTCATAAGGACATAGGAGTGCCCAGTAGAGAAGATCTGGGAAACTAGACTGGAGTGGAGTTCAGGCTCACACACCATCCTTTGGTCACTCACAAAGTTTGGTTACTAGCATACTCCTTGCTGCAGTTATAGAGTGAATGATCCTCCTCCCAGGCAAATCCCAGACTGCAGTTCCATGTTTGCCAACAGTTCTGGAGATGGCATGGACCACAGACTCTTCTTGACTGGCAGGATAGATGTGGGCATCATATTTTGAGGCAGGCAGTTGAGCCAAATGGACATAAGCCATACCAGACCACTTTTCCTGAGGGTAGAGAATGGGCACCAGTCCAAGAGGGATTTGTTTGGCATCTGCACACAGACTAGCTTTCCAGAATAACAAGTCAGTAAGAAGCTGGATCCCAACTTCAGCCAGAAATACTTTGGATAAAACAGTCTTCCAAAAGAAAATCTTGCATATGCTTGCAAGAAGGCTGGGTCCAGTTCTTTGCAAAGCCAAGGTTTGTGGGTCGTGGTTATATATAACACACACACAGTCCTTAGGAAGCATGCAGCAAGGAGGGCTAAATCCTGCTTCCTGCACTGTATCATGCAGGCACAGGGTGACATTTTCAGAGGCTGTATTAATTTATTTGGTTGTGGAAAACAACAATAAGGCCCATGACAAGGTTGTCTTCTTTCTTCTCATGGCTTCTTTTCTGAACCATCAGTATTTTTCTACATGTTCTTTTTATCTAATGTTTGGTTTGTTTTCTGTTTCTAAACAGTAGTCAGATGAACTTTTAGGGATAATTTGTCTCTAAATGAGTTCACCTTTCTATCAAGAGTTCCTCAAACAAAAAAGGTGAGGTGTTGCTTCTGATACAAGCTATTATATGTGAATATGTATGTGCCATATGCAATAGCAGAAACAATAATATGCATTATACATGTAATTTTGTGTCCTCCCCTAGCTAATTGCATTAATGAAAACTAACTATTAGCATATTTGGTTTCTTTGCTCATTACTACTTCTTATGCTGCTGTCAAGCAACACACATACTGTGTGTAATTGCTGGAAAAAAAAGTTAATTTGAAACATTATTTGAATTTCAGACTTCACTTTCTTCTCACTTTTACCAGTTTAAATATAAGTATCTTTTCACCTGGATTATTTCTGTTTTGCACCAGTGATAGTGCAAAGGCAATCAATCCCATAACCTCTCAGTGGCTGACACCCAACTCTGTTTGTACCAGCAAATTACATGTGCATCCCAAGCACCACAGCCAGTTGGTAGAGCTTTTGTTGATTTTCCTAGTCTGCAAAAGCAGAGTGACCACATGCACAAGACCCTCTGGGAAAGGCACCTGCAGCACCCTCTACTTGGCTATCATGCCTGGGAATTATTAGGAAGAGTGGTGCATGTGCCAACATTCCACCAGGGGACATTTCAGGCACTTGACAGTATAGATAAACATCTACCAGTGTCTGGGAACATTCCTGGGCACGATTGAAGACATTAATGCAAAGCCATTATGGTCTGCGGTTGTAATGGAGAATAGGAAATGTGATTGAATGGCCCTACTGAAAAATGTTAAATGGTATTAAAAATTTTGTCTGTATTGTCTCATCTTCCACTTCATAAAAGTTAACTGTTCCAGACACTCGACTGTACCAGGCTTACTAACATCTTTCTGTGTTTTTTACCTCCTAAGGGAAAACAAAAAGTTTGTCGTAGAGACATTCTTACAGCAAGTCTGCAAATCCCTCAATAAAACACCCATCTATCAGTTGCTGTCACTTTTCTGACTTGAAAAGGAGTAAGAATATTTTTGTAGTGCACTGGCTGCATTCAAAATAATTTTTGAGACATTTCTTAATATGGTTGCATTCAGATGTCATCAGCCTTTGCAGGGCATGTCTTTTTGTTAGGTCAGCAATTGAATTTACTGTTGTTGCTGTGAAACTCGGTAACGTTATGTTCTCTTTCCTTGATGCTGATCTCTGAAAATGCATAGTGATCTAAAAAAGATTTCCCAGGTTTCTTCTTGT
>WAAE01014989.1:1862-135218 GCA_013400495.1 Nicator chloris
GGCAGGGCCCGGGCTGAGCCCTGCCGGGGCACGAGGCCGTGCGGCCACAGGGCTGGCAGCGCCGCTGGCAGGGAGCTGTGCCGCTGGGGCCGTGACAGGCTCTGTGTTCACAGGGATGGCCGGGCGGCACCTGAGGGGGCAGCAGCAACAACTCCAGCGCATCTACAAAGGTGAGTGAGGGCAGCGGGCTGTCAGCGGGAGCTGGCGGGAGAAGCTGCCAGCCCTGGCCCAGCTGCCGAG
Organism: Nicator chloris; assembly: GCA_013400495.1. Taxonomy (NCBI): domain Eukaryota; kingdom Metazoa; phylum Chordata; class Aves; order Passeriformes; family Pycnonotidae; genus Nicator; species Nicator chloris. Next base: position 2,103 of record WAAE01014989.1, read on the forward strand.
GGCTCTGCTCCCTGTGTGAACGCCGGGTGGCGTGGGCAGAGCACGCAGAGATTTCAGGGACACGTGGGGGAGTCGTGGCCAGCAGCTTTGGGCTGATCCCCTTGGTCCCTGCTCCCTGCATGCCATGGCAAGAGCAGGCTGGGATGGCCCTGGCAGGGGCCTCTCCTCGGGTCTCTCAAGCTCCAGGATCTGACCTTGGGTCTGTTCCATTCTCTTCCAGCCGTTGAACGCCTGACAGAGGACATAAGCAGTGCTGTGTCAGACCTGGCACTTCAAACACTGTATGTCCTCCGGGCAATACAGAGTGGGCGGTACTCCGTGTTCCACAGGCTGCAAGATCAGCTCCGGAGGGCATGGAACATAGGGCGTCGACTGTCGAGCCTCAGCTGGCTGCGCTGCTGGAGCTCTGCAGACAACTGAACTGGGAGGCTCTCTCTGCTGGGGGCACATGAGCCAGCAGGATTTTCTTTTTCTAAAAGATTGTTCTTTTCTTTATTTTATTTTCTTTAGCATAGAAATATAGGATGTGTTATAATACACAGATGGCAAGGAGATTTCTTTTGCTGCCCAGGTTATGAAGGGCATAGGGGAAGAGGGGGGAAATGGTGCTTGTGCTCAGCAAGCTGCCCAGACATGCAGTCTGGCAGGGAAAATGGCCACAAGCCCCTTGGTTGTTCTGCTGAAGCCTTTGCACTGCCGACAGAGTGCGTGGGCAGGGGCCAGAGCTGTGGGCATCGCTGTGAGACCGGTGCTTGGAGATGGCCACAAGGCCTGTCCCAGCCAGGAACCGCCATCTCTGACCTCCTGCCCGTGTGTTGCTGCCTGGATTGCTGAGGGCTCCGAGGTGCCTCAGGATGGGGCTCCTCTGGAGCTCGTGTGGGGCTGTGCCGCTGCTGCCGGGCAGGTTGGCCGGGCTGGGGGAGACGCTGAGGGGACGGGGCAGTGGGAGGCTGTGAAGGGATGGGGGGCTGCAGAGGCCCTGACAGGACGAGGCAGTAGGAAGGCACGAGGGGGATGTGTGAGGGAGTGGGTGGCAGGAGGCTCCAGAGGGACAGGAGGCCCCTGAGGGGCTGGGCTGGTGGCAAGCCCTGAGGAATTGGGTGTCAGAGGCCATAAGCAGCCCCCAGGCAGCCACCTTGTTGCTGCCACCCGGCTGCTCTGGTGCTTGCCCAGAGCGTCTGCCAGGCCTGCGGCAGAGGCCCTGCAGGAGGGGACAGCACCCCAGCAGGAGCGGGGGACACCCCGAGGTGCCCAGGCTGGGCTGGCTGCGGACAGGGCGGGCAGGGGGACGCTGCCAGGGCACGGCCACTGGGTGCTGCCAATAAGGGGCAGTGGGCAGAGGCGGGGCTGGGGCCAGCCACCCCTCGTGGCTGCCCAGGCCACGGTGCTGTGCCCGAGGCCCCCCTGACACAGAGCTCTGGGCCCGCGGAGCTGCTGCCACCATGGGGAGGGCGGCGACGTCTCCTCGAGCAGGGCTGCGCAGCGGCTGCTGCTGAAGGGGCTCTGCACCCCACAGAAACAGCACCGGAGGGTGCACAGGAACAGCAGCACCCCGAACGCCGGCACCTGCCCAACGAGGCATCCGCACCAGCGGGATGCCAAACCGGGGGAGGATGATGGCACAATTGCCCGTGGTTTGGCAAAAGGCTTCAGCAGAGTTGGCCACAGTAACTTTCTGTTGACCTGCCAGCCCCATGGCAATGCTTGGCAGCTTTGGCTGCAGCCTGTGGCCCTGACTGACTTTGATGACTGTGCCCGAGGGCAGACTCGCCTTCCACAGTCCGGTGTCCCAAGGCAGCGGCATTGGTGCCATCGTGAGAGAGACTCTGATGGGGTATGAGCCCTGCATTGCACCCCATTGCTTATCAGAGAATTCCTGCTAAATGGAGAAAAGCTGACAACAAATATTTACCCTTGGATCAATTCCGTTTAAAGTGCAGTGTTCAGAGCAGAGCTTGAACGGGGGAGGTCAGGCATAGGATCAAGGCTGCATTTATATAAAGACAGAGGGATATGCACTGGGAATCCTTGCTTGGAAAGGGAAAAGACTGGAGGATTTTGAGAAACACACTATGAAGATCTCATTTCTTCTTCTCACGCTGAGCGTTTTCTCATGTTCAGGTAAGTTGGAGCCTCGTCCTCCTTCTTAGGGTGGTTTTTTGGGGAAAAGTACAAGCCTCCAATGAACTTCTGATGCAGCTGTTCCTCCCTCTCAGGGTTTCCAGCGTATGACTATGACCTCCCTGTCAAAGAAGAGGCTCTCAATGCTTCCATTGCCCGGATCAATTCCCAGTCGTGGAGCAGAAACCTGTATGGAGTTGTCAGGAGCCGAGTCATGGGAGTAAGTACGCAGACAACAGAGATCCTTTACCTGAAATGTGCTTTGCTGGGATGGAAAACTCTTTTCCACCTGGTCCTGGAAACCCAGATTTAGGTGGAGTTGGCTGACGCTGCTTGAAAGAGGGTGGGTTTGGGCCATTATCTGAAGTTATGGCTTTAGGAACCTAAATATCTTTTGTATGAAAGTTTGTAATTAAAATACTTTAGGAATTCAGATTTTTGCCTAGAGTAGAAGTCCTTGAGGGTTGTCTTGTAGGATTTTGTTCAAAAGTGATGGTTTTACATACGTCCAGCTAACTGCTTTGCTTTGGTCATCAAGCAACCCAGTTCATCTGAAGCTCTTCACTGATTAAATGCCCCTACAATTCAGGATTCTTTCTCTGGTCTGTATTTATGTCATCTGTCTCTACACACCAATTCTGGTTTAAATCTGCTGGAGTCTAAGTCCAAGCAGGAAACCCCTATCTGTTTTAATTTGTGGTGCTCAGAATTATACTGGATACTCCCCGAGTTAGGGAGTTAAAACTTCTTAGTTCAAAGCTAAGATGTCCATGCTCCTGAAAACACTCAGAACCTTTCTGTTGCTATGGGTGGCCTGTATCAAGTCTTCTGCAAGAATTAATGTCAAGATGATGTATGGATTTATATGGTTTGGATTAAAACCTCCAAGTATTCGAAAATAGTGGGAATTTGTTGTTTGTTGGGGTTTTTGGGGGGGGCATTGCTCTTTTCATTTTTTTTTAAGTCTCCCATCTTGAGCTAAAGCATCAATTGGACTAAGAGAAAGAGAAAAGAATAATCAGAAAGGATTAATGATGTGTTGTGTTGACCCTGCTTTCACCAGGTGGACATGTGGGACAGCGATACTTATGGGTTGGATCTGCAGTTCAGCATCCGTGAGACTGTGTGCACCAAAGCTTCGGGGAGAGACCCCTTCACCTGTGCCTTCAAAACTGGGCCTTTCGTGGTAGGTGGCCCTGGTGGGAAGGGGAACCCTCCCCTCCGTGCAGGATCTTCTCAGGATGGGTTGCAGTGCTGCTGGTGCTGAGAAATGAGGAGTGGCTGGCTGCTTTCCATACAACCTGCAGCATGCAGTGGGTGTTAGGTGGGAAGGGTCAGTGGTGGGAAACTGCCTGGTCAGTGGGGAGGGCAGGGAGCTGAAAAGGGGATTTGTGTCTGAGGGCAGCGTGTAGTGAAGGTATGTGTGCTTTTGGGGCCAAACCCTAGGAGGAATGGCTTGTTCTCTAAGATAAGAGGCTACAAGAGCTGATATTTCACTTGCTTTTACCTATCTAGGCACCACATAAAGGGTTATCTTCCCATGTAGTGCAGATCCTCCCTCTGTGCTGAGAGTGCTGATCCCTTTCAGATTTTCCACACCCAGCCTGAAATAAAAAGGCTCTTGATACAGCACTTGCTCTCCTCTGAGTCCTAAATCACCAGCTTTGGTGGAAATACATTGTCTTTGAGTCTGGACTTCTCTGTGCACAGCTACTTGGGTCAAATCACCACTCTGCTCTGGAGCTAAGCAGCCCATGTGTGTGTGAAGATGGCACCACACAGAGTAGTTGGTTATTGCTTTGCTATTTTCCTTTAAAAACACAAATGTTGGCTGCTATGGTGTTATCCCTATATCCCAAACTGACACCATCCCCTCTTCTCCTTGGGGCAGTATGGTAGTGTGGGGATGTGCTTTCCAAACTTGAGTGCAGGTTTTCCTGCAGTTTTTTGTCCAGTTGCACAGACAACATCTTTAAGGGCAGTTTAACTTCCAGAGCTGGATCTGCTGCTGCCTTAGCCCTGCACTGTCCTTCTCTTTGTGCTGAGCTGTGAAAAAGGTGTGGAGGTTTTCTCCTACCCTGAGCAGGCTCAGAGGTTTGTACAACAAACACATAGTTGTGGAGCAATGATGTGTGGTAGTCAGGTTTCTTTCTCTTGGAATTTGTTTTTTAAATCCTTCTGCAGGTTCCCAACACCAATGAGACTCCCATGAGAGCGTTTGTATTGGATGTTGGCTCTGTGAGATTGGGTCTGTCTTGTTCTGTTACAGCTCACTGCTTCCTGCAGGAGTGTTGTGGAAGTTTCTGGGGAGCTGATTGCCAACATCACCGTGCGATGCCATCGAGGCACGTTCAGCTCTGAATCCATGAGCAGCGAGGAGGTAAGGAATGGCAAAACCCATTTTTGCTGCCTGGAGGAGTGAAAATTCTGCTTACCCTGTTTTAACGAGAAGTCAGGTGTCTGTGTGTGCTCCTGCTGCAGCTGGAGGTTTGGATCAGGAAAGCAGCTGTGGTTTGAAATCCAGCTCCAACACTTCCCTTTCCATCAGCTGAGGGCTGTGACCTTGCCTGGGAGAGTGTGACTCTCTGTGGCAGTCTGGCACATCTGTCAACTCCAGCACTTCCTTCATTGACTGTGGGCCTGGAGAACAGTGGCTGGCACTTCTTGGACACACACAAATCCCTATGGCTCTGGCTGTCTTACCAAACCCAGCTCCCAGCTGAGCAGATCATCACAGCACAGCCCAGGACATTCGGTCTGCTGAGATTTTTGTTTCCTTTTTGAGCTATTTTTTGTTTTTTAGGGTGTTATTCAATGGTGACCTAACCTGGGAATTCCTGCTGGCTGTTTTCAAACTGTGCCAGTGTCCACTTTATCCATGAGCTGACTCTTGGACTTGTGTGTCTGCACTTAGAGCACAGCTCTACAGTGGGGGTTGTGCTTGAGGGAATAAAGTGTAACAAGCAAGGACATGGACAGATTTTATTTTTGGAAAATTCAGGGAGCTAAATGAAGAAGTTGAATTGTAGAATCCCAGAATGGTTTGGGTTGGAAGGGTCCTTAAAGCCCATCTTGTTCTGCCCCTGCCATGGGTGGGGACACCCTCCGCTATCCCAGGTTGCTCCAAGCCCCGTCCAACCTGCCCTGGAACACATCCCAGGATGGGGCAGCCACAGCCTCTCTGGGCAATATGTGCCAGGGCCTCCCCACCCTCCCAGGGACAAATTTCTTCCCAATATCCCATCTAACCCTGCTCTTCTTCAGCTTAAGGCCAGTCTTCCTTGTCCAGTCACTGCAAGCCCTTGTGAAAAGTCCCTCTCCAGCTGCCTTGTAAGCAAATAGGATTCTTTGTTACTTTTCCTTGGCTTGAATTGCCAAATTAGCTCTTCATTTATTCTTTTTGTGCTCAAAATCTCTGTTCAGAGCTGGCTAGAGAGTGCACCTCAGGAAGCCTGGCTCTGCAGGGCAGAAAGACTGCATGTGGAGCACTGGAATGTGTAACACAGCTGGGATGTTCAGTCAGCCCTCTGTGGGCTGACATAACCGTTGTTTAACAGGGCACTCAGCACAAACACTTGCTTTTACAAGCAGGCATCTGTTCCCAAGTCTTCCTCAAGCATCACTTAAAATTCAGTGCGGTTGCCAATATTCCTGCTGGGGAATATGTTTCCTGCAATGTTAATAAGGAATAAATGCCAAAGGGAATTACTGCACTTGAAGAGTAAAGCGTTTCCCTCCGCACAGGGCTGCAACAAGTGCACTGCAGCTCTTGCTGTGGAGCTGTAACTCTGCTGGGGGGTCTCAGCTTGGCTCAGGTGGTGTTGGTGTACCTGTGGTGGTGTTTGGGTGGTGGGAGAAGGAATTGTCATTGGCTGAGGCTGGCATCACAGAATATCCTGAGTTTGACGGGATCATGGAGTCCCACCCCTGGATTGCAGGAGTACCAGCAATAATCTTGTTTTCAGCAAAATTAAGAATAAGGGTTGGAATTACTTTAGTGACCACCTGAGGAAATGGAGAGGTGGGACTTTCTTGCCAGGTGAGGTTTTTAAAGAAATTTCTTTAATTTCCAGATGATGCACGTGCCAATAATGACCCCTGGCAGGCGAGGCAGCGCTCGCAGGGAAGGTAAGCCAGTTCTGCCATGATGGAATACCCTGACCTGTGTTTTCCCCTTGGAACACCTCAAGGTCCTCTGTCTGAAGGAGAAGACCATGTGAAAGATCAGCTGTTTGCTCCTGGTCATGGGCAACTGCTTTTTCCCTTGCAGAGGGGTGTCTAGTTGAGGGTGCAGGGAGGGCACTTTCCTGCCAAGCCAGGCCATGCTGAGGTTTAGACATTCGTTTGGATTGCCAGATTTGTGCTGTCATAACCAGTACTTGTGTGCAGAATGCAATGCTGAATGTTTTCTATTCTAGAATCACAGAGTGGTTTGGGTTGGAAGGGATCTGAAAGATCATCTTGTTCCACCCCCTGCTGTGGGCAGGGACACCTTCCACTATCCCAGCTTATTCCAAACCCCAATGTCCAGCCTGGCCCTGGACACTTGCAAGGATCCAGGGGCAGCCACTGCTTCTCTGGGCAGCAATCAACACAAGTTTGAAAGCATCTCATGCTCACAGATGTCTCCATGTTCTTTTTTTTAGATGAGGCCTTTGCTCCTGAAGCCTTCCCTTCAAGGGGGAGAGGCAGCAGCCGTGGAGACTGGAACAAACCCAGCTACTTCAGCCCTGACAAGGTGGAATAACCTGGTTTGGGTGAGTGTGGGTTAGGCTTAGAGTTGGGAGAGTCAAAGAACCTACAGCTCCAGGAACACTGGGGCTGGAAAAGGCCATCCCAGCAGAGGCCCAGCTTTGCTGCTCCTACATCTTTCTGATCTGGACCACCCCTGGTGATGGGGTTTGGGTTAGGGTAGGCTTGGGGTTAGGCTTAGGGCTAGGGTTAGCTTTTACACACCCTGGGTCTGCAGGTTTTGTAGCAGGGTGAGGAATGACTGCTCAGGATGAAGGACTCACTCCTCAGCCTCAGAGCTCGTGGCTGTCCCTCACTTTTGAGTTGTCCATCCCGTATCCTCCAGTGTCCACCAGTGTCCTGGGGTACAGGTGCTGTGAAAGGCATGCAGGAAAATCCACTTGTAAACTCAGAGCTGGAGTTCAGTGTCGGGTTCCAGCCATTTGACCTCCATTCTCCTCGAGACAAGCACAGTGAGGGCCTGGAGCATACCCAGAGAAGGGATATAGCCATGTCTTTGTGCCACATCAGCTGTCCCAGGGCCACAAGGCTCCTCAAACCAAAACCTGAAGGGATCTGGGAGAACCAGGGTGCAGTTTGCCCGGGAGAAGCACTTGTCTTGGAGAACCCGTGAAGGAGATGTTTGGAAGCCAATTAATGGGAATGATAATGAAAAGCACACGTGATTTATTGGAGCTGGCAGGGCCTATCCTACACAAAGCACCTTTGCTGACCTGCCTCTGCGGCTCTGTGTGGGAGCAGCTCTAATTGCTGCTGGTGCTTTACCTGCCCTCTTAAGGAGTTCATCTAAAGGGAAGTGGTTTGAAAGAGTTTCAGCCACACGGAATGAGCTCATTCTTTGGCGTGCTAAGCAGGTTTAAAGTAGTTGGGAAGGGAAAAGGAAATTACTTAGTGCTCTGCCTTTGTGATTAAAAAGGCTTCGAGTACATCTCATTAGCAGGTCTCTGTCCCTGTGGAGTGCCAAAACTGAGTGCTCCCTGCGTGTGGAGCTCAGCTCCAGCCTGCTGCGTTGGAAACGAGACAGTTTTAGATGGAATTTAGCACCGGTGACTCACCAAAAGCTAACACATGTTACTCATAAGCATATCCGTGGTAAACCTCGATGTGCTGAAGGAGACAAGCCTCCTGCTCTCCTGGAAACGAGATATCAAAGGAAAACCCAGGCACTTTGTTCTGTTTGTAAGAATTATTTCATTAAATCCATATGCTATTTTAGTTTATCCCTGAGCCACTGAAGCCAACAGGCCTTTTTAATCACTGTCTGCTTTCTTACAGGATTCTCTAACTTTTCTTTGCCTTTGGAAAGTGCCGGGTATCTTTAATTCTCTGGCTCTCAAGATGACCTATCCCCTTTAAGCAGCACTCAGAAATGCTTTGTGTTCCTGTGCCTAACCTCTAACGAATCTCCAAATCAAAAGGAAGATGTAAAATCTTCCTGAAAACAGAACGTGAAGCAAGCGGGGAGAAATTTATGGTCCTTGAAACGCAGAGCAGTTTGAAATTTAATCCTTTCTGCCTGCTCTTGAAGATGGGTTGCAAGTGTCATTTATGGAGCTGTATTTCATGCGAGTGTCGTCTATGGAGCCGTGTTCCCGATGAGTTTCCTGGGGTTTGGACATGTCAGAGGCAGATACATCAGGAGATTTAAAGGGAATATCAACTCCACCCCCAAAGCCCCTTATTTCTTTTGCTTTTGTCAATTTGACTTATTAGTTGCAAAGTCTGGAGAGGAGTCTTCCTGATTCCTCGTATGCAGAATTAGAGGATTTCATTTGAAGCCAAGAATTAAACAGATTTCATGTGTCTGAGGCCAGGAAAAGTTATTCCCTGCTGTTTTCCCGGGGTTTTGGCATATGTGTGATCCTGGCTGGCATTATTATAAGCCATGCAGGGTTTGGTGGGGGCATGGGAAATGAGTGCTGAGTCTTGAAATGGCAGGAGGCTCGACTGGCTTAGCTTAGCTGAGAAGATTTTGGGGGAGGCTGGGGAAATAGCAATTTAATAATAGAAGACTTTCATCTCTTACTGAAAGAACCTGGTGCTGACAGGCAAAGCTAGACAAGTCCAGGTAAGAAATGAAATGCAGTTTTTTTTTCCTTTTACACACCAGAATGGGTAACTGACTACTGCAAAAATTGCTCAGGCAAGTGGCTGACAGTTTTTCATGCTGGATTTTACATTTCTTAGCTAGGCCTTCTTATCTTTTTGGCTTCAGGAATTATTTCAGGAGAATTCTGTGCCTGACTTTGTGCAAGAAGCTAGGCTAAATGAACTCACTGGTGCTTTGTAGCTCTTTTTATTTATTAGAGTGTGCTAAATATTCAGGAGGAAAAAAAGATCAGTGCAATTGTTATATAAAGAACATTTTCAAGTCTGCAGTCTTCAGACCCACCAGTCTGCTGGTGCCTGCAGGAATTAGAAATGGAATATGAAAAACCCCATCAATGATTAATGAGCTTACTTCAGTGACAAGTCCTAATCAGATTTTCTGGATTTATTTCCTCGTCCATCTCCAGAACTGGGGAGATTGTGAAATTCCCGTGGCATGCTGTGGGGCCAGTCTTTCCCATAAATAGCTCAGGCACACAGGGAGTGACAGGAGGGGGGAAAAGCTGCTGGACCAGAGCTGATCACCAGTTAACAACCTGAGCCTGCAACGAGCTGGAATCTGCTTAATGGTGCTCGTGGCTCTGAATTGCAAAGACGAGCCTAAAAACAGCCCAAACTTGCCGACCACCTTCATCCTCAGGGAGCAAAAGGGCCCTGATGCTTTGCTGTTCCAAAATCACCTGCCCAAGGCAGCTTTTCCTTGTGCAGACCCGTGAATTACATCCGGAGTCTCCCCAGCAATGCTTCATGTCCTTGAACAGGAAAATCAAGCAGCAAGTTCCTGCCTTTGCAAAATGCAAGGAGATGGTGAATGCTGATTGTGTCTTACTCGTTAATCATGCAAGGAAAAGTGTTTTTTAAGGGGAAATCAACTTCCTTAACAATCAAGCCAAGGGGCTGTGATTTCCTGCTCGAGTTTTCTGTATTTTCCTTACAATTGCTCTTGACTGAGGTCTCTGTCACCTGGCACAGGTGGCTGCTGGCAGGAGGGTGGTGGTGGCAGTGGCGAGGAGCTGATTAGCCCGTGGGGAAGTGGATGGACTTGGCATCCTTAAACATTAGGGTGGGGTTGTTTTTTTTTTTCCAATGGAAGAATAACAGGCAGCATTAGGCCTCTTCTCATACCTAAGAAAGCCAGGATCTGACCTTCAGAGCAAAATGGGTGCTTGTTTATCTGTCTCCTATAAATCTAATGACAGAGCAGGGTTCACAGCTCTCCTGGGGTATGGAAAACTGAGCCTTGAACCCCGGTGTCCTCGTTAAGGAGCTGCTTAATTTTAGCTGCGGTTTTATATCCTCATGTCTTTGTTTTTGCCTCTCCCGTTCACCCATCCACTTTCTGGGGTTCAAGTAAAGGAGCTTATTGCTTTCTGTGGGGGGAAAAAAAAAGGGAAAATAAAAAAGGTGAAGCAGCAGAAGGAAGGAAAGTAAGAGCAGAGCGGGATGTTTTGCAGAGTGCATGAGCTCGGTGTCGGACGAGCTTTGGGAGCGAGGGGTGGAGCAGCTGGGTGCTTGGGGAAATGCCGGGCTGCTGTTTGATCGCTCCGGGTGCTGGGTGTCACCTGGCAGCTGTGCTGTGGCAGGGGACAGCAGGCTTTCCTCCGCTCAGAGGCAAAGGACTCGGAGGGGAGCAGAGGCAGGCGGGACCTTTCCTGCCGCTGGGGTCAGGGCTGGGGCAGAGGTGTGGCAGCAGAGAGGAGAACCGTGGTGACAGCCTCCTGGTGCCCTGAACAGCAGCAGTTTTTGTCTTGCCCTTTGTCCCTGCTCTTCTCGAGCTGTTTTGAAGGAGGAGACCCACAGCTGCGTGGAGGAAATTGTTCCTGCTTAGGGAGGACGTGGGATTTGGGGGATCTGTTACACTCCACAAGCCCCCTCCTCTCATTCCAGGAGAAAACCAACAGGAGTTCCTTCACTGGAGGAACAGAAAGGGCTCTCGGCTGCCCTCACCCTATTGCTGGGTGCTGGGTTTTAGAAATGAGCTCGTCAAAGGACCACGCAGTTGGGAAGAACCTCTCAAAGCAGGGCTGTGCAGCTGAGCCTGGAATACCATGGGCTAGAGATCCCTCATCCCCTTCGGGCTCCAGACAGGAACCCTCTTGGGGGAAGACTTTCTCCTTAAACTGAGCTGGAATTTCACGTGTTCCCTCTGGTTGCTGTTTCTTCTGTTAGCCCTTGGTCCCCAGCAATGATTGCAGTGGCTGGTCCCCATCTCCAGGGCAGGATTCAGGGGCTCCTGGACAAGCTGTTCTTAGAGAGGCCCTATATTTAATCCCTTCCACACGTGTGGGCTCTCCTTTCTTGCCCGAATCTCTCTCTAAAATTTTACTAACAAAATTGTGTTACAGGGAAAATTTCGGGTTGCCACAGTGACCAACTCGCTGAAGACAACAGTGTGGGCTACAGAGTGCTGGGGAAACTGTCACATGTTCCCTCTGAAAAACACATCTCCGATTTCTTCTCAATATTGTACTCTCAATTCAGATCCATTTCAGAGCAGACCCTACATCAGCTTCCAGCCTCAACCATCTCTGCTTTTGAGACTTGACAACACATGTTGATTTGTGTCCCGTGGGTCTAATCTCACTGTTGTTAATTTTTCTGACAGTCTGCTTCTTTTTATTCCTTTTTTCCCCCCGATTAGCCATTGCCATGACATTTGTGCACATATGAAATGTTTTGCATATGCAGGTTTCTTTTTGCAGATTCCACAGGGTAGGAAGCAAATTAATAAGCAGCCTGTTGAATCTGAATATACTTTTCCCACGGATGTTTGGTTGGTTCTGAGACGAGTTCTCAGCTCTGACATTTCTCCTTCCTCTCTGTTTTTAAAGTAGACTGGAGAATGAGAAGAGTCAAGATTCAAAGTTTCGGCATGGGAAGAAAGAACCTGATGCCTTGGCCTTTCCTTTTTGGTGAAAAAACTGTTCTTCCGTGGAGTGAGAGTCTTTCCCCAAGCTCACTTTGTGCTCTGATGGCAATTGGAGGAGCTCATGAGATGCTAAATACACTCTCATCCATCGATAGCCCTTCTGATGTGTTAGGTCTCCCCGGGAGGACTGGAATTTAACTGTGTCCAGGACATTTCCAGCATCCCATAATGATGCTATTAAAAGCTCATTATTCCATTTGTTTGTTCTGCTGGTTTGTAATTTTCTGTGATGCTCGCGGCTAATTATTGATCATTCAAACGAATACACGCACACTTAATTCCTTTCTCTCCGGGCTGCAGCAGCTGCGGACAGAGCAGCTTTGCTCCAAATCCAGCGGCTGGAGTTGTAGCCCAGCAGGAATCTGGCTTTAATGGGTACTTGGTCGCTAATGTGGAGAGCTAATGACGGTGATTGTCAGGTACTGATGGCTTTTGGAAGAAGGCCAGGTTAGAGCAGACCTCTGATGTGTTCCTCACCTGGGAAAGGTCTTGGCAGTCTTGTCCCGTTCTCTCCACTCCCTGCACGGAGCCCACCCTGCGGCTCTTCGGGCAATGGAAGGTTACTGGGGGGTTCTTGTTAATTTTTTTTAAGGCTTTATCAGTCAGAATCAACTGCATTTTTCTCTCTAAAGCCACTCTCCCATCCAGTTTGACTCTCACCTGATTTTCCCTCCTGATTGCAGCGAGGTGACCTGATTTGTAGGCATTTCCATCTCAAAAGCCTGAGAGAGTGTAGTCGGAGCCCTCGGTGATCACCCGTAGCAGGGAGCAGAGGGTGCTGATGGTCTGACATGGTCTAAGATGCAGAGGTCTAACAGAGAAAGTGATGTTTTCCTTTTCCACGGTTGTTTCGCTTTGCTTGGATGAGCAGGACTGGGAACATCATCCCTCCCAGGCCAGGCTGGACGGGGCTTGGAGCAACCTGGGCTCGTGGGAGGTGTCCCTGCCCATGGCAGGGGTGGGATGAGATGAGCTTTAAGGTCCCTTCCAACCCAAACCAGCCTGAGATTCCGTGATTCCTTTGTCTTTCCCAGGAGGGCTGATTTCACCCGTCTGGGCTGATTTTAGGTAAACCATGACTCTGCATCTGACAGGAACAGCTTAGGTGCTTTCTGAAACTCCCGAGCTCAAGAGCTTGTGGCTTAGGTCTTTTTATATGTGTCTTACTGGCCCAGGTGAGCAGAAGACCTTCCTGGCCTGTTTCTCCAGGACCTGGCTTTGTTTCCTGGAAGGGATGGGATGGATTGACACAGAGAACAGCTTCAGCTGGCTTTGTGCTCTTCCCTGTTTCACTCTTGCTTTTCTCAGCTCCCCAACAGATCTCAGGGCCAGGAGTTGGACTCGACAATCCTTGTGGGCCCCTGTGAATCAGGATGTTCTATGACTCTATATTTTGCTGATATGTGATAATTAAATGTGCACTTCTCTACACACACACACACACAAAAAAAAAGGGAAAAAAAATCCACTTTTTTTTTTTCTCTCCCCATCCAAAATGATTACAGGGTACTTTAAGCTCCTGGCTGCACGCATGCAAATGCCTTCTCACCTAGGAGCTGATGTGGCATCTGCTGTGCAGATGTTTATGTGGCAGCAGGGAGCAATATTTCCTTTGTCCACATTACTTTTCTGAGCCTTTCCTGGTCTCAAATCGCTGACTCAAGCACTCCATGCTCCAACAGACCAATGATCCTTGCTAGGGATGCTCCCTTCCAACTCCCCTGGCTGAGAGGTTGATCAGTGTAGGCAGAGCATAAGTTTTGTTGTTGGATTTTGCTTGGGGAGTGGAGATTTATGCAGCAGCAGGGACAGGGAGGGAGCTTTTCCTGCACCTTTAGAGGCACTACTTGCCCTGCAAGGAATGTGCAGAGTAGAAACTCTCTCCTCTTGCAGGCTTTGAGGCTGTTCAGAAACTCTGAGGCAGCAAAAAGGGGAAGGGAGACAGCAAAGCCATGGGGGATGAGACTGGGGCCAGCTGCATACAGGGACGTTGTGACTGTTTGAGCTTTGCTGCCTCACCAGAAGGTGAAATGTTGTCACCCTTCCAATGCAGAGCAGTTGTAGGATGAGGGAAGAAGTGAAAGTCTGGATTTGTGTCGTGATTTGGGGAATGAACAGGAGCAACTGCAGCTGCCCACAGGGGACAGGACACCCCGCCCCTGCCCAGACCTCCAGCACTGCAGTCTGTCCCCAGGGAAGGGTGGAAACTGCTGATTTCTTGCTCTCTGAGAAAAGCAGTCAAACCTGCATCCGTGGCAGAATGACTCCTTTTATATTCAATTTCTCTGCTGGTTTTTTTGTACACCCGACACTTTTTATGCTGACGGTGTCTGGGCAGGAATTCCCGTGGTGTGGGATGGATGAAGCACAACACCAGGCAGTGATGCTGCAGAAAAACTGGGCTCACTTCCCTTCTCTCCCTTCAGTCAGCACTTGTGGCATTTGGGCTCCAGGGTGCCACAGCATCTCGTTTGCCAGACCCTCTTTTTGGCATCGTGGCACAGATGCTCAGTGATGGACACCCCACCCCTGGAAATGTTCAAGGCCAGGTTGGGCAGTGCTTGGAGCAACCTGGTCTAGTGGAAGGTGCCCTGAGATGGTCTTTAACGTCCCTTCCAGGCCAGTCTGTGATTCTGGGGTCACTGCCAGGATCACTGGTGTGGTTTGGGCCACCACAGGACTGGTACTGGTGCCTTGTCAAATGCTGTTCACATGGGCTAGCTGGTAGAGTTACCAGCAGGAAAGAGGGGCTCAGCCCTATGCGGAACCCAAAAAAGCTCCCAAAGAGCAGAGATGATCAGGCCATGTTAGAGAGAAGGCTGTTGCTCATCCTGGAGGAATGTGGAGATTTCCAGAGATGTGCAGAGTTGTGGGGGTGTGTTGGGCGTACGCTCTGCTGTCAGCAACCTCAGCTCAGGTTGCTCGTCCAGACTGACCCCTGGATGATCTTTGTGAAACGAAGAAGAGGCCTTAATTGCCAAACCCTGTCCCAATTCAGAGTGGGGAGTGTTGGGAGCAGGACCCGAGCGTTTTCCCATCGGCTCTGCCGTGGAGTGGGGGGCTGGCAGCGCGTCTGCAAGTGCGAGCTCAGCACGGACACTTGGCAGGGTGCTGAGGACACACAGCTGTGCTGAGGGTGGAGAACATCCCCTGTGGCACAATAAATCAGCGGCTGATTCCCGGGCTGAGCGGGGCTGGCCACTCCTGCTCCTCGCTGGTGCCGATGCCCACTAGATGTCAGAATTGAATAAACGCAAGAGGAGGCAGCGTCTTCATTCTCAAATTATTCCCGTTTCCCCCCACTTCTGATTTCTGGCCAGCTGTGTGATAAAATGGCCTTTGTGCAAGGAGGGTCAGTGTGTTTAAATGGTGAATAAAACAGGGGACGCAGAGGAGAAATGGCTGAGACAAAAATTCCTGGCCAGGTTGGAGTGCTTGTTTTGCCTGTGGCAGCCCAGAGCTGAAATTCTCCTCCAGGCACAAAGATGGTTTTGCTTTTTACTCCGTGGGACAGTGGATTTTCTTTTTCCTGCATGACTGACTTATCCTTTTTGATAAAATGGCTTTGAGTCTAATTTCCCAGCCACCCCTTGCCTTGGCTCTGCAGTGCCTTTGGTAAGAGGAAAGCTAGAGAAATAAATGCTGCTCGTGGAGAGGGCTTGATTTTAGAGTTGAAGTCTTCTACGTGTTCCCAGCTCCATCTCAGCTCTCGCTCAGGAGCTCAGCTCGTTCACTGCAGCTGCTAACTTCAGCAAGAGCATCTGAATGCCTCTTAAAGATGAGGTGTGCTAATTAATGCTTTCACAACCAGGAGGAAATTTGCTGCTGTCTGGCACTCACAGCTGCCACAGTGTTTGCTCCTTTCGAACCTCCCGCTGGCTTTAAAATCCCGATTTTCCCCCCTGCTTTTTTTCCCAGGACAAACTGTTGCCTCTGTCTCGTGGCACAGTGGGAATTCTCTGAAGGAAATGGAGTGCCAGCACTTGGCAGTCACCACGTGCTGAAGGTTTCTGGTGGTGATGTGTCCGTGGGCACCGCTTGTCCTCTGTGACAAACAGGGAGTCTGGGCTGGAAAACCAGCCTTAGACTCGGAAAGGGGAGCTTAAAACGTGGGTCTTAACTCCTCCAAGGAAGTAAAGCTCCTGGAAGTTATCTAGATGTCCACTGGAGGTTAAATCAGGGGGAGATTAATGTAGAGAGAGAACATTGGGGGAAGTGTAGCCCAAGAAGGAAACTGGGGTTTCGTGCTGGCCTCCAGAGACCAAACTGGTTTAGGGCATTATTTATCTGTGAGACTTGAAGGAAGAGACCACCAGGAAAACCACAAAGCCTGGCAGGATCCCAGGGATTATAGGCCTTGATTAATGAGAGTTTAAAAAGAATCTTATGTGCTTTTGGAGAAGGAAGATTTTTCTCTGAGCAGGGGGAAGGTGATGCTGCTGGCTAAGCCTGCTGATCTGGAATGAATAATGGAGAGGGAAAAAACCCCAGCATCCCAAATGGAAGGCTGTGGATTTAAAGAGAAAAGGAAACCCCCTAATCTCATCAAGAAGAGGTCCTGCACAGAAGAATGGGGGCCAGAAATGTTTCAGCCCAGGGCTACATGACACCTGTGGGTTAATGGGATAGAACTGTTGAATATTTTAGGGTGGAAAAGACCTTTCAAATCATCAAGTCCAACTGCCAGCCTACAGACGGGGCAGCAAAACCCCAATGACTTTTCCTGTGCGTGTTTCTAATTTCCTTTTGTGTTTGAATACTGGAGGCAGCCTTGTTCAAGGGTGAGAAATCTCCATTAGGCAGGAGGCTTGCCAGGGAGCAGATAGAGTGGATAAAAAAGGCAGGCCAGAAATCCCTGGGGTGGTCTCTGATGCAGGGGCTGCTAAGGAATATTTTTATACCTTTCCTGATTAGTGGAATGGTCTTCCAGGGTATTTTGAAGGGAAGAAGCTCTGACTACAGGTGATGCTAGAACTGACTGCAAAACCCTTTGAGTTGTTTGGTTTTCTAAGCTGGTGTTTTACTAATTGCCAGCTTTTTTATCCTCTTGGAGAGAACAGAAAAAACCCACTTGCCCATGCAATTTTTTTTCCAGCTTCTTGAGCTCTTTTAAAGCATTCACAGGTCCTGCTGGTGAATTTTCTGGAACAGGCCCCACACCACCTCTCCTAGCAGAGAGAAAGGGACTCAAATACATGAGGTTTATGCATCAAGAAAGACACACACCCCCTTTTAAAGGGTTGGAGCAGCAGCTCTGTGCATCTGCAACATGTTCAGTGAACCAAAACACAGCTTTTTGTCCTGAAAGCTCACGTTGAAATTACACCCGTTGAAGTGGAGGTGTTTGAGGAAAGACCAAAAGGGAGTGGCTGGGTGCTCTTTGGGGAGTGTCAAAGGTTTCAGTTACTTCACTGAAAGAGGATGGCACCAAAGCCTGGAGCCGAAATAATAGGCCTTGGTTTTCTGCCACGGTTGTATGAGTGGATCTTTCTTTGGAAGGACTGTTCCTCATGACTGTTTCATCACAAAATGACTCGGGCTGCTATCTGATGTTGGGCAACAGGCCACGTCCTGACACTCCTGCGTTTCTCATCGCTCTCTGGATGAAACAGTGCTGCATAAAGTTGCCAGCAATCCAGTCCCCCTAAAAGTTCCAATTTTTAGGGAGAACCTTCTATTTATTGAAAACATTGCCTGGTGAAGCTGTGAGCGAGAGCAGAGATTCTCAGCGTGGTGCTCGTGCCTGCCCTTGGCTGACATTCCAGGCGTTGGCTCTGCTGGAGAGGAGCAGCTCGGAGCTGAGGGCTGGAATTCCACAGGGATGGATGTGCTGGGAGGCTGGAGCCTGCCAGGGTTTGAATGTGAATGCTGCTGGTGCAGGAGCCTGCCTGTGTTTGTATTCACTGCAGGGCTCTTGGCCTCGTGGGGCGTTCCGAAACCCGGGGACCTGGTTTGGGGGACCTCAGTGGGACCTTCAGAACTGCCCCTCTGAGCAACCAGAGAAACTGCAAGGCTCAGCTCTGGGGTGTAAAACTCTCTCTTTACTTGATGCCAGGGCTGTTCATTTAGGGATGAGGCTCCTGTGGGACCTGGTGTGAGAGGTTTTCCTTCCAAGCCCAAGCATTCCCAACCTGCCACCCTTTGCACAGCCCCGGTGCGTGCCGTGGTGGAAGGAACTGGGCTGGCTTCACCTCGAAGCTCCCAGAGCCGAGAGCCAGCTTGCCAAAAGTTTCTCGTGCTTGTGCCTCCCCTTTGCTCCTAGAGAGAAGGAGAAGCAGAGGAGACCTGTGTTTACATGGGAGAGGTGCTTTTCAGCTCTCAACTAAGTGAAGGTATTTTTGCCCCTACGTGTGATTTGCTAAGAGTGGGAAATTCACTCCTTAGCAGCCCATGACATATGGCAGAGCTCAGGAAAGGCTCAGCTGAGAGTCTTGTGAGCACTTTGCCTTCTCCTTCCTCGGATGTCTCATCGCTTCCCTGCTGGGAGAGCAGAGAGTGGTGTGACTGCTGTCCCCAGCCCCTAAAGTGTTAAAAACTATGGCAGCAGCCTTGTTCCAGAGCTGGCAAATGATGTTCTGAATGGCTGAGCCCGGCGTGGGCCGGAACTCCGGGCCAGGTTCCCTTGCACTAATCCCAGTTAAGCACAGGACATGCTGCTGCCTGGGGGCACAGAGCACCAGCGTTCTGCCCTGATTACAGACCTGTAGGTACTTGCTAGCATGGAGTGCTGCCCACTTCCAGGTTACTTGTTCTTTTGAGCCCACTTTTAGAGGAGAATGAAACAAGTCAGCCCCCATCTGGCTCCAAGACACTGATTTTGGCAAACAACAGTCCCCCAAAGTCTGTCTTCCCCTCGTTTCTCCCCCCTCATCCTGCTCTCGGCTGGTCGGGGACAGCCAGCTCAAGTGTGCAAGGGAAACACAGCTGAGAACATGAAAAGCAGGGAGACAAGGCAGCTCTGAAAGTAGGTTAGAGATGAAACGAGCCTGAAATTTGGCAGCTGCAGGCAAGGCTGGGTGGCCCAAGGGAAACGGCTCGAAATGATTGATGAGATAAATGATTAATGAAACAGTGAGATTAGCCCAGCGCGGGGTTGTGTTTCTGTTTGGATCCCAAAGACACAAACCAGGAGGGGCTGGGTGGGTGTCAGGGATGCAGAGGAACAAGTGCAAGGGCAGCATCTCCCAGAAGGCAGGGACATCACTCAAGTCACCTCATGTTGGCTTTATTGCACCCCCCCATGGGTCTAAAACATGCCCCCCTGTTTGGAGGGTTGACTCATCCTTTGGTGCAGGGTTTGCCATCTGCACAGCTCTCTCTCTCTCTGTTCAGGCAGCTCAAATAGAAAGAATTTCATTTGAATCTCATTTCACACATTGGTTTTGCTCTTAGCCTTCGCTGCCATCCACTGAACATCTGGGCAGACCAGGGTTTTTTTGGTGGATCAGGAATTTTGGGTCTCCTAGGCTTCCAGGGGCTATTTATATGGGGATATGAGTAATCTTGGTGTGTTCAGGTCTCATTCTGCTTTTTCCTGGCAGGTATTTCTTTCAGGAAAGCAGGATGTTCAAATAACAGCTAATTTGTCATGCTGCTAGTTGTGCCAGTGGAGTCTAAATCAGATATCAATCCGTGTTGACACTCCCCACCAGCTCCCTGGGAGATTTGGGAACCAGGGGAGTGCTCGTGGGAGCTCCTTGCATCTGCAGTCAGATTAACAGGGTCAGCCTTTGGAATGGCATAACCATGCCATGTTTGAAAGACAAATGCATCATTGTGTGACTCTGTGTGATCCCTGCTAAGCAGTGCCAATCCAGCCTGTCCATCAGGAAGAACCTTCCTCTCTGGGCCCATCAGGTGAACGTCTTTCTTTCCAGAATGCAGACACAGGTGTTGGCTTTCCATGGCTGGCGTGGCCCAACAAGTGGCTACGCCCTCCAAAATCAAACACCGAGATCAGAGCAAAAGCTGCACCCAGGGGATGCTGTTTGTCCCAAAATCTCCAGCATCTCCTGGTTATTTAATGCCAGCTGGCTGGGGTGGCTGGAGAGGAAGTATGGATGTGCACTTATCCATGCATGTGTGCATATAGATACAAGAGTTTCTTCAATATCTGCAGGATTTTCTTCTCCCCCTGCACTCTGCAGTTCTTCAGCTGTTGTTGATTAGGAGGGTGCTGATGTATAGAAGCCATACAACACAGAAATGCCATAATTCTTCACCTCTCCCTTTCCCTGAGTGACTGCTTCGAGAATCCTGGAAGCTGAGCTGATATTCTGAGTAACACCAGTCTGGGCTCTGTTCCTGCTTTTCCTGCTAAATAGAGTCAGGGAACTGCACAGGGCTCAAAACCAAATCTCCATCAAGGTCATTCATTTCCCCAAGGGCAATAAAATTCCATGGAACTGATTGTCAGAGGACTAAAAGCTGGAGTTTTAAGCAGTCCTGACTTTAGCCCTGTAACCATGTTGGTTACTCGCTAGGCTGGATGCGAGCTCTGGAATGACTTGGAGAAAGGTTAAGGGGGAAAAAGTCCAACGTGTTTCTGTGTGCCTGTCCTTTGGCCGTCCTTTGCTCCTTCTCAGCAACATTAGAACCGTGTTTTGGGGAGAGTGTGCTCTCTCAAAGGCTGGGGTGGAGCCCTTGGGCTGGGTGCCACCACCCTTGAAACGCTGAGGTGGCTTTCAGGTGTTTGGCAGTTCTGTGAGCACAGAGTCCTGAGCCAGTGGGTTTGGCTGACCTTCTGCAAGGCCTTGACAGCAGGAGATAAGGAGCTCCCAGGAAACCACAGGAGCCATCCTTTGCCTCACTCCTGCTGACACCAAGGCTGTTGGGTGGCTCCTCCTGGGGCTCCTGTGAACCATCACCCACTATAATTTGGCTTTGCCACGGGTTTGGGCTCTGTGATGGCTCAATGCCAGTGTGGCACTGCAGCTGTGCCTCTTCTTGGCTGAACATCAAGGGGCAGGCATCCAAATGTCAGATTTTGGTTTGTTTTTTTTTCCTTCCTTTCTATGCTGTCTCAATCTTTTTTAAATGAGGGGATCAAAACAAGAAGGCAGAAGTGAGATCTCTGTGTGATCGCTGTGTGTCATCTGTGCTCTCCTTGAGGCTGCAGGGTTGTGTGACCCCAGGAAAACCAGACTTTGCAGATTTTCCTTTGCTGCAAAGGTGTCTCCTGCTGAAATAACCAAAGATTTGCCTCCAGCTGAAGCCTCCAGGGCATGGAACACTACCAAGGGTCACGTTGGCAAAACCAGCCCCTAACATTGGATTGCTGCTGAGCTGGATGGGAAGCCTTTGAGACCAAAGATCTCTCAGATGTGTCATCCTCATGAGATGGAGAAAAAAGAGCTCTACAAGAGCCAGGTGCTCTGCTCTCTTCTGGGATGGGACTGTTTGAGATTCTGTGGTGCAAGGAATTAATTTTTCTTGTCTTCATAGAAACATAAAATGGCTTGTGTTGAAAAGGAGCATCCAGTTCAGGGACACCTTCCACTGTCCCAGGCTGCTCCCAGCCCCATCCAGCCTGGCCTTGGGCACTGCCAGGGATCCAGGGGCAGCCACAGTTGCTCTGGGCACCCTGTGCCAGGGCCTGCCCACCCTGCCAGGGAACAATTCCTGCCCAATATAAAATCAAAACCTTCTCTATGTAAGTGTGAAGCCATTCCCCCTTGTCCTGGTACTCCAGGCCCTTATAAAAAGTATCTCTCTGTCTTTCTTTCAGGTTCCCTTCAGGCACTGAAAGGCTGCAATTTGGTCATCCCAGAGCCTTTTCTTCTCCAGGTGAGCACCCCCAGCTCCCCCAGTCTCTCTCCATCCCTCACATCATCTCTGTGGCCTCCCCCGGAGTCTCTCCAACAGCTCCGTGTCCTTCCCGTGCTGCAAACCCCAGAGCTGGAGGCAGTGCTCCAGCTGAGGTCTCACTGCTTCCCTGTCAGCTCTTGGGAGCTGAAAAGCCTCAGGAGAAATGTCACAGCTCTCAGACTGCTCTGCAACCATTCCCTGGCTTCTGCAAGGGCACATCTTGCAGGCTCCCCGGGATGCTGGGAGTGCAGAGGGTGACTCTCAGGTGCTTGTGGTGCTCCTCTCCAACCTGTCCTCCTTCCCTTCTGCTGGGTGTGACACACTTCTCGGGGTGCTGGGAGTCCTGACAGTTGCTGAGGTCTGTTCCAGAAGCCAGGCTGTACTTGTGATCTGAGGTTCCTTCGAGCAGAGCGCAGGAGAAGAAACAAATAATTTTTTTTTTTAAAAAAAGATGGGCTGTAAGAAAAAAATAGTGCAGAACAAAATGGAAGGCTGAGAGATTGACAGGGTGGTTTCATCAGCTGCTTGTTCTCACAGGAACCACATACTTTTTTATTAAAAAAAAAAATGAAAAGCACTTTTCAAGTGTCTTCATGCTGCACCTTGTCTGCTCGTGGTGTGAGTGCAAGGCAGTGCTTGATGCTCCCCTGCAAGTGGCAGCCAGTTTGCTGCTGGCACATTCCCAGGTGAAGGCATTGTGCAAATGTCAGAGGAGTGTCTCCAGACTCGAAAAATCAGCTGCCATTGCTTGCACCTTAACGTGAAATGAGATCCAAGGGGTGGGGAGAGGATAGGACAGCCAAAAAGTGACCTCCAAGCCAAATTAGGTCTGCCTCTGAAAGCAGTTTTGTGTTCCAGAGGTCTCTTTCTCTCCACATGGGGTGGGCTGGCCTTGTGCAGCTGCCAGATGCCCTCCTGGGTTCTCTCTCACTGCTCCTCCTTGGCAGGACAGAGGGAGACAATAAGGTGGAAAATCTCCTGGATCAAGACAAAAGCAGGGAGATCATTCAACAGTTGCTGTCTTGAGCAAAACAGACTTGCCTTGGGAGAAATTAAATTAATTAATTTGTATTTCTACATTTGTGCAGCCTGGAGAAGAGGAGACTGAAGGGACACCTGAGAGGAGGATTCAGCTTCCTCCTGAGGGGCAGCTCCCATCTCTGCTCTCTGTGACAGGGACAGGACCCATTCTTTGCCTGGGGCTCTGTCAGGGCAGTCAGGCTGGATTTGAGGAAAAGGTTCTTCCCCCAGAGGGTGCTGGGCACTGCCCAGGCTCCCCAGAGAATGGGCACAGCCCCGAGGCTGCCAGAGCTCCAGGAGGGCTTGGACACAGCTCCAGGGATGCTCAGGGTGGGATTGTCCTGTGCAGGGCCAGGAGCTGGATCAATGCTCCTTGTGGGTCCCTTCAAACCCACATGATTAAAATAGATTTGGAGGGTGAAAGACAAAGACAAACATTAAAACACTTTCTCTCCAACCCTCTTTGCCCAGGCCAGGCTCTGCTCCTTCACTCCCAGCTCTTCCATCCCTGTCCCCTGAGGGACTGGGAATGGTTGCAGTCAGCCCACAACATCTCTCCTGTGCCATTCCTCCCACTTTTCCCCAGGAAGCACTGGGCAGGACAGCTACAGCATGAGGACATGGGCTGAGACATCCAAAATCTGGGCTGTGGGCAAATGGATTTATCCTTAGGGCTTTCCTTTCTCAGTCCAGTGCAGGAAACAGCACTGACCTTGTCTTGGGAAATATTTGGGGTTCAGTTGATGCCTGTGCTACTTGAGGGTGCAATGAGGTTGCCAAGTTATTTCAATTCCCACTTCCCTCTTTGTCCCAGCCTTGCAAGTGTAGTGTTTAATAAATCCTTTACAACACTGAGAATTAAAGGCTGCTTAATAGCTTGTCACTTCAGGTTTCTGTTACTTCAGCATTTGCAGAAGTGCATTCATGGTTTTGGCACCTCTCTCGGAGCCACCACAGAGGCTGGAGCTCCTTGGCTGGCCCAGCAGGAGGAAGCAGGGCTGGGGGAAGATCACAGGGGCAGCTTTTCCTGTGGGCTGGGCAGGAATGTTCTGGCAAAAACCAGGCAGCTTCCAGTTGAGCCAGGCTAGACAATCTGAAGTCTGTGGTCCTCCCACTGCTCTTTTTCTCTGGCAGCTACCCCAGCAGCAGCAGCTGCTTCTTCAGCCCAGGCAGCTGAGCTCTTCTTCCAGAGCAGAGAAGCCTGGGCCCAATCCATCATCTCTGTTAAATGTCCCACGACACGTCACGGCGAGCTGAGCTCACTCATTGAGCAAAACCCCCAAATCCCTGGAAGCTGCCAGCACTTCAGCTGGATTTCTGGAGGGAAGAACCATTCCACCCTGCTCCTGGTTTTGTTTTTCCCCTGTGAGCCATCACTATTTTTCTCAGGAAAATGTGTTTTGAGTACCCGGCCTGCGACGCGCTGGATGTGGACCCAGGTTTTTGTTTGGAAGGAGGTTTTTGGCCACACCAGCCAGAACTGGCTGAGGTTCCTTCTCCAAGAGACTTGTAAATAAGCAGGGTAACCAGGGCTGTGTAGCTGGGCTCCAGAAGCAGCTGAACTCCCACCGATGAGGCAGGAGCAGCTCACAGTGCTCCGGATGCTTCTGCCTGCTGCAAGAGGGTGAAATGGGTGTTGAGCACCTGTTTGTATAGATTTTATCACCTGTAAGTGCCCTGAAGTGGGCTCTGTAATCCAGCTTCTCATCTTAGAGGAGAGCTTCTTCCCCAAGCCACCGACTTACTGGCCATGATCTTTACAATTGTGAATGATGCTGTTTCCCCTTGTCCCTGTCATCTCTTCCTACCCTGCATTGCCAGTGATGGACCAGGCCTCGTCTAGATTGTTCTAAAATCCACATTAAACTTTTTTTTTTTTGGTCTATCATTGTTAATATATAGGTATTCTTCTTCTGTGAGGGAGATTCCTTTGACTCTTCCAGTTCCTGGCTTATTTCTAGGAAGCAGCAAAACATCACTGAGAGAGCCCATTTGCTGTCTTGTTCTCTGATAATTCCCCCACCTCTGTAAAAATCTTTCTCAGGGCTCTTTTAAAGCTGCTCCTTTTGTTTCTGGAGGCCCTCTGGTCGAATGCTGGACCTCAGAACAACTGACTGTTGAGCCAATAGCAGATTCAACACTCTACAAACTTCTGGTAGAGGATTTGGGAAACTGATGCTTCCTCTTGGCAGGAGCTGCATTGAAGGAGATTTCTTAGGATTCCTGTAGGCAAATGCTCCCTGCTGATGCGCTGGGAGGAGGGGAACAGGTGTAAATGTGAGCACTCCATATCACTGGCATCCAGATAAAAAGCAGAAAGGAGCAGCTGATGAGCTGCTGGAATTAAGGGGGCGTGCAGGAATGCCAGTCCAGGGCAGCTCGAGGGGCAGGGCTGGGAACTGAAGTGGTCTTTCAGAAATTCCTCCTCCCTAAGCTTTTGAACGTGGTCACAAAGGCACTGCTAAATTCGAGGGGCTTGGGGTGTGTGTCCCATCCTGCCTGTGCCTGTTTGCTGCTCCTCATGTTCCCTGGGTTCAAATTATCAGGGCAGAAGGGGAGAGCAGCTTGTTGAACAAGGGACCTGTTAGAGAGCAGGATCTGTGCGTGGAAGGGGCAGAGGGCTGCTGGACCTGGAGGGGCTCCTTAAATCAGCTTTGTTCCTAACCTTGATGCAAAGACAGGATGGAAAAGTGGAAGCCCGAGTGTGGCCACATCCTTGGGCCAGCCTTTTCCCGTTTGGAGCAAGCCTGCTGCAGTGCTGGCACTCCTGCACATCCACAAAGGGCTCCTGTTTCCTCACCCCGAGAATGACTTAAGCTGACATTAAAATCCACCCCGTGGCTCAGGAACCTGAGAAGTGAAATGAGCTTAAGCCTGTGTATTTGAACCTTCCCTGCGCTCGTCAGGGTGAAAAGCTGAACGTCCTCTGCATGGAAGTGGGAATCTTGTTGACTGCCAGAGTCAGGAGAGGAGCAGAAGAACCTCTCTCCCCCTCATCCTTCTGTAGCTGTCAATGACAGACTGTAAGTGTCACAGTGTGAATGTTGGCATCTTCCACCAGGGCTGCTGGGGAGCCACATTTTCCAGCATTTAGCTCTTGTGTGACATGTGAGAGGAGACAGGCGTTGCTGTGCTGGCAGCAGGAGCTGGGCCCTGTGGAAGGAGGGGGTCTCTACCCTTCAGCAGGAGCATCTGACCTTGGTGGCACGTGGGGGTGGGATGTGGCTCTGGAGAGGTTCTGGAAGCCCCGTGGTTGGAAAAGTGCCACTTGGTGAGGGTGGCAGATGGCACAGAGCATCAGGTGCTGGTCCCCAGCCTCACAGTGACAGCTTTTCCTATTCCTGTCCCTCTCACACTGAATGTGGGCAGCCGTGGGTGATCTTGGGGCTGACCTGCTGCACCCCCAAGAAGTTTCCTGCAGTAACTGCTCCTTCAAAGCATTCACAGTCTGCTTAAATGGTGTTTGTGTCTAAGATTTTGGGGGGTGGATGGTGATGCTGCCGTAGGTCACAGAATCATTCAGCTTGGAAAAGACCTTGACACCACAGAGTCCAACCACAAACAGTGTGACTTCAGCAGAGAGCTGGGACAGAGTAGGGCTGGATGCCAGAATTTCACTGGAGCTGTCAAGTAGTCGGGTTGGCTGCCTTCAGCATCCTTCAGGAACCTTTTTTTGCCCCAGGATTAATTTTTATCTTGCAGCATGGATCAGCTGTGTCCTTAAAAAAGTAAGCAAAGCCACAAAATCTGAGTCCTTGCCCTTTGCAATCAGGCAAATCCTGTTAAGGCCAACACAAGTTTGGGACAAAACATCACTTGGAACTGCTGATCCCTCTCCACACTCCAGCTGGGAAGAAGGGGATGCTGCCCCCATCCAGGGCTTCCTGCCTTCCTGGCAGAGCCTTTCAGTGGAGTGTTGAGATCATTTAGAATGTGACCATGCACACACGAGCTCCTGGCAATTCCCATTTCACCCTTGAACGAGCTTCAGGTTTGCAGAAGCGTTTTTGCCACCCGGTCATGCAGCAGTTCAAAGTGACCTCTGCAAACCCCAGACTTGGTTCCCTGTGTGGCACAGGGTCACAGGATAGTTTAGGTTGGGGAAGGCCTCCAAGGTCATTGAGTCCAACCTTGGTACCGTGCAAGAAATGCTGTGACTTTTAAATGTGAGTCAGTGGTGCTGTGGTGGTGGTAGGGATCGAGTCCCAGACCTGTTTGGGTCGGAAGGAACCTTAGAGATCACCTGGTTCCAACCCCCAGCCACGGGCAGGGAATGTTTGATGTCAATTCCCATGGGCAAACCCAGCACCATCCCCTGCTGACATTCCTGGCTCATGTCTGTGAGGAAGGAGCCAGCCAAGCCCTGGGACCTGTCATTACTCCTGTGTGGGGAGGCTGCTGAGCAGTGACTGTCAAATGTCCTGTCACGCCCACAGTCCCAACCCCACCTCAGCTTTTGGAAAGCAAACAGCTTTGTGTCACGTGTAAACTGACACAAACTCTCTAGTCTGGGTTATGTGGCCCCTGCTGGTTTTCCAGTCACTGGCAAAAAAAAAGCAGAAAAAACCTTCCCTGAAGTTTTTTTAAAACACAAGTTTAAACACATTAAACTTGACCAGGAGTTCCCAATTCAGGATCAGCTTTGCTGCCTGTCACTGCTCAGCCAAGGTGATAAAATGCCTTTGGATGAGGATTTTGAAAGCAGCAGTGGTTGTGGGAACTTGGGTTCTGCAGATGCTAAGCAGACTGAAACGAGCCTTGAAATCACCTTTGGTACGGTTTGCAGCAGATTTCTGAGAGACATCGTGAAGGAAGGAGCAAAACTCAGCATCCCTGGCACTCTGGGTGTCCTTTTAAATTATTTAGCACCAAAATGATGTTGTCTCTTGGGCACCTCAAGGCTGGGTTGGATGGGGCTTGGAGCAACCTGGGGAAGGTGTCCCTGCCCCTGGCGAGGGTGGAACAAGAGGAGCTTTGAGGTCCTTTCCAACCCAAACCATTCTGGGATTTGATTCCATGCCTTGGGAGGAGACCAAGGTGGTCACCCCTGTGTGTCCCTGGAGAGTGACCCCCCGTAACCCCTGGAGCTGGAGGTTTTCCACTTGCCAAATCCCTGTTTAAGGCTCTGCCTCGCCACTCAAATCAGAGCTTTATCTGAAGCACACCACTTATTAATTACCATTGCCTTGTAAGAGAATTATTTTGCCTAATAACAAAACACTTGCCAGGGAGACTCTGCTTTTCCAGCAGCTCGTGCTTGCCCCTGGCTTTCCTGCTGCTTCCTCTCCAAGCTGACAGCTCTCAGTGTCTTTGGAGAGGCTTTTCCTGGGCAGCCTTGTTGTCACACTGCTCCAGTGATTGCTCCTCCGAGCTACCAGCACTCCAGTCCCTTGCCACCCAAACCATTCCAGCCTCTTCACCACCCTACTGTGTCTGTGGGGTATTTCAGACATGCAGAAGCCATTGCTGTGTTTCTGGGCTCTTTATTTCCTACTCAGCTGTCTGCTTTGAGATGGATTTTGTCTTTGTTCTCTCTCTCTCCCTCTTTTCTTTAAATTTTTTTTAATTTATTTGGAAGGTTTTAATTTTATTTGGAGAGAAATCCTCGTTGGGAAGTGCAAGTGGAGAGCAGAGCTGAATTTCAGTTCTGGCTGGATGTGTGGGCTCGGATTACCCAACCTGGCTGGGCTTGAGGCTTCATCAACGATTGAAAAACACTAATTGAGACCTCTGTAGTCAGAAAAATGTATCCTGGGAGGTATTCCAGGATACTTTAGCAGCAATGCACCTTGCAAGAATAACTGCAAGACATCCTAGATTGAACAGAAGAGGTAAAACCTCTGTTATGTTACCAGAGCAGCAGTTGGCAGTGTTGCTGAGGGTTGACAGCTCAGCTCTGGCCCTGTCTGTCTTTCTGTGCTGCCTCCCACCTGCTGGTACCTCTGCTGAGGTTTCCTCCAGCAGCAACAAGATGCCAAATGGGCACTTTTACCTTCTTCACTGAACCCCTGGGAAGAGGATTTTTTATTTTTTTAATTTGTATTTTTATTTGCACCTTTTCCGTGTCTTCCAGCACCAGAGCTCACACCGGGGGAGCTGAAAAGCAAACTCCGAGCTCTGTGCAAGCCTGTGAGCTGCCGGGGCCATCTGTTAGTGCCAGGGGCAGGCTCTGGAGCAGACAGTGCTGCTGACAGCAGGCAGGAGAGGATCTGTCTGGACAGGGCTAAGCACAGTCTCCGGCAGCCCGGCTCTTGGGAGCCAGGCACAGATGGCTGCGCTCCTTGGAGCTCGCTGGTATTTTGTGAATCTAGCTGGTTTTAGCACATTTTTTGGCTTGTGTTCTCACCAGGCAAGGGCTGCTGGAGTTTTCCTCTGCAGTGACACCGAGCTGGCTGCTCAGATTTGAGCCCAGCCACACCGGGGCAGGGTTTGTTTCTCGGAGTTACCAAAAATTTGGTAAAACCGGTGGCCAGCATCTCCTGCTGTTTAAATGGCTTTTACCTGAAGGGGTTAACAAGAGAAACAGATCGCTCTAGACTTGAGTAGTATTTCTGTGTCTCCTTTCATCCCAATCAAAAGATCACCGGGAACTTGATTAGGAGGAAATGTGATGCAGATCATTGATGAGAACAGCTCTAACAGCTTCCATCTGGAAACGATCCGAGAAATTCCATTGTTCACCCACAACTGATGAACAGAAACTCCTTAGCAGTCATTAACATACCTGGCTGAGGCCTCTCTAATTATCAGCTGGGTTCCTGCTTTCATCAGGGTGACAGAGGGGACGAGTCAGAGCTCATTTCCAGTGGCTCTGGTACCAGAACTGGAAGTGTGAAGGTCACCCCGCAGTTTTGGGGATGTTGCTCTCACCTCAGCTGGCCACTTAGAGCTTCCCTGCTGCTGAGACCCCAGGAGGACTGGGAAGACCTCAGTCCCTGCAGAACTCCCACATCTTTGTTCCCCGGGTTGACTCGAGCTGCTGGGAGAACACCTCCTATCCTTCATCACTTCCCAGATGGAAGCAGCGTGTTTTCTCCTGCTCCTTGAACACACAGAAAGACAGAATCCTGGGCTGCTTTGGCTTCTGAGGGGCTTCAAAGACCACCTAGCTCCAGCAAACACAGACAAATCCATTGTTGATCCCTGTGTGCCAAGGGATGGATACTGGGGGCAGCTGTGCCCGTGCAGGGGCATCTCCTGAAGGGCCCAGGGATGGAAGGGCCCAGAAAAGGTCCCAGAAATGGAAGGATCCAGAAAAGGGCCCAGGGAAGGGCCCAGAAAAGGTCCCAGAAATGGAAGGACCCAGAAAAGGGCCCAGGGAAGGTCCCAGGGATGGAAGGTCCCAGAAAAGGACCCAGGGAAGGTCCCAACTGTTTCCAGTTGAGTCTCCACGAGTTGCAGCTGGGCCCATCAGCCACGGGTGGGGCAGCGCTGCAAAAATTGTATTTAAGGAAGGGCAAAGATTGCAGGGAGCAGTAGGAAGCTGCTCTTAGGAAGGAGTGGTGGTGCAGGGTTTGTTGGGCTGGAAGGCTCAGGGCAAACCCAGCCCTTTCAGGGGTTTAGGAGTGCTGTTTTTGTGCGTTCACAAAGGTGCTGTAGGATGATTCTCTTCATCACCTCCAAGCCACTGCTCTGCTGAGGTAGGTCTGTGTGTGTGCACATGTGGAATGAAACTGAGAGGCTCTGCTTGCTGATTAAAATCAGTGCCTCTCAATAATTGCGGTGTTAAGTGCTGCCTGTGCCCTGCAGAGCTGCCCTGTGATGTTTTCTCTTAGTTCAGCACTTAATGGGATCCCTGGGAGTGTGAGGCTGTGTTTGAGTGGGGCTGACTCACTGTCTGCACCCCGGGGCTGTGGGCTGGTGCTGCTGTTACTCCTCGTTTCACAGTCCAGCTGAACAGCAGAAAATATGCCTCAAATTTGGGAATGTTCAGGGGTGAATTTCTTCATCGCCCTGCCAGGACCCTAGCAGTGCAAGGAGGAGAGCTCCTTCCTGTGCTCCATGTTCATGTTTCACCCAGTTCTGCTCTTCACCACTTCTTGTTGGCCATGAATGCCCTGCTAAGGTGCTTGGAGAACCTCAAGGGTTCTCCCAGCATTGTAATTGTTCCAGGAGAAGCAAGGGATGCCTCCTGGAGAAGGGAGGACGTGGGTTATTTCATAGCTTGGCATTTCCTCATTTGAAAGCCCTGCTTTTGCAGGCAATTACACTGAGCTCGCAGAGCAAACTTCAGTGAGCAGTTGATAAAATTCATAATTAATGAGCTTTGGCTACCACAGTGCCGATTCTGTTTGGAATAAGCTCACATTCCACGCTTGCTTTTCCCGGATACAAATGAATCTGCCTCTTAGAGGAATCAGATGCCATTTAGACATATGTAGCCTGGGGGAGAAAGTGCATTCTTCAGCTGTTTAGTACCTGTCCCAGTCTGTTTGCAGCAATGTGTTGATTTTGGCCTTCTGGGCACCAAGTGGGAAGGAGAGAGACTTTCTCCTCTCTTCTCCCTCAAATGCTGTCTGTAGGGCAAGATGAATCCGGATGGGATGAATGCCAAAAGCATGAAATGGACTGAGCTGGCTGTGCTCTTTGATATCCCCCTTTCCCTCTCATTGCCCTCCCCTCCCCTGGGGGGAACATCCAAAGGCTCTTTCTGTGCCTTGCCTGGGGACACCTCTTAGCCAGACAGCACTGCAAGTGCTGGGCTTGGAGGATTTGGGAAGGAGTCACTGGAGGTCGTGGCTGTGCTTCTTCAGCCTGGTGCTGCAAAGCTCCTGGCAGTTGTTGCAGGTATTTGTATGGCTGTTGATGGACCTGTGTTGCCTCCTTCTCCCCAGTGCAACATTTGGGGGTTTTTTGTCCCCACAAATGGAGAAAACTGGGCTGGGAAAGAGGGAGGTGTGATGAGGTGGAGTTTAAGGTCTCTCCCAGCCCGTTCTGTGATTTCTCAGGCTGGCATCAGTGGATTAATTACCTGCAGAACATAAATCAGCCCTGGCTACTCAGGTATCCAGGAGAATGCTCACAGAACCATTGAAGATGAGAAAAGGTGGCCTGGGGAAGCTTAATTGGTGAAAAATGAAGGCAGGCTCAGCAGCCAGCTGAAGTAGGTTGAGACTGGAAGTGTAATTTGGTGCTCACACCTGACAAAGCAGAGCAGGGTTGTGGTCATCAAGGCAGCCTTGGATTAGCTCTGCCCTGGCAGAGATGCTGTGGTTTCTAACTAATGGAGTGAGGTGTGGTGGGCCTGTGTCCCCCAGGGATGTGTCCTGGCAGGGAGGCCAGGGGTTTTCCCTCCTCCCAGATCCTGGGCCCTGTGCCTCAGGAAATTTAGGTTTTGTCTAAGGAGGTTTAATTTTTCTAATAAACCCCCCCTCAGTTTGGTTTTTTTTTCCCCTCCTGTATCTTCTGCAAACATTTGCCCTGCTGTGGCCTTGTTAGGAGAAGCTGGCTGTGAGTTTGGTGTGGCTGCCTCTAAATCCAGGTGCTGGGTGGGTGCAGGTGTCAGCTGATGCTGTGATGACATCCAGGGTCCCTGAGCCCCAGTGGGGTCAGGCCAGGACAGGGAGCTGTGTTCTCCTGTGGCACCCCCTGGGTGGATCAGTGAAGGGGTGATGGGCTAGAAACCCTGTTGAAGCTAAGAAACCCCATATGTGGGAGTAAAAGTGGGAAAGTCATGATGACTTGGAGTTTTTAAGGGCTTTGTAGACTTCTGACTCTTGGAACTAGATTATCTTTAAGGTCCCTTGCCACCCAAACCATTCCATAACATCCTGCTTTGGGATCTCAAACCCAATTGCTCTGAAAGCCAGGAGGAAAATTCCCCCTTCACCTGCTTTTATTTTGCCTTTCGATTCTTCCTTTTCACCTGCTTTTTAAAATTTTTTTTATCTTTAAGAGCTTTAAACAATCTCTCAGGTGCAGTGGAGTGGGCAGTGGATGAGCATTGGGCACCTCCCACAGATTTTTGGCATGTGGGCAAAGGGTTTAATATTCCTGGAGCATCCCAGTCCCTTGATAGCCTGATGCAGGGCATGAAAGAAAATCCAACTCTGTACCAGAATTCAAAGGGGAAATAATGAATTGTGGTCTGTTTCAAATAATTAAAGCATGCAGATATTTAGTGATCTATCAAGGGGAATGAGGGAGTAATAAGACACTCTGTCCAATTTGTTTTAGAGCTGGAGTTGGAGAGCTCTGGTATAAAATTGTAACCTCTGTATTAATCACAAGAATGTTCACTGGATCTAGGTCAAATCCACACGAGAACCTCCACGAAACTTTTGCTTCATTCAGCTTTTTTATGATTATCTTTACGTTCTGGTGCCTTAGGGGAGGTAAAACACCTTTGATTTTAAAGAGGGGAGGAAAAAAAGGGGGCATTTTTTAATCCAGTTTCTCTGTAGCTTCTCCTCCCTGCCTCATTTTTTTTAAAGCAGCAAGATTTTTCTTTTCAAAAAGGGGGGAAGAAAAGGTTTGTTTTATGTATGTTTTTCACTGGAGGTTGCTCAAATCCAACCAGTTCTGTTGTGGCTCTGAATGAGCCATAAAATTTCATTGCAGCTTTTCCACAGAATCCAATTTGAGTGTCCAAGGCTCGGCCTTGTGGGTTAAAGATCTCTCTCCAGAGTCAGTGTGTGCCTCTTTGCCATCCCTGCGTGGCTGCCAGGTTCACTTCATGTCTCCTGAAGTCTCTTTGGGGGCTGAAACCAATTAAAACTGTGATGAATTAGAGGCTCTGCCTTTGGGTTAGCTCTGAATCTTGGCTTTGTGTGTGAGCATCCCACTCTGCAGGTGACTGTGAGGTTGGCTGTGCTCCTTCTCAGTCTGATTTATGCAGAGAATGATGAAGAGGGGGAGCCCTGTGGCCTCCAGGAGCCTATTTTTAGCTAAAGATTGGAAAGGTGGTTGTTGCTTTTTAGGGTTCTGGTGTGATTTTATTTTTAATTCCCCTCTCTGTGGTAAATCTTCCTAAAGAATCAAAGTGGCCATAAAAATAAGGAACAAATAACTCACTTTGAGCTCCTCTTTTCTCCTTTTATGTTAAAGCTCTTAACATCAAATGGCTCTGGAAATGTAACCTCTCTGGTTGCAGGCACTAGGAATAGTTCCTGCCTTGGATTTGGCAGCATTCCACCAGTGTGACTTGCAGTGTCATGTACACATTGTTACCCAAAAAATGACCAAAGATGCCTAGAGAGGGTCACCTGCTCCTGGGTGTGCTCATGGCTGGGTTTTCCTGAGCCTTAGACAGGGCCTGGAGCTGCAGCTCACATTTCTGCCACACGCCAGTCTAAAGTGCTTGAGCTGCAGGGCTGAGCTGGCATCGTCTGGGGGCATGGATCCCATCTCCAAATGATTCCACTGGATGGTTGGGAAGGACCTTGAAGCCATGGGCAAGGACACCTTCCACTATCCCAGTTTGCTCCTGGCCTTGGGCACTGCCAGGGATCCAGGGGCAGCCACAGCTGCTCTGGGCACCTGTGCCAGGGCCTGCCCACCCTGCCAGGGAACAATTCCTGCCCAAGATCCCATCCATCCCTGCCCTCTGGCAGTGGGAAGCCATTCCCTGTGTCCTGGCCCTCCATCCCTTGTCCCCAGTCCCTCTCCAGCTCTCCTGGAGCCCCTTCAGGCCCTGGCAGGGGCTCTGAGCTCTCCCTGGAGCCTTCTCCTCTCCAGGTGAGCACCCCCAGCTCTCCCAGCCTGGCTCCAGAGCAGAGGCCCCTATGCTCATGTTAAAACACTGCCCTCAAATCTTTGCTCTTTTAGGGAGTGGAGTTTGACTCCAGCTAGAAATCCATCTTGGCTTGTGTCAGATCCCCACACCGTGGTGCAGCTTCTGAGAGCTGCCATGGGGCCTGTCCCTTTCCCCTCTGAGCATCTTCCTGTCCTGACCCCGTGGGCTCTGTCCCCTGCTCCGGAGCAGCAGTGTGACAGCAGTGACACCATGGGCTCCCTGCCCTCCTCTGGAGCAGCAGTGTGACAGCACTGACCCCGTGGGCTCTGTCCCCTGCTCTGGAGCAGCAGTGTGACAGCAGTGACCCCGTGGGCTCTGTGCCCTGCTCTGGAGCAGCAGTGTGACAGCAGTGACCCCGTGGGCTCTGTCCCCTGCTCTGGAGCAGCAGTGTGACAGCAGTGACCCCGTGGGCTCTGTCCCCTGCTCTGGAGCAGCAGTGTGACAGCAGTGACCCCGTGGCAGGGTGTGGCTGCTCCATTGATCTCCTGGCCAGATTAAACTGGGGAGGACTCTGGGGACACTGCTGCCTGTTCCCCCACACAATTATGGGCACAGACTGCTCGTGCAGAGCCTGGCACAGCCCTTGCCTTGACCCAGCTGCTGCCCTGCCTTGCTGGATGGCACCAGTGGCACTGGATGCTCACCCCGTGGGTGTCCCACGTGTCCCTGCTGGGCTGCTTCACCCGCTCCCCGTGAGGAATTCTTTGCTTTTCTCACCTGCTGCTTGCAGGTAGGGCTGCTCACCTTTCCCCCTGGGCAGTGGAGCAGCTTTGGATCAGAACAGAGCCTCCTGACAGCCGTAGTCTGAATAAATAACTTTACCTTGCTGCCTTTCCATTCTGATTTTGCTTTCCCTGGAGGTTTGCACTCTCACCATCACCAAGAAAACACGTTTATTTTTGAACGTGTAGCTAAGCTGGCAGCAATGTAACACCTTTGCAGCTCTCTCTTGGTGTCACTGCAAGAATAAATAGCTCCTTTCTCTTTCTAGGCTTGGGAATATTGGAGCTTCCCTTGACTTTCCAGTGAAATCTGATTTAGGGGGGATTGGAGCCACGTGTTGTTTGCATCTGACCCCAGGAGATTTTATTGCTCTGGAGCGACAACTACCAAGGGGAAATGGAAACCCCCGGAGTACAAATCCTGGTCACAGACTCCAGGAAAGGCAGAGCTTTGCTTCCACTGGGAAACCAAGGGCTTGGCAGATGGGAATGGCCACAAGTGGCTTTGTGAAGCCCGAGGCGTGTGAAGAGCAGCAGGCAAGGCAGGAGCAGCAAGCCCTGCTGCTCTGAAAGGGCTTTGTCGTGCTGGAGGAGCAAGAACAGAGCTGCCTGTAGTGGCTTTTCATTCATCAGAGGAAAAACTGGAGTTGGAAGTCCCGTCTGGGGCTTGTCTGAGACAGGGCCTGAGCCCTGGTACCTAAAACTTTACATGGCTGTGGTCAACAGGATGCAAACTGTGCAGCTGGGTTGGAGGAGAGGTGCAAAGGGGCTTTTCCACCTCACAGGAAGATGGTTCAAAGGTTAATATTAAAGATTTGGGGATCCAGCAAGCCACCCCTTTCAGAGCTTTGTCTCGACCCTCTCCCTGAAGTTAGCTAATTCCCTAATTAATTTCCTGCAGAGTAATTAATGGTGTGAGGCTGGAAAGCCAGCAATCCCCTCTGCTAGAGCCAGTCCATGTGGACCACCTCTGCTTGCTGAGACACGAGGCAACCTGCCCTTTTAACTGCTGGGATTTTTTTTTATTTTCCCCCTTTCTCTGGCCTCCCACGTGGAAAATATTCCTTTCAGCATGCAGATGGCAGCTCCCCTCACAGAGGGGCAGGCTTGTGCAGAAGGCTGAATTTTTACTTGATTCACAGAGCATGTGTGCGTGTTGCTTGCAGGGTGTTACTCTCAATATTATGTTAAAAATAGCTGGTGCTAAGCTTCTAATTCTTAACTTTTTTTTTTTTTTTTGCTCAAGCTCCTGATTTCAGAGGCATTTGTGATTTATGATGTAGAACTTTCCTGTGGTTGAGAGAGCTGGTCTGATTTTCTGTGAAATATCTACAGCTTGCTTATATAAAAACTGGGTTTTGATGATTGAAAACCTGAAAATGCTTAGGTTGTCTTGTACATGTGCCACAGCAGGCACTGGGTTGCCATGTCCTGGTGCCTAAACCCCCAGGATTCACAGAATATCTTGAGTTGGAGGAGATCCACAAAGGCTCCTTAGACCAGCTTTAGTTAGTCTGGAGACAGCAGCAGTGCTGGGGCTGCATAACTGAACGTTCTGATGGTGAGTGGGAGAAGTAAAACCCTCCAGTACAGCTGAAAGATGGCACTGAGGGGGAGAAGTGGTGGTTTTTTCTATCTCCTAGCCTTTCTCCAGTTATTTGTGTGGCACGAGTGGCTCTTTGCACGGAATGCTGCAGCCCATGTGCAGGGGCTGCATTTCTGGGCTCTGCAGGGGGAAAGGAGCAAGTGGGAGGGAGGAAAGAGAGAAAAATGAGGGGTTTGTTTGAAGCCTTCCTCCTGAGTTTGG
This sequence comes from Nicator chloris, assembly GCA_013400495.1. NCBI lineage: Eukaryota > Metazoa > Chordata > Aves > Passeriformes > Pycnonotidae > Nicator > Nicator chloris. Next base: position 39,104 of record WAAE01014989.1, read on the forward strand.
TCCCACTTTGATTATTAAAGCCTCCTGCCCCTGCTTTCCCTTCTGCTGGACCTGTGGAAAACAGAAAGAATCCTAAAAAGCAAACTGCTTGGGGTGAGCTGATTCTGCACCAGCCTAAAAGGGTTTGGGTTGGAAGGGACCTTAGAGCCCAACTCATTGCACCCTCAGCCACGGGCAGGGACACCTTCCACTAGCCCAGGTTGCTCCAGCCTGGCCTGGAACACTTCCAGGGATGGAGCAGACCTCATTCTGCACATCCCTGAGGTTAACTGTGAGTGGAAACCCCGTGGGTGACACAGGGAGCAAGCTGCCTTGACCCCGTGGTCCCAGTGTCATGTTTGTCCTGGTTCCTGGGCCACAGATGGGGCCACGGGACCCTCTGGAGCTGTGGCTATCATGTGTAAATCCCAGCATCATCCTCCCTGTGAAGTTATTAATGAAAATCATCACCCTCATTTAGAAGCTGCCATCACTTAGTAGATTAACCTTTATCAAGCAACTTTGCTATGCCAGCTGCACAGCAAAGTAATTACTTTTAATAGAATCTGCCCTTGATTTGAAGCCACAGGGGAAGCAATTAAATTTAACAAAGGCAAAAGCCATGACTTATAAATGAAGATGGATGGCTTTTGCTATCTGTTTGATAAATTCCATTGTGTACAAGTAAAAGGGAATACTCAGCTCCTCTCATGTTTTGGGGGGTTTGAAATGTGGCATTAGACTGCTGATCTGTGGGTGGGTTGGGTGTCAGCAGTGCCAGCCCTGGGGTTTGGCTCAGCATCATTTACCCTCGAGTCACAAACGACTTGCAGGGGGCTTTGACCCTGAGCTCCTCCAAACCTTGGCACTCGTGTTGGGCATGAAGAGTTTTGCTGAATGGATTCTTGGGCCACCTGATCTCCTACCTCTGCCCCTCTGCTGAGGGAGTGTTCTGCTTGAAACCAAGGTGTGCCTTAAACTGCTTTTTGTGTCTGTGAGCTTGTTCACTCCAGGTTGTGCCAGTGGCAAGGGGCTGAAAGTCCTGTGTACCTTTGTGATGGTCCTGATACAGAATGGTTGGGGCTGGAAGGGACCTTAAAGATCATTTCATTCCATGGGCAGGGACACCTCCCATTGCCCCAGGCTGCTCCCAGCCCCAGTGTCCAACCTGGCCTTGGGCACTGCCAGGGATCCAGGGGCAGCCACAGCTGCTCTGGGCACCCTGTGCCAGGGCCTGCCCACCCTGCCAGGGAACAATTCCTGCCCAAGATCCCATCCAGCCCTGCCCTCTGGCACTGGGAAGCCATTCCCTGTGTCCTGTCCCTCCATCCCTTGTCCCCAGCCCCTCTGCAGCTCTCCTGGAGCCCCTTCAGGCCCTGGCAGGGGCTCTGAGCTCTCCCTGGAGCCTTTTCCTCTCCAGTTGAGCACCCCCAGCTCTCCCAGCCTGGCTGCAGAGCAGAGGGGCTCTGATCACATTAAAGCCCTAAAACATCACACATGCCCTAAGATACCCTGGGCAGCATCATTTGGCCCCTCCAGGCCTTGAGGTCACAAGCCAAATATACAAATGTGCTTTCCTTCTTTGGTTTCAACCTGCCATTCTTGGCTTGGCTGAGGTGCAGAGGGGGCAAATGCTCATTTCCCATCTCTGTGGGCAGTGCTGCAGCTGCTGTGCCATGTCCTGCCTGTTCCATCCCTCTGCTCAGCTCCCTGGGGGATGCTGAGCTCCCAGGAATGCTGACTCTCCATGGGGGAATGGTGGGATGTGCTTAGCAAATGGAGAGTGAACAGCAGTGGGGTCTTTCACAGCTGAGAGAAGAAATCCTGTGTCCTGGCCTGTGTGTCAGAGCAGTTTCTCTGCCCTTCCAGTGTTGTAACGAGGCTGTTTGGGCTCAGAGCCCTGGCTTGGCTCTCTTCCTCCACTCCAGCTGCTCTCTGCCAACCCATATCTGCTTTGTAATCACATATCTCTGCCTGAGACTGAAGTTTCTGTCTCTTTTGTCAAGTGGAAGGAGCCAGTGATCTCTGACTGGCACAGGGCAGCATCAAGTGTCCCTGCAGTCTTTCTGCTGGTATTTTTTCTCTTTGTTTGGGCTGCCTGAGGTCTCTTCTTCAGTGCCTTCATCCTCTTGGGGGGTGATCCCTGCATTCCAAGTCCCTGAAACAGCTGCTGTGCAAACGTGCACGTGCAGCATCCCAGCTTCTGTGTCAACAGATTTCCTTCTTGTGACCTGTCAGCACAAAATTCAAGGTATTGGTCCCGAAGGAGGCGAATCCTTCATCGTGTCACGTTTGACTTCCCGGGGTTATTTGGAGGACAGGAGGTCTAGGGAGGAAAGGGTGGGCTGGGAGGGTCTCTTACTGCCATTGAGTGTCCAGAAAGGTGTGTGCAAGTCTTTGGTGTTTTAACTTTGAACATCTTGATCCAGCCTGGAGAGGAGAAGGCTCCAGGGAGGCCTTGAAGCCCCTCCCGTGGCCTAAAGGGACTGGGGACAAGGGATGGAGGGACAAACAGGGGGAATGGCCTCACCCGCCCAGAGGGCAGGGGTGGATGGGATCTGGGGCAGAAATGGTCCCCTGGGAGGGGGGGCAGGGGCTGGGATGGAATTCCCAGAGCAGCTGTGGCTGCCCCTGGATCCCTGGCAGTGCCCAAGGCCAGGTTGGATGAGGCTGGGAGGTGTCCCTGCCATGGCAGGAGGTTTGGAATGGGATGGGCTCTCTGGTCCCTCCTAACCCAGAGCATTCCAGGGCTGTGTGAACCCAGGTGGCTGAAGGCTGAGCTCACACAGGGTGGGATGGAGACCAGGTGAGCTCTGTGGGTGTGGTGACCCAGCCAGGCTCCTTGGCCGTGCCTGTCCTCTGGAGAGAACTCTGTTCCCCTGGGAACTGACTTTTCAGGCAGTGCACTAATGCAGGGGAAAGTCTGCCAGCTCCTGGGAGCAGAGCAGCTCGTTAAGAGCAAAGCGCTTTCATGATTTGCTCGGAAGCTTTGATTACTCTCCAGGGAGCCTGGCTCCATCTCTCCCCTGCTGCTGCCAGCAGATCCAGACCAGGGGCTTCCCTACCTGTGATTCCTCCCTTCAGTGACCCCCACCTGGGGGAGGCTGCTCCTTGGCCCTGGGTACAGCACACAGCGTTGACATCTCTCGGGTGAAGGGATCCAGTTGGTTCTGAGCCTCCTGGAGGGAGGGAGCAGGGCTGAGCTGTCGTGTGGCTGCTTTGGTCTGTGCCACAAAGCTGCCTGGCTTTCCTCTGCCAGTGGTTCAGTGCTTCTCCTTTTCATCCAGGGGTTTTATTCCCCTCCAGGGAGATGGATAGCGATGGAGGGCACGTTCCTTGGCTGGTGGAGCCAGTTGTTTCAAGTACAACAAAAAAAGAGATGTATTTAAGGCTGCTTCCACTTTCTTTTGTGGGGAAGAGCCTGTGCATGTTTCTGAGCAGCTCCCCAAAGCAGCTCCAGTCTGGCAGAGAGCAGCTGCCTGTGCACGTGAGAGGCCCATTAAGATTCAGTGCTGCTTCAAGCCTCCCATTTAGGCTCAGAACAGCCTTCTAAAAAGCAGGAGGAGGAAAAAAACCCACCCCAACCGACTGCATTAAAAAGCAGCTTCCAAATTAGAATTGTTTGTTTCTCTTGGGAGGAAGAGGAGCTTCTTTCCTGCATCCCTACAGAGCATCCTAATCCTGCTGCAAGTCTCTGCTGCTGCCAGGTGGCTTGGTGTGCTGGGAAATGGGTTGGATGTCTGGTAGGGAGAGGCTGGAGTCACCTTACAGGCAGGAAAGGCTGAAATGTGATGTGGCTGCAGGAAAAGAATGCCCCAGTAATGAAGATCTTCAGCTGGGGCAGAACCCTGCTGTAAGAATCCTGGATCTTCTGTATGCAGGAGAAATGAATCTGGCTGAATTGAAGAGAACAAACACGATGGAAGCCCCTCCTCTGGAATCAGAGGAGCTCTGTGTTTGATTTGGTTTCTTTGCCCTCTGAAGGGTGTCTGTGCCCACGCTGCCTGTGGAAGCACCTGCTCCCAGCACAACCTGCCCTCTGCCCTCGGGCTTTTCCTGGGAACAGGGCAGCTCTCCTGGTGATGTTGTTCCACGGGAGTGGAGGGGGCTGCCCTGCAGGCCTGCCCTCAGCTGGGATGCTCTGGGAGGTGAGTGCTGCAGGTCACACCTCCCCCTGCAGCAGCTATTGAGGGTGCAGGAGTGGTTCCCAGCACCCTGCAGGAGAGCTTGGGAGAGTGAGGGCCAAGGCTCCAACACCAGCAGGGGAAAGGGAATCCTGTATCCCTGTGTTCCCTCCTGCCAGGAGGACAAAGAGGGAACAAACGCCACGCTGGCACTTGCCCCGTGATCAAAAGCACTTCTGTGCTTTGTAACCAGCTCCAGGGATTGATCACCAAGACTTGAGCATTCCCAAGGGGATTATCTGCTCAAACGACAGCGTTCCCTGGAGAACATAAAACTGAGGTGGAGTTTGGAAAAGGATATGAACCTTCCTGGCTGGGGCTCTGCCAGCTTTAACTGCTCGTGCTTTGGCAGAGCCGTGGGTGCCTGGGGACTGCAGTGCAGAGATCCTGGGGGGGAAATCTGGTTTTGGCCGAGGTGTCCATCACCTGGAAAGCCCCTACCAATGGCAGGTTCCCTCCTGGGAATGGGTTTGATGGGTAACTCCCAGAACAGGGAGGAGGAAACGCTGACGGTGTTGCAGCACCAAATGCAGCAGAGCACTGAAGATGCAGCTCTCCACTGCAAGTCTCCCCAGGGAGTGCAGGGGCACAGGTTTGCCTTTCAAAGTCCCCTTGGTGCAGTCTGTCTGCACTGCTGTGGCTCTGTCTCGGTGTCACTCTTGATTCTAAGCCACTTAGGTTTTTCTAATTTTTTTTTTTTCCCCTAGAAAAAGCTTTAAATGGATCCATATTTAGAGCAGGCTGCTCCAAGACTCTGACAGCAAATAATGATCTTAATAGGGCCCCCTGACACATATCAGGAGTCTTCTACTCCTTATGCTCTGCAGTTTGAAACTTGAGGGTGTTTGGGTTTGGGGGTTTATTTTAATTCCCCCCCCAGGTGCTGTGACCACCTTTTGGCCCAGTGTAATTGAATTTGGGACAAACTGTGCCTTCTTCGAGATGGGCTTGCTGTGAAAATTGTGGTGTCACTGGCAGTCCTGCAGTCCTGGGGGAGTTTAACCCTTCATTCTCCCCAAATCTGCACCAGACAGGAACCAGTGGTGGAGAAGCCACGGGTGCAAGCACTCCCTAGTTTGGTGACCTGGCTGAGGGTGGAAAGTTGTGTAAAATGTTATGGGGGAGCGAAATTCCTCCCCATGGGCTGCAGCTGCTCTCCTGGGAGTCTGCCCTCTAGAGCTTCTCTCCTCCTTCCCCAAGCAGCTGGAAGGAATGATGGCTGGTTTGCATTTGATATCGAATTTGAGGGTTGTGCTCCGAGCTTAGGGATGAGCATTTCTGCCAGAAGTGGTGGGTTTGATGTCTCCTGCCAGCTCTCACGGGTCTCCCTGGCTGCACTAAGTGTGATGGTGCTCTCCTGCCTCCCACATCTGCTCTGCCTGGCTGTGTGGAAAGCTGCCTCCTTCCCCAAAAGCAGAGTCCGTGTTCCTGGTCCTTAGCAGCTCCCAAACCAGCTGGTTCTCCACTGAAGCTTCTCCTGTGGCAGCAGGATCTCTTTTTTTCTGTGCCAGTGCTCTGCCACTGCTGTGGCCCCTCATTTCCATGGGTTATGAGGCTTCAGCTCGGCTCTGCAACAGCACAGGCTGCATTTTTAAGAGCTGTTCTCAGTGGCCCATTAGCTGCTTGCTATTTGGAAGTAGTTGTTGAGTTAAGCTGACAACAGGCACTTCTTGCCAGCGAGGGGAAGACAAAACTGACGTTGTTGGAATGTTTGTCTGCTCGAGCACGTCCTTGCAGCTGTTGTTGCTCTCACAGCACACGAGGAAGGCTGCAAGGATCCCTCTGCTCTCTGCTGAGTGCTTCCCTTTGCATCTGGGAGGGGGAGATGCCGTGGTGGGCAGAGTGAATAGCATCAGCTGCTGGAGGCTGCAGTTCCAACACGGCACAGATTATGGCATTTAGGTAGGATAAATATTAATTAAGGCACGTGGTCCGACAGACTGGGAAAATCAATTGCATCCCTCTAAGGAGCTTTCTTGTTGAGACTTTATTTTTTAATTCTTTCTAAGCCTTGCTGTGCTTGCTGAACTTGTGGGGCTTCTGTGCTGCTGCATCTCTGAGCAAGTGCCCCCAAAAACCCTGCAGTGGTGGGGATGGGGAGCTGTGAATTTCAGGGAGGAACTTTAACCTGCCTTAAACACAGTATGGAATAAAGATGTTTAAAGATGGAAATGGGGATGTACACCTTGGGAGTGGGGGGGGAAGTGCAGGTTTCCCAGGGAATGGATTTGACTTAGTGCCTGGAGGCTGGAATAAAAACTTGCCTTGTCCCTGTCCCTTTTCTGCCTTGCTGGCAGAAGGCAGCAGTGTGTTCACCTGTCAGGCTCTGAGCAGCCAGGATGCTGATGGTGAACTGCCAGGCTCAGGGATCTGTCTGCAGGGATTGTGGAGTGTTCCCAGGACAGGCAGGGGAGCAGGGACAGTTGTTCAGGTTTCGTTCTCTTTGCTGTCTTTCTGGTAAAATCTCCACAAAAAGCTGCTGCTGCCTTGGAATTGCTGCTCTTTGTTGTCTCCAGGGACCCCCCATCACCAAAGATGGGGTTGGCTGGGAGCAGGGATGGAGAGAGCCAGTGCTCCTCCCAAAAAAGCCACCGAGGAAGCCTGCATGCCTCAAAACCTTCTTGAGACACCCCTTGGGCTTTCCCAAGGCTCTGTCCTTCCCACTGGGACCTTTCCAACCTCTGCCTCTTCCTCGAGCACCTGCTCAGATGTGGGTGGGCTTGTGCTTCCCCAGGGTTTGATGGAGCTCCTGGGGCTGCTGTGGCTCCTGTGCTGCTCCTGAGTGCACTGGGGATGCTGTGCAATTAGCTGGGAGCTGATTGCACCTCGGTGTGTGTCACTGTGATGAGATAATTGCAGCAGGGCCCTCCAACCCAGCAGCTGAATCCTCCCTGACAGCCGCCCCATCCCAGGCGTGTTGGATGTGCTGCTGGCTCCAGGACAGCCTCCAGAGATGAGAGGAGATGAGATGCTGGCCCTAGGGAGTGGTCCAAGGAAACCAACCCTGCTCTGCTCTTTCCTTCCAGCTGGGCTTTTGTGTGAATTCAAAGTTGAGCTTGGGTGAGCGTGGCTGTGTGTTCCTCCTGCTGGAGGTGCTGGATCTTTCTCTTTGCAAAGCACTCTGGAAAGCAATTCTTTAGGGAATCATAGAATCCTGAAGTGATCCGGGTTGGAAGGAACCTTAAAGTTCATCTTGTTTCTTTCCACCCCTGCCCTGGGCAGGGACACCTCCCACTGTCCCAGGGTGCTCCAAGCCCCAGCCAACCTGGCCTTGGGCACTGCCAGGGATCCACAGCTGCTCTGGGCACCCTGTGCCAGGGCTGCCCACCCTCCCAGGGAACAATTCCTGCCCAGTATCCAGTCTAACTCTACCCTCCTTCATCTTAAAGCCACTAAGAAGGAGCAGGCTCTTCCTGGGAAGCCTGCTTGTGAATACATGGTCATCATGTTCTCTGGCCCTTCTACCTAAAGCCACTCCATACCCTGAGTGTTTCTGTTCCCTCTCATCACCTGCCTGCTGTGGTGTGTTTTTTGTTTTGGTGGTTTTGGGGTTTTTTTGCCCATTTTGTTAGTCAGTGGCAGCCTCGACTGCAGATCACGAGCAGCGTGGATTTCCTGTTGTCTCCTGCCTGCCCTGGTGCTGCTGCTCATGGGGCACTTGCTCTTGATGTGGCACTGCTGACACCTTTAATCAGAGCTGGTACAGCCTGGACAAGCTCAGGGCACTGGATCAGCTGCCTCCAGCTTTGGGGTTTTGGTGCCACGAGTCAGGTCCCAGTGGCTCTGTGCTTCCCCTGGAAATCCTGTGTCATCCTTGTGCCCAGGGCTGGTCACAGCATCCCAGCGTGTCTGGGGTGGGAAGGGACCTTCAACTCCTCCAATTCCCACCCCCTGGCCTGGCCTGGGACACCTTCCACTGTCCCAGGGGGCTTCAAGCCTCTGCAGCCTGGCCTTGGATAATTCCAGGGGCAGCCACAGCTCCTCTGGGCTCTTTCTCAATGATACTGAAATAGAATTGGAATTAAAAAAAGAAAGAGAATAAGAGATAAGAGCACTTTAAACAATCTCATAGCTGAAAGAAATGATCACGTTCATGGACAACTTGTATAAAGCAAACTGAGCAGTCAAGTGCATGTGCAGTAACTTTTTTCTGCAAGTGATTAGAGGAATAAAGCTCCTCCTGTCATCAGCTCTTCATGTGAAGAGACAGCAGGTAGTGTTTCTGGAGGCGCACAGTGCAGCACTGAGCCCTGAAGCTGCATGAACAGCATCATGAGGGACAAATGATTTCAAAGAAGAGACTTTTCTGTCTTCTTTCTCTTTATTTTGAGGTCAGGAGGATGTTTAGGTTGGAGCTCTGAAGGTAGGACACTCCCTGGACAGCAGGAGGTGCAGAGCTGCTGTCACCCAGCACAGCCTGCAGTGAGGGACCCTCAGGAGTGTTGAGAGAGGCTTGAAGTAAAAAATCTGCTGGTTTGGGAGGGCAAGTCCCTTTTCCTGTGCTTGTGGTAAACCCTGTTCCAGGATGACATGGCCAATATGGACAATGCCTGCTGGAAATGCTTGGCTGTGAGGCAGGAGAACCTTTTCTATATTGCTATACAAGCTTAGTGCCTTTATTAGGCTTCATGTTCCTTTTTAAGTTTTGTTATTCTCTGACATCCAAGACTTTTGCTTTCTTCTCAAGACGTCGATCCTTGGAGCTTCTGTAGTCATCTTCCCTTCATCTACTGCTGCTTGTGTTCACTTCTGCACCTTTAAATCAGCTGGCAAGTGTCTTTTCATCCAGCCTCTCTCCAGATCAGCATTATTTGCAGATTAGATACTCTCTGCTGATCAGTTGGCTGATAGTGTGTGGAGTGGGCTCTTTTTTTAGCTCAAGCCAGCACTTTTCTAAAAATATTCCTGCTTGAGCATTGAGCATCAAAGGCTTTCTGATCTCTGGGATGATTTAAGCGTGGCACAGGGTTGTCTTGCTGGGATTTCTCTGGAACTTCAGAGGAGGCTTCACAGTGGTGTTTGTAGTTTGAAAAGCTGATGCTGCACGTGCCAAGCTCCAAGGCTGAACCCCCCGTGACCGTAGTGGGGTTCCCTGATCTGAATGCCTGGATTTAGTGAAAGGCTGGGGAGCTTCACATTCCTGTGGTGAATGCACAAGCCCTTCCTTCAGAGAATTTGTCTTTTGGTGGATTTTGCCCTGCTTTTTGGGACAGTTATGAGTTGTGATTAAAAAAAGAGGGCTGTCTCCTCATCGTCCTGAGGTTATGTGTGAAATGACTGAAAATTTTCTTAGATAGACAAATTGTCAGATAAAAGCACTTTCTCTTGCTTGTTCCTGTGTTGGAATGGTGGGACAGTCTCATTTTGTGGGAATGAGCTGCTCTCCTGGTTCCTGGATGTGACCTTATTTGGCTCTGGTTGGATTTGCCTCTGTCTGATCTCCTGGAGATTTTCTCTGTTCAGCCTTCTCCAACAGTTTCCCTTGTCTGCAAATTGAATCACAGCTTAGCTTCAGCTATCAAAAAACAGGTTAATCCCAAAATATTGGGGTATGAGACTGGGATACATAACCCCCAGGTTTCCTTGTCCCTGGAATTGTCCCAGGCCAGGTTGGACAGGGCTTGGAGCAGCCTGGGGTAGTGGAAGGTGTTGAATGGGATGAGCTTTCAGGTCCCTTCCAACCCAAACCACTCCATGATTCCCTGGACACATCCCCTCCAAATGCTGATTCTCTGTTGATAATGAAACTCTGAGACCTGTTAATGAACCAATTTAAGTTTGGTTTATAGCTTATGTTAGTGTTATTGTAACATTTCACCTGAAATGGTGGTACCTGACTGTTGCTTCCCAGACCTCTGGTGCTCAGAACAACTGAGGTCTCTCAATCCCATTTATAAATAAAAACCACGTTCTCTTAATCAAGCCTCACATAATTAACATCAATAAATATTGCCACCCTTCTAAGTATTTGAGTTTGGCTTCATCCTGACTCTGCAGTGTGCCCAGGATTGATTCTGAGGGTCTGTGAAACACTGAGCTGAAGACAGGGTGAAAAAGGAGGGAGGAGTGGGAGATTTCTGCGAGAAATTGGGAGACAAGAGATCCCTGGAGAGCTGCAAGGGTTTTAGGGGATTGTAGAGCTGGAGCACTCTTGCCTGGTGACCTTCTTGAGGCAGCAGAGGGCATGAAGGTATTTAAAAGCTGATGTGGCACTTGGGGACACAATTTAATGGTGTCAATGGTTGGGCTCTGATTTTAGGGGCCTTTTCCAGCCTAAATGGCTCTGTAATTCCAAGAGGAGATGGTTTGCTGACTTCTGGGCCACAGCAAAGACTGAGATGAGATATTGTTGGGACACCCTTCCAGCTATTTTTTCCCTTGTAAAATAGATGGGGAGGGAAAAAATAAATTCAAACGAATTGGAGCTGCTGTGGCCAGAAAAGTCACCTTTGTGGTGGAGACCTTTGAGAGTTTCTGATGGAGACAGCAGTGAAATGTTGGGAATTAGGGTTTTCATGGTCAGTCTTTGGGTGTTTCCCTGTGGAATTCATTGAAATGGCTGCTGGGGGTGCAAAATCTGGGAGGGTTTGTGTGATGTGCCTGCTGCTGAAATAGCTGGAGTCCCAAGAAGATCCCGTGTGTTATTTGAAATGAATGGCCCCAGAAGAAGTGGGAAAGCCATGACTGCCTCTGGAGGTGCCAGAGAGCACGGGGGATATTCCCAGGGCTGTCAGCCCCAAGGAGGGAAGGTAGAAGGCAGGGCCTGTGCCTGCCCAAACCCAGGAGAAAGAATTCATCTCTGGATTATTCCTGGCACACCAGAAATTGCATCGCTCTTGCAAAGACTCCTTAAGCTCTTGTGAAGTTGTCTGGGTGTTGAATTATTGGAGTCTCCCCCCTCTCCCTTCCCAATGAATGTGAACTAGGAATGATGGAACTGATTTGCATCAAATCCCTCCTTACTCTTCCTTCTCCCCTCCGTGAATGTTACATGTCTCACATCACTCCCCCTGGGCTTTCATCCCCAGGCCTCTCAGAAGAGCCTTCCTTCCCTGAATCATGGTGTTTGTGGTTGTCTAGCACCTTTTTCTTTTTGTTTTTTTTGAGGGAAAAATATCCTCACTGTGACTTTTGTTAGCTTCTCCTAACTTTGTTCCCTTGGCTATGCCGGGTCTGAAATGTTCCCCTTTGAAGGCATAAGCTGGTGTTTCATTAGTTTGGCATTTGCTTTGTCTGTGCATTAAAAGATTAGTGGGATTGCCTTGCTCTGAAGCAAAGGCTGCCTTCCAGTTCAGCTGTCGCTCCCGATTTCCCTGCCCAGACAAAAGTCCATGCATGGGGAGGGGGAAGCAGCTTTAGAGATGTTTTTGGGAAATTCTGACCAAAAAAAAAAAAAAAATTAGTTAAGACTTTGCTGGGGAAAGCTTTGGGGATGTCAGGGTGGCTGTCTGGCACTGCTCCCCTGCTGAGGGTTTAGGGGAAAGAGCTCAGTGGCAACCCCAAAGCTCAGGGGCAGTAGGACTCACTGGAATGTTCTCCTTGCAGCCTTCCCCCCTTCCCACACAGGTTCTGAGCTCTGACTGCTCCTTACACATCCCAATCGTGCAGATGCCTCCCAGGAGGCAGGAGGTTTCAGTGACACCAAGCAGGTCGAATTGATGCTCTGTAAACGAGCAATTCCCATTTCTCTGGTTTATTACCCAGGTTTCTGGCGTCAGGGTAGAGGCAATTACAGAGTTTTGTCTCATCCCTCGGTGACTTGATTAATGTTGTTCTTGACGTCTTGGTTTCTTTGTGCTAAATGAAGAGTCATTTGTTGTCTCTTCCCTTCCTCCTCCTTCCCCTCCTCTCTTTCTCCTTTCATTTTTGCTTCTGCTGTTTGGAATCTCCCTTTTCCCTCTCACAGGCTCCCAGCGGAGCCCCCCAACCCAGCCTGTCCCCCACCACCCCTTTCTGCAGCAGGTTGCCTGAAACNTGCCCAGATCACTTTCCAGGATGCCCCGTGTGGGGTGTGGTACCCTGTGGTGATTATCAAGGAGCCATGGAATGATTTTAGATGTAAAGGACCTTCAAGGGTCATACATCCAACCCCATGCACGAGCAGGGACACCTTCCCCAGGGACATCTTCCACCTGACCAATATTAGAATTCTTTCTGTTGCTTGTTGCTCTTTACAACTTTCTGATTTTTCTTTTTGTTTTGATCTTTGTGACTTAGTGGTGGAGTTTGGTTTTTTTTTAATTTTAATACCTGAGCTGGCTCCTGACCCAGGTGAGCTGCTGCTTTTAAAAGCTCCCTCTGGAGAAATCCTCTCTCTCTAAATGCACACAGGTAGTCAGAGCAGCCCTGATCTTAATGCACCGCTGAATTATGACCAGAAACTGGGGCAGGCATGGAAATGGGAGCTCTGGCTCCAGCCAGGGAATGCAGAGCCCAGCTGGAGGCTGCCCTGCTTGGAATGCTGAGATGAGGAACCTGCTGGGCGATACCTGCAGGGCGTTTGTTTGTGGGCCCCGGAGAGGGCGTTTGTTTGTGGGCCCCGGAGAGGGCGTTTGTTTGTGGGCCCCGGAGAGGGCGTTTGTTTGTGGCCCCGGAGGGGGCGTTTGTTTGTGGGCCCCGGAGAGGGCGTTTGTTTGTGGGCCCCAGAGGGCGTTTGTTTGTGGCCCCGGAGAGGGCGTTTGTTTGTGGGCCCTGCAGGGCGTTTGTTTGTGGGCCCCGGAGGGCGTTTGTTTGTGGCCCCGGAGGGCGTTTGTTTGTGGCCCCGGAGGGCGTTTGTTTGTGGGCCCCGGAGGGGGCGTTTGTTTGTGGGCCCCGGAGGGGGCGTTTGTTTGTGGGCCCGGAGGGTGTTTCTGGTCCCCCACTGTGGGCAGGGGTCAGTGACAGGCAGGGGGGTGCAGACACCTTGCTCTGGTGGTTTCCATTTCAGGAGGACACCCTGAAGTGTTCCCTGGTCAGGGAAGGACAGGTTTGTGAGGGAAGGGAGGTGGAAGCATTTCCCTCCAAGGTGAAAGGGCCCGACATAGCTCCTGTTAATGCGTGGCTGGAGGGGATGAGAAACTCTGACAGATAAGGAGATCCTGGGTCCAGAGCCCTCAGGAAGGGGAGAATATCTCAGATTCCACAGGGGAGAAATCAGTTTTGCTGTTTGTCCCGTGCCAGGAACGCTTGTCAGAAGACAAAGACCATTTTTTGGCTAATACCTGACCGTTTCTCCTGCTTGCTTTTCTCTCCGGACCTGCATCACCTGGAGCTGAAAGGTTTCTAGAGTTCTGTGTCTTTGGCAGAAAACCAACTGAGGATGGTTATGTAGGTCCTGTGGGCTCAAAAACTTCCAGGCAGCCCCAAAACAAATCCTTCCAGGCATCCTTAAGATCCAGGTGAAGAGATTCCATCCTTGAGTTTGGCATTCCGGTCCTCCACCTCAGGAACAGTTTTTCGTGGAAGACTTCATAAAAGCCAAGATTTTTCTCTTCTGCAAATTCATCCAGCCAGAGCAGCAGTAAGAGAATCCGACCTCAGAGTGGAAAAGTTGCTCTTTTCCCTTCAGACTTTGACAGATGGTGCAGATGAGTCTGAAGTTCATCCAAGGCTTGTCAGCTGCCCTGGGATCTCAACATCTGGGTGTAAATGTCAGGCACATCCAGTGAATAATCCTAGACACCCCTGAACTGCTTTCTTCTGAGCTAAAACCAGGGATTTCAGACATCTCTCTCCAGATATTCCACCTTTGATTGCCCTTCTCACCCGTGGGGAAAAGTCAGTGTCTGAAACTTCTTCTTCTGTGGCCTTGTGTCCATCCCGAGGGTGGAGTCAGCATCCTGCTGCATTGCAGCTTCCTTGGAGATATCCCTGGTCCTTTTCCAGCCTTGCTGCCACTGGAGAGGAACCCACTGGTCTGACACAATCCCTTCTGAATCCTTAAAGTCTGGTGGGGTTTTTTTTCCCCAGCTTGTGCTCTGGCAGTCAGAGCCTTTCTGGGACAGGGGTTTGGGGACATGAATTCCAGGTGAGCACACTTGGTTCCCTCAGACCATGGTAATGGAGAGGTGATCCCCACCTACAGCTTTGGGAAGAGATGTGCTCAACACTGATCCCAGAGGCTGTGCCAGTCACCGGGAAGCAGGAGAGGCAGAGCAGATCCATGTGGAGCCCCAGGTGTGTTCCAGGAGTTCTGGGAGTTGGGAAGAGCATCTTGCCTTTGAGCCAGGTACCTCCTGAATATTGCTTTGTTCATGGTGAGCTCCAGGGGAGGATGGAGAAGCTCCTATCCAGGGCAGGGAGCTGCTCCAGGAACAACACCAGGTGGAATATCCTGGGTTGGAAGGATTGAAATCCAGCTTCTGGCCCTGCACAAGACACCCCCAGGAATTCCCACCGTGTGCCTGCAGGGCTGGGAAGGCTGTGGGCTTCATCCTGTGTCTATCCTGAGTCCTGAACACCAGCCCAGAGCATTTCACAGCTGAAAGACTTGGAATAAACCAGCTCAGTATGAATGTGCTGCTTCTCTTAGCCATACTGGAATAAATCCTTCCCTGACTTCCTACTGACCCCACTTTTCCCACAGGTCCATGCAGGTGAGAGGTCAGGAGCACCCCATCTCCATGGAGCTGTAATCAGCCAGGAAAACCCGTCTATCAGGGCCCAACTTTCATTTTGAGCTCTCAGAACTTCTGCATGCCCTTACCTTGCCCTGCTGCAGGTCTGCTCCCAGAGGAGCTGGAGGACACGGGGCAGTGAAAATGGATGATGTGCTCTCACCATAAAAGAGAGGCTAAAAATAGCTTGGAGGACTTGTGGAAAACCCTGTGTTGCTGAAGCATCTTTTGATGTCTTTTTATCTCAGGTTTTTTGGTTGGTTTTTGTGTTTGGTTTTTTTTTCCTTGCTGAGAATTGTTTCTGCTGAGACCTTGGCAGATGTTGGAGCAGTGACCTCAGGGGCAGGAAATCAAGCCTCCCACTGAAGAAGCATTTCCAGAGCTTCAGTGGATGCAAGAACGTGCATCCCTGTACACAGTAGGTGGGATATCCCCACGTCCTGGGCTCCAGCTCTGTGTGATGACAACACCTGGCCCTCACATCTGGACTCTCCAGCCCTTCCCCAGGTGACAGGGACCTCATACAGTGTCTTGACAGCTGGAACAGCCTGGAAATAACGAGCTGGAGGCAATGTTTTCTCTGTGTTTTCTCTCCTGTCCTCTCCCCATTTGGAGAACAAGATGAACCATGGAGCAGGCCAGGCTGGGGCTGTTTGCTCAGGGCTGCTGCTTCATCAGGGAGCTCTTCCCAGGGTTCCTTCCCAGCTTTGTCACACCCTGGCAGCTGGATATGGTTTTCCCTCTTGGCTCTGGCTCAGCAGAAGGACAAGCACCCAGCAGATGTGGCTCAGGTTTGACTGGTGCAGCCATTTGCATGGCAGTATTTATTTAATTTTTGTTCCCAGAGTGGCTTCAATGCTTCCAGAGCTGTCTTTTGCAGGGTTTTCTGCTCTGCAGCTGTAATTCTGCTGCCTTTATTTCTGTTCTACCTACCAGGCCTTCAGCAGGGTTTTCCATTTGACTGGCTGCAATTTTAAACTCGTTTATCATTTTTTATGGGAGTCCAGAGTATCTCGTGGAAATCAGTGCCAGGGAGAGCAGCAAACCTCAGTTTAAATCCACTCACACGTGGGTTTGCCTCGAGTCAACACCAAGAGCTGACAAGAACTGGAATGTCAAATTCTGTTGGCCATGGATAGCATAGGCAATGCCTGGAGAATTAGAATAATAGTAGGGAAAAAATACAGGATCTGGGATTCCTTGTGGTTCTTCCTCATGATAGCACATTTGTCTGCCTTTTCAACAGATTTTGGGTTAGGAAGGACCTAAAAGCTCCTCAGAGGACAGCCAGTGATGCTTGGCTTGTTCCAGAATAACCCCCATGGAGGGAATCCTGCAAGCTGTGAGTTTCTCTTC
Source organism: Nicator chloris (assembly GCA_013400495.1). NCBI lineage: Eukaryota > Metazoa > Chordata > Aves > Passeriformes > Pycnonotidae > Nicator > Nicator chloris. The sequence continues at coordinate 55,218 of WAAE01014989.1, forward strand.
TCCTCTTCCAACAAAAGCCTTGGGTGGGTGTGTAAAAGAGGCTGGATGTGGGCAATGAGCACCACAAAGGGCAGCCACCAACCTGTGCCACCTCAAAAGTCACTAAAAACCCCAGGCCTGTGCAAGCTGCAGTCCTGGAATAGCCTAAGGTGGAGTTCTGAGTTATCCCTGTGGGATCACAGTTAAAATATTCAGGATAACCATGAAGGGCCTGCCCTTTTTCCTCCTCTTCCTCTCAGAGGTGTTCTGTTCCTGAAACACCTGTTCCCGAAGGGAATGTGTGTGTCTTTTGGTGTTCTGGCTAATTGCAGAGATTGGATACCCCAGGATTTCTGTCTGGTTCAGAGCCCCGTGTGTAGTGGTGCAGAAGGTTCTTTATCTGGACTCTGCACTGAATTCTGAGTGTCACTCTCCAAGCAAACACAAATAAATGCAGTTATTTTGGGTGGAAAGCAGCTTGGGCTGTGGCAGGGAAGCTCCAGGTGGTTTAACTCCCTCTCTGTGCACAACAGCAGATTGGTGATAATTCCACTCCACTCTCAGCCTGCTGCTGGCTGAGCACAGAGTTTGGCTTGGTTTTTTTCATCCTTTGCTCCTGTAACCATCCAGCAGCCACTGGAGAGGTGATGGATGTCCCCTTTCTGGAAGTGTTCAAGGCCAGCTTGGGGCACTGGCACAGTGAGAGGTGTCCCTGTCCCTGGCAGGGGGTGGCATGGGATGGCCTTTAAGGTCTCTTCCCACCCAAACTCTTCTGGGGTTCTCTGCAGGGCTCAGGCTCGTGCCTTCCAAAGCAGCAATTATATCCTGCTGCATTAATTTCCTGTTAATGAAGGGCTGATTTTCAAATTGATGAAATCCGTGCCTCACAGAGCTTGGTGAGCAAGCTGAGCCAAAGTCACAGGGATTTGGGATTCCTGTGTGGGATGTTTTAGATCTGCTGGCATTCCCTGTGGCCCTGCTCCCATCTGCAGCTGGATGCTCTGCACCACGAGGCTGCCCCAGCCCGTGGGCTCCTGCCAGGACCTGGCTGGACGTGGACACACAGCAGGTGACCCTCAGCTGCAGGAAAGCTGATCAGCTGCTTTGGAATGGGCTTTTTCCTGGGAAATCCTGGGGCTGTGCTGCACCAGGCCCGTGTCCCACGGTGTGCTGTCCCCAGCCCGGTCCCCTGAGCCCGGGTGACAGCTGCGAGGAGCTGGCTCCTGGAGAGAATGCCAGCAGATGGTGCTGGACGTGCAGGAAGCGGGGTGTGGAGAGGCAGGAAAAGCCTTGGTGCTGTCCCTGCAGCACTGCCTGGAGTGCAGTGATGGGGCTGGGGCTGGGCTCCATCCCTTTGGTGCTCTGCACATCCCTCCAGGTGCAGGGACCTCTCACAGAGCCACCAGCTCCACCTGGGCAATTCCTGCAGAGTCCCAGGACCTTCTGCTTGATGGAAAAATCACTTGGACCTTCCTTGTTTGTGGGGGTTTTTTTGGTTTTGTTTGGGTTTTTTGTGATTTTTTTTGGTTTTTTGTTTGTTTGTTTTTTTGTGATTTTTTTTGTTTTGTTTGTTTTTTGTGATTTTTTTTGTCTTGTTTGTTTTTTGTGATTGTTTTTTGTTTTGTTTGCTTTTTGTGGCATTTTTTTGGCAGTGTTTTGTTTGGCTTGGGTATTTTTGGGTTTTTTTTGAGGAGTGAAAAATAAGCTGTGCTTAGGGAAGCATGAGTCAGGCTGGCAGTGCAAGCAATCTCCAGGGTTGTTTGCTTATCAGCAACCCGAACCTGCCCCAGTGCTGGGCTCTTTCCTGCTCTTACCAGTGTTTAGAAGTCAGATCTTGTCACCCAAGACGTGTAATAATGAGGCAACCATGACAACAGCAGAGCTTTCCTCCCGAGAGGAGCCCGTGGAGCAGCTCTGGTGTAACATCTGAGAATGTCAGGGTATTTCTGTCATCCATGGTTTCCATGCACTCATTTTGGCTGATGATCACTTATTCCATAAGATCATCCTCTGAGGGAATGATTTTCACAGCAGATATTTTGCTGGGGACTATTAAGACCTTTTCTTTTTTTTCCCCAAAGGCTCTGTGAAAACGATGCTGCTGTAACGTGATCCCTGCAACCACGTTTATTTCTGGGACAAATCCTGGGGTCACAGAATGGTTTGGGTGGGAAGGGACCTTAAAGCTCATCTCATTCCACCCCTGTCATGGCAGGGCCACCTTCCACTGTCCCAGGCTGCTCCCAGCCCCAGTGTCCAACCTGGCCTTGGGCACTTCCAGGGATCCAGGGGCAGCCACAGCTGCTCTGGGCACCCTGTGCCAGGGCTGCCCACCCTGCCAGGGAGGAATTCCTTCCTAATCTTCAGTGTACTGTGGGACAACTTTTCCAGCTGCAGACCCAAGAGGTTGCATTTGTTTCCAAAACGCTCCACAGCCCTTGGAGGGACTGTGAAATCATCCCTGGGGAAGTGACTGTGATTTTTTTTCCTTTTGGGTGTTGTTGTCACTTTGGGGCAGGGAGAGAGGGGTAAATGGGGGGCAGAGCCTGTGCATCAGCAATTGGCTTTATGGGGCCTCAGCTTGTATCTCCTTTCCTATCTAAGGCTGATTTCTCCAGGTCACCTTTCCTGTCCCCACGTGCAGGGTTAACTTGACCACCCACAATGGCTTTTGGGACACATATCCTGTTTTTTCACCCTCAGGAGTGGATTTCCCATGGAAAGGGCCTCCTCCATCACCCATGGATGGGTAATGCCAAACCCTTTGGAGAGCCCCTTGAGGAGGGAATCATTCTTTCCTGGACAGCAGTAGGATGGGAGGGAGCTGCATGGCTCACTGGGGGAATTCCAGAGGCTGGAGCTGGTTCCCAGTGAGGACTGTCCCCTGCTGCTTGGGAAGCCTTGGTTCTGGGCAGTGTTTTTCCTGTGAAGGGCTGAACTCTTCAGTTCCATCTGAACGTGCTCCATCCCACAAATCAGCACTCCTGGAATGAGCCCTGCCATGTGTTTTCTTTTTGGGGGCAGAATGAGGGAGCCATTCATCTCCAGCTGATTGGCAAGGATGAACTGGGGTGGGAGAGCAGCACTGACTCAGCTCGGCATTCCTGGGATGAGGTCAGCTCTGACCTCTGGGAATGATTTAGCACAACCATTGCAAATGTGGGAAATCAGCTGCTGAGGAGAATTCTGATGTCCTGGCTGGCTTCAGTCTCCAGGCACAAAATGCCACCTCCACTTTGGATATTTTTGTCTCTTCATTGGTGACAATGGACAGATGTCCACCAGGTCAGCTTGAGCATTCCTTGATCTGATCCCCTTCCATCAAGGATGCATCTTCCTTGCTCCAACCCTCCCCCTGCTGTCTGGGACACGTCTCTGGAAGGACAAACGCTGGTGTGGATCTGGCTGGCCTGTTTTTGGTTCTGGCTAGCATGGTGAGGCCCTGGCACAGCTTTCCCAGAGGAGCTGTGGGTGCCCCATCCCTGGAAATACCCAAGGCTGGCTTGGACAGGGCTTGGAACAACCTGGTCTGGTGGAGTGTGTCCCTGCCCCTGGCAGGGAGTTGGAACTAGGTGGTCTTTAAGATCCCAAGTCGTGCTGGAATTTCTATGGGTTCCTCTAGAAACTTTCACTGGGAGCTGTGGGAATTGCCCAGTTCTGTTGCTGCTGCGAGTTCTCCCCGACTCGTTGAGAAGAGTGTGGGTGGCCTCTGGAAGGAAATCAGGGGGTTGGCCTTGGCCTGGCGAGCAGCATCCCTTCCTGGGGAGAGAAGGGAGAATGAGGCTTCCCAGGCAGCAGGGGGAATCTTGGCTCCAGGACTTTTTGGGAGTGCAGGGAGGAGGATCACTGCCAGGGTGTCCCTGCAGTCTGGAGAAGGGCAGGGGGCCTGGCGTCAGCCAAGGCACAGATCCACAGCCAGCTCCTCCAGAGCCAGCCTGTTCCTCCCCAGAAGCAGCTGTGTGTGCCCTCAGGAGCACAGATTTCCCCTGTTCCAGGTCCCCAGGGGTTGCAGCACTTGAGGTGATGGCTGGCTGCCGTGTGTTCCTCTAGCCGCTCACCAGCAGGCTGGAGGCTTATTTTCTCAGTTTGGAAGGGTCTTTATGCACTGGGGGATTCCAAATGAATAATTCTGGCTGCTCCAAAGGAACTGGCTTTTTTCAGCAAGCAGCCTTCAAAGAGCACGTTGCTGTAGACGAGCCATTAGGGAAGCAGATGGAATCCTCTGGGGCTCAGATAGCTGTGAAGGGACCTGCAATTCCTGATCTCCTGCAGCCTCTTCCACAGGGAAAGGAAGTTTTCCCATAAAACCACCCAGCTGGTGTCAGGAGCTGGCCTTTGTGCCTCCCTGATGTGGCTGGGGTGCATTGGAAGCTCTCCTTGAAGCAGGAGAGAGATTTCTACCTCCAAGGCTCGTTGGTAGAAATGTACCTGGACACACCCAGCCGGAGCTGCTGATGGCAGTGGGGACCCACCTCTCTGTTCTCCATGATGTTCCAACTTCCCAGCCCAAATTTTGGCCTGACCATGAAAAGGAAGGTGATTTTCCCCCCTGACCCTTCGAGTGTGAGGAGTGACAGGGCTGTGGGGTGCAGAGGATTGAACCTGCTGCAGGCTCTGGAGAGAGGGCTTTCCCTGCCTGTGCCTCAGGAGGGCTATGGAGGCGTTAAGGAGCCGACTGGGTTTATAAAAAAGCCCCCAAAACAATAACCAAAAGCTGTTTAGAGCTTTGATGTGCCTGGCCTGTCCCTGCACCAAGCTTTGTGCATCTGTTTGGCCACAGGGCTGAGCTCTGATTGGGTTTCTTTTCATCCTGGCTCCAGCTGTGCTGCCAAATCCGACTGCATTTGGCCCCTCTGGGCTGCCATGCTCTGTCAGAGTCAGGGTGAACACCACTGATGCCTCCAGCCCGGGTGCTGCTGGCTGCTCTGGTAGCTCAGGTGGCAGACAGAGCTCTCTGGGTGCAGAATCACAGCCAGGAGCTTCAGACACTGCACGTTCAGTGGGAGTTTTTCCTCTGTGGGCAGCATCCTGTCCAGGCAGGAGGGGTTTGCTTTTAATTCTCTGTGAGAGGCAGCTCACAGCTGGCTGCAGAATCAGGAAAAATCAGGAAGGAAACACAGCTGGAAGTGTCCCAGGCCAGGCTGGACGGGGCTTGGAGCAAGCTGGGACAGTGGAAGGTGTCCCTGCCCATGGCAGGGGGTGGGACTGGATGAACTTTTAGGTCCCTCCCAGCCCAAACTGTTCTATGGTTCTGCTCTCCTGAAGGTGCTGTGGCACAGGTTTCTGTCCCTTAGCCCTTGTCCCACGGCAGCAGACCCTCCTAAAACATCTGTCCCCATCTCTCAGGAGCTCCCAGAGCAGGTGTGAGGGTGCCTGGGCCACCAAGGGCCACCCAGCTGTGCCTCTCTCACCTGGCTCGGGAGGTACAACTTGCAAACCCTCCTGACAGGGGACAGGAGCACCCATGATGTGGGGATTTAATCCCAGTTCCTCTCTGGGGACAGATGTGGGGCACAGTTTGACAGCACCAGCCTGGCTCTGTTAGTGTGGCACAGCAGAGAGGACCTGCTCAGGCTCTGGCTGGAGTGTATAAAACAGGTTTGGAAGAGGAATTGTGATTTGTGATGAAGCTGCACAGCCAGGGTGGCTGCAGCATTTGGCTGCCTCTCTCTGTGCTCCTCTCCTGGGTTTCTTTGTAACTTCTCCGTGTTTTATTTCACATTCCACCTTCCCCTGCTGAGCCTGGCAGTCTGGCAACAACTCTGGCCAGCCAGAGTCAACTGGTGCCATTCCTGGGTCATTTTGAGTATTCTGCTGGTCACCACACTCTTACTGCAGCCCTCCAGCTAGGTCTGAGCTTGCAGCTGCCTCTGTCTGTGCTCCTCTCCTGGGTTTTCTTTGTAACTTCTCCATGTTTTCTTTCACATTCCACCTTCCCCTGTTGAGCCTGGCAGTCTGGAAACAGGTCTGGCCCAGCAGAGTCAACTGGTGCCATTCCTGGGTCATTTTGAGTATTCTGCTGGTCACTACACTCTTACTGCAGCCCTGCAGCTAGGTCTGAGCTTGCAGCAGCCTGGGAGGCTGGGATGGCCCTTCCTTGGGCTTGGAGTTCAGGGCATGAGCCCCTCTCTGTGCACCTGAGCTGGCTGTGACCACTGTGGAGGCCAAACTCCTGCTCTGCTTTGGCTCATCCTGCCTCTCACTGTGCCATGTCCTTGTTTTGGCAGCCTCCCTGCCTGGTTATCCAGCCCGAAATTCTCGGGGGACAACTTCTCCTGATGGAGATCAGGAATCTGGGTCACTGCTCATGGGCTGAAGGGTGAAATTAAGCAGCACTTGTTTGATGAGCTTGCTGCCTGTAATGAGCAAAGCATCCTGGTGTGATGCAAAAGGTGCCTTTGAAGCCTCAGGGGATCCTGGAGAAAGGGAAACTAGAGGGGAGGGGGGGAATCTAATCCTGAGTTTAATTGGCATGAAGGAGTTGCCTTTTGTGTGTGAGGATTCCGTGGTGGCTGTGCTGGGATTATTGCAGGACTGAGTGGCACTGGCTCTGTGTCCCCTTTGCCATGGGCCACGGGCCAGTGTCACTTCCCTCTCGTTCTGCAGATGAGTGTTTTCCTCAGGGACTGGGGCATATTTCAGCATCAAGGTTCTCAAAGTGCAGGGATGACAATTTGCCCATGGACTGATTTGGCCTTGTCAGCAGAAGGAGCACCGTGGGTTGAGCTGAATTTCTGCCTCAGTGCATTGAATCCTAGAATATTTGGGGTTGGAAGAAACCTTAAAGGTAATTTCTTTCCAACTCTCTGCCATGGCAGGGACACCTCCCACTGTCCCAGGTCGCTCCAAGCCCTGTCCAGCCTGGCCTGGGACACTGCCAGGGATCCAGGGGCAGCCACAGCTGCTCTGGGCACCCTGCGCCAGGGCCTGCCCACCCTGCCAGGAACAATTCCTGCCCAATCTCCCATCCATCCCTGCCCTCTGGCAGTGGGCAGCCATTCCCTGTGTCCTGTCCCTCCATCCCTTGTCCCCAGTCCCTCTCCAGCTCTCCTGGAGCCCCTTTAGGCTCTGAGCTCTCCCTGGAGCCTTCTCCTCTCCAGGTGAACATGTGCAGTTTCAGCCTGGCTGCAGAGCAGAGGGGCTCCAGCCCTCGGAGCATCTTTGTGCTCCACATATTCCTGCTGGAGGCAAGCTCCACTCAGCTCCAGTCCCTTGAGCTTGGATGGAAGGAGCCTTCCAAGTTCCTGGGTCACTCCTTGGGCCAACTGGGACGTGCAGAGATCCAAACCACCTGGAGGGCTGGCTTGTTGTGTGTCAGGGTCAGGGCCTCCTGACTTTGCTGCCGTGGCTCAGCTGCCTGTCCTGGCTGATGGATTTCCTGGGGCTCAGGCTCCCTTCGAGATCTTTGGGTAGAAGAGGTGTGCTTCTGTTACTCATTCCTGTGTAACGTGGAGCTGTGGGTGGGGATTAAGTTGTGCTTAGACACTGGCAGCGCTTCAGTGCAGAGCTGGGGCCATCTGCTCTGCAGACCAAGGTCCCCCCACATCCCTCCCGTCCCTGCCTGAGCCAGAGAAGACCCTCCCCGGTGGAGGAGTCTTCCTCCCCAGTGCCCCTCTGCCTCCAGCCCCAGGCACAGGAGAAAAATCCCATCATAAACCCCCGGCTGGGCAAGCGACAACCCTCTCCCTGTGTGAGAAACCTTGCTGTCCCCCAGCAATGCAGAGGAAAAGGTGAAATCACTGAGGAATGACATTTACACCGCGAGAGAAAAGAAAATGACTCATTCCCCACAGCCTAAGGGCAAATTCGGTGCCTTCTGCATCTCAGACGGCTCTGTTGGTTAACTTGAAAGGAATCCCTTTAAATTCCCGTTCCCTTTTTCAATGCAGTGTTTCTCCTCTGCCGATTGAGTCATTTCCTGGAAATCTCCGAGCAAACTCAGCCTTCCTGGCGCTGTGGATTCAGGGCTATTGTGTGCTGCAAGTGTCTTTTACCTGGTGGGGTGGGAGAGGTTCTTCCCCACCAGCCTTGAAAAAGGGGCAAAAAAGCCGGTGCGCCGACTTTTCTGAGTTAAAAAGTTCATTTTTCCAAGGTGCAAGAGGTGCTGTTTGTAACTCTCCCTTTGGGTGTTGGGGTGAGTTGGGTTTTCCATTTGTTATCAAAGCTCTCTGTTGAACTCTGAGGTTTGTTTGGGAGAGTGGGATAGAGGTGGGATGCTGTCCTTTTGCCCTGGGTGCAAGAAAACGTGCTCAGTGTAAGAAAAGGGTTGAGATGAGCTCATCCTTTAAAGATGACTGGAACCTCTGCAGCCATGGAATTCCTGCCTAATTTTTCCATCAAAGCTCGAAGGCCCTGTCTGCGGGGGGTGTGGCAGGGGCTGTGTTGAAAAATGAACTTTATCATCCTGTAAGGTCTCAGCTGCACCTGCATTTGGTGGCAGATTCCCTTTTTGTGGGAGAAAAGAGCAGCTTGGGTTTCCTTCCCCTGTGCAGAGGAGATGAAGGCTGCTCAAGAACAGGCTGGAAACCCCAAACTTTCTGTGCTAGCACTCATTGGAGGAGTAATTCTGTGTGGGGGTGGGATTGTGGAGGTAAAGAGAGGCAGGACTGGGAGTTTGGGCCGACAGCATTTTCCATGTGTTGTCCTGCTGATGGCTGCTCCTGGCAGAGTGCAGACATCCCCCTGCTCAAAGCTCCCAGCCAAAAAGCAGTTGGTTCCTGCTGCAGGGGGTGACACAGGGTGTGTGGATTTGGGGTCCAGATGATCCCTGGGGCTGCAGGGTTCCATTTCCAGCTGTCACAGCAGGCACGTGGTGATGAAATATCTCCAGTTTGGAGATGCCTCTTCCCAGCTGGGGCAAATCAGCCTGGATTCCTCCAAGGCTGTGGTGGCTGAGCTCTTGGCTTGTGGTTTGTGTGCTGCTCGCTTTGTACAGGGAAAAACAGAAAAAAACTGATCTTTTGGAAGGCAAATGTGCTCTGCAACCACGGAGAAGCCCTTCTGCCAGGAGTTCCCGTGCTGCTGAGTGAGAGCAGAGGACCTTTGGGTGAGGTGTGTGCCTCACCCAAGCCATAGGATGTTGGTGGCTGTGCCCCCACCCGCTGTTGCTCATCTTGGTTTAGGTTTAGATGGGATTTTAGGAAAAATTCCTTCCTGGAAAGAAGTTGTCCAGCCCTGGCACAGCTGTGCAGGGCAATGGTGGAGTCCCCAACCCTGGAGGGGTTTAAAAGCTGTGTGGATGTGGCACTTGGGGATGTGGGTTAGTGGTGGGCTTGGCAGTGCTGGGGCAATGGTTGACCTTGGAGGGCTTTTCCAACCTAAATGATGCCATGATTGATCCCTCATCCTCCTCCGAGCTGCAGCCTGGAGAGCTGCAGCCAAGTGTGTTGCTTTTGGTGCAGTGCTGGTGGGAATTAAGATTGAAAAACCTCAATTTCATTGCCTGCTTGCAGAAACTCCAAAACTCCCAGCCTGTGCTTCCCTTCCTGCTCCTCCCCATCCCTGCTGAGGTGCAGCGGCTCCACTGTAAATCTATTGAAATATTAATGCAGAAGACTGGAGCCCTGCACTAAAAAGCATGGCCCAGGGAGAGAGGTCATTTGTCTGCAGAGAGTTAAATCAATACCCTGCTGAATCACTCTGCAAATTGCATTGGTTGCTGGGGACAGGGAGCCCTGGGTCCTTGCTGGGATCTCCTCTCAGTCCTTGCTGGGATCTCTCAATCCTTGCTGGGATCTCTCAATCCTTGCTGGGATCTCTGAGTCCTTGCTGCTGCTGGAGCAGGCAGTGCCCACCTGCAGCTGGCCAGCTGTTCTGGGGACACCACGCTGCCAGAAAAGCCAGGAGAGCCCCAGGCCCGTGGTCTGAGCCACAGCTGGATGGACAGCCCTGGTTTTGGCTCTGCTCTGAGAAAGGCAGCCTTTCCAACCCTTCCCCATGGGTTTGTGCAGCTACACAGCCCCTCTGGGATGGCAGAGTGGGTCCTCCCCTTCTCAGTGGGGCTGCTTTGTCCCTCGTGTCACCCTCTGCCCCCTGAGTGCTGCTGCAGCCTCTCCATTTCCTTATCTCCAGGCCTCACCCTCTGGGTCACCCCACAGCCATGGGCCATGGGGTTTTTTAGCCCCCCAGGTATTTTCCAGGCTGTGTTCTCCTTTAATCATGACTTGGCTGAGCAAGGCTTGTTCAGCCCCATGAATCAATCCCTCAAACCCCGTGTTGTTAATCAGCTGGGAGTTCTCTCTGGGTTTCAGCATTTTTGGGAAGGGTCTGCCAGGAGCTCGATGAAATCCAGACACGGAGAGGAAAGGATTCCTTCCCTGCTCCAGGTGCTGGGGTCTGCCTCTTGCCTGGCTGCGTGGCACATCCATCCCTGTGTCTGCAGGAGCAGGGGGGATGCTCAGGGCTGCTCCACAGGGAAGGGAGGCTCTGCCTGGCACAGCTGAGCAGCAGAAGGCACAGCGAGGGTTTCCCCGGCCAAGGTTGGTGCTTGGAAGTCTTGAAAGCAAGACTTGGGGCTGCTTTCCTGCTCCTGGAACAGGCTCCCCAGGGAATGGTCATGCTCCCCAGGCTGCCAGAACTCCAGGAGGTTTTGGACAATGTCAGGGATGCGCAGGTGGGATTGCTGGGGTGGGCCCAAGCCTTGTTCCTTTCCAGGAAGGATTGCCATGGAAATCCTTCTTGTGCCTTGAGCTCAGCTAAGCTGGCATGGTGGCACTGAAGGATGTGAGAGTCCCTCATTTTTCTTCTCCTTTCAAGGAAAGCAGCCTAATTAAGCTTCCTAAGGTCTAATTAATTTTCACTGGTTCCTCACAAATAGTTTTTAGTGGTGCAGAGGGCTGTTAACTTATTCTCTGTTGAAGGATTTTCCCCCCTTGATCACAAAACTGGGATGGATATCACCCCAAAAAATCCTTTCTGCTGCTCCTGGGAACTTCCTGGACTCCCTCCTGCACCTGAGACCTCTCTGGGCTGTGCTGATTTAAATGGGGAGTTGGTTCTCCTGGCATGAACCAGCTGCCTCCTCCCCTGCCTGGGCATCAGCCCCTTCCCAGAGCTCTGGAGCTGCTTCCCTGGCAGGCACAGCCACGCTCCCAGGAGGATGCCTGTCACTGTGGGTGTCTTTGCTGTCTCCTGCCATCAGGCAGCTGGGACAGGAGCTGGATGCAGACAGCCCGCTGGCAGAGAGGCAAACTGAGCTGGCTCGCCCTGCTTTTGGGGCTGCAGCTTCCCGGGATGGCCCTGAGCCCTGGAGCTTTGCTGTCCCTGTCCCTTATGGGTCTGGCTAGCCTAGAGCCCGTGACAAACCCAGCCATGGCCACTCTGGGGGACCAGGGGTCTCTGCCACCAGCAGGGAAAATCCCCTTTGCCATCATCTCACACCTCCCTGGCCGCCCTAACAAAGCCCGTGCTCAGGGGAGCACAAACCCACCCTTTCCCGGGATTGCTTGGACTTGCTTTCCTCAATTCCTTCTTTGTTTTTCATTCCTGAGCTGTAACACAGGCAAGAAAGGAGCCCCAACCAGGATCCCTGGAGGCAAGGAAGCCATTGTCCTAAAAACAAAGGAACTTTTCCTCACATGCACCAGCAACAATAGGAAGTGCCCCAGAGCCTTTACTCCATCCTGGACTGGGCTTCCTGATGTTTTCCAGGATGCTTGTCTGGTCTGGTTTAGCCAGAAACAGCAAACTCGTGTTCCCTCTTGCCAATCCTAAAAAAGTGGTGCTGTTGCTTGACTCAGGAGCAGGAAAGCAGAGCTGGTGCAGCAGGTTCCTGCTCAGCAGGTGAGAAATGGTGCCACAGTCCCCTGGATTACGGAGAAATCTTTCAGGACTCCCCTCTCACCCTCCCCAGCATCTCTAGAAGTTGCCGTGTTTCATTTCCTGGGGGAAGAAGGAAAGGGAACGCCTGAGGTCTGCAGACAGGTTTTTCCCTGCAGTGTCACCCACTCAGCTTCTCTCTCTGCACCTCAAACTGGCCCCAGGGGTACACAGGGATGCCCAGGGGACTGGAGGCCACCTTCACGTGGCAGCAGACATGGGCCCAGAGCTGCTGGAAGCCTCCTGGGATGCTCCAGAGCCGGAACTGAAAACGGACACGGACGTTGCCACTGCCTGCTCACGTTTTCCCAGCAATCCCAAACTGAAGAGGAGGGTTTTTTTCTCTCCTAGGAGGTATTGGCATCCCTCCAAGCACGGAGGGACCAGATGGAGCAGGAACACAGCTAGAACTGGGTGGGGGGGAGGAGGGGAAGGGAGTATCTGTAAAGGAGCTGGCTTGAAAATAAGATCATGGAAACCAGCTGTTGCTTCAAGAAAGGGTTTTGTTGCTGATTCTAGAAGAGGACAGAATAGGGGCTGGTGTAAAAAGCTAGTCCTGAGGAGCAGATGTGCTCGGGCTGCATTTTGGGAGGTCAGGAGGTCAAATGCTCTGGGCAGTGTAGGGGGGATCTCTCTGCTGCCGAGCACAGCAGCTCGCTGCCTTTCTCCTCTGCACAGCTTTGGGGGGGCTCAGAGAGGCAACGCCTTCACCTCCAAAACCTGCAGCTCTCAGGATCACAAATCCCTCCTGACACATGTCCCCAGCGTGCCTCTGGAGCCGCCTGTCCTGCGGATCAGCTCCCTGTGCTGCAGATGCGGGCAGACACATCGTTAGGTAACCGTTTATGTAAGTGACCCACCGTGGGTTTGGGGTGGGGATTCACAGCTCCGAGAGCCCCCGTGGCAGACACCCCATTTCTCTCCTGGCCCGGCATCCTGCCGCGGAAACCGCTCTGCCCTCCTGGCAGGAGCTCTGCCTCCCGTTTTCTGGTCGGGTGCTGGACTTTTGGGGATTGCTGTGGGGATGGAGGGCAGGGTGACAGGCAAACAACAGGAGGCAGGCTGTGTCCTGGGGGACTCGGGATGAACTTGGTGAGTCCTGCGCTCGGAAAGGCATCCCGGGCACAGAATTCCCTCTGACACCATCCAACCGCTGGGAAAGGCATCCCGGGCACAGAATTCCCTCTGACACCATCCAACCGCTCGGAAAGGCATCCTGGGCACAGAATTCCCTCTGACACCATCCAACTGCTGGGAAAGGCATCCCGGGCACAGAATTCCCTCTGACACCATCCAACCGCTGGGAAAGGCATCCCGGGCACAGAATTCCCACTAACACCATCCAGCAGTGCTGCTGTAGTGCTTTGAAAACTGATCCCACACTTAGGAGTGGGGTCCAGAGAGGGGAGGGACAAAAATCAGCCAGGGTTAGGGCGCAGAGAGAGGCACTGCTGCTCACTCAATGGCCTGGGAGCAGCAGTGTTTTCTGAATTCCTGCCTCAGCTGCTGTTGCAGGAGCACACCAGGAATTCTCTTCCTTTCCTTCCTTTTTCTATTTTATGTGTTTTATGCAGGATTTTCTACACGGGAATGAGGCGAGTGATTCGAGGCACCTCTGGGCCAGGATGCCAGGAGGGATTTGGGCTTGGAGCAGACCAGGAGGACGTCGTTTTCCCCTTTGGATGGCCGTGGAAAGCCCCAGGTAGGGCGAGCAAAGCTCCAGCTCAGCACACAACACGTTCCTTATGTAATTGTGCTGTGGTGGCCATTGGCACAGGAGCCGGGATTTGTGTCTGAAACAGCGAGTGCCGGAATTCGGTCTCCTTGGTGATGGAACCAACCAATGGAAAACACACAAAAAAAGGGAATCTAAACCCATCCTTGGACCTTGCTTTCATTTTTATTTTTTATTACAGTGAATTGGGCTGGCCTGTGGCTATGAGCAGCATGGGAGCGAGCCTGGCGTGGCTCTGGCCTTCACCCAAGTCATCCCAAAACGGACTCAGCTACCCCAGGAGCTTCTGTGGAGAGGAGAATTAGGATTAAGAAGTCAGGTACCTGTAATGATAGACCCTCCTGGGACCCTGTGCACTGTCCTCACAACACAGTCTCCCCCTCCAACCTCCCAAAAACGGTGCTGAGTTTGGGTATAAGTAATTCCTGCCTTCCCTGCAGAGCCCTGATTAAACCCAGCGTTAATAAAAATTAAACTGCCTGTGTTAACACAGCAGGTGGGGAAAAACAGCCACCACAGGAGCATCCCCTACCACATGCATCCCATGTGATCCACAGCAAAGGAGGAGCTGCTCTCCTTTAAAGCCTCTCAAGGAGGAGTCAGAGTTTAGGGCAGCAGAAAACATCATCTCCCCAGCGTGGCACAGCCTTGTAGGGTCAGGCCACCCTGCCTTTGGGCTGTTGCAGGAGAGGGTGGATGGCAAATCCGTGATTTTATGGAGTGGTGCTGGTGGTGTCTTACCACCACAGGGTTTGACGAGGGGCAGCCAGGGGTCTTGGACGTTTCCATGGTGGTTGGGAGCATCTCCAGGTGAGCGTTTGGCTCGTGGTGCTGCTGGTTGGGCACGGAGGGGTCGAGAACAAGGGGCAGGCTTTGAAGCAAAGCACTTCACTGACACTTCCGTCATCCCAGGCATCGATTTTCCTTGGGCCTGGTGCTCTTAACTTAGAGGCTGCAAGAGCCAGGAAAGCCCAGTGTTTTCCAGGGGTGGCCACACCTTCCCAGTGCTGCTGGGCTGAGGGTCACCCACCCGTGTGCCTGGGGAGCAGCCCCGTGTCCCCAGCCGGCTGTGCCGCGAAACGCCCGCCTTGACAACGCCCAACCAAAACCTTTTCTGCCTCAGCTCAGCAGGCCCGAGAGGAAGAGGAGGTCTCCCAGGTGGAGAGTTTCCCACAGAAAACATGGGAGCCCTGTTTTCTTTCTGCTTAATGAACGCTGTGACCCTCGCTCCCCGAGTTATTCCAGTAATGCCCCGGGATCCCAATTAAGGCTGAGCCCAGCGGCTCCTGGCATTGTGTAAACACATGGGAAGGCTCCAGCCCTCCTCTAGGAAGCTTCTCATCCAGTTTGGTTTAGGCAAATGCATCCATTGAAACTCTCCTCGTTGTTTTTTTTTTTTTCCTCTCAACTTTTTCAGCAGCCCCACAATGGAGGCTTTCATCTCTACCTCTTGTGTGTATCCCAGTGTCGTGCCCTCTGCTTTCAAAGGCTTAGGTTTGCCTTTAATTGTGTGGAGAGCCTTTGTCTCTAAGCCTTTAATAATGGATTTTTTTTCTCCTCTGCCAAAAGAGGAATTTTGTTTCTTCACTGGCTTTTCTCCTAAAGCTGAAGTGACAGCTCCCTCTTTTCGGTGAGATTTACAAAGCTTATCTTTTAATTTTCAAGAGCCAAACAGCTCGGGGAGGGGGGGGAAGGAGCGAAACGTCATCATGGCTTTTAAACACTGTCGCTAGGAGAAGGCTTAATGATCTAGAAATTCATAAACTGCAGGCTCAGGGGCTGCTGTGATTGAGTGACACCAAACTGCTGCTCCTGATGGGGACGAGGATGGGGCCATCCAGCACATCCAGCTCTTTCCTCTGGGCCCAGCCAGGATGGGATCCTGGAATGGTTTGGGTTGGAAGGGACAAAACCATCCAGTTCCACCCTCCTGCCATGAAACACTTTCCACCACCCCAGGCTGCTCCCAGCCCCATCCAACCTGGCCTGGGGCACTGCCAGGGATCCAGGGGCAGCCACAGCTGCTCTGGGCACCCTGTGCCAGGGCCTGCCCACCCTGCCAGGGAACAATTCCTGCCCCTGGCTGTGGCAGGGAACTGAGGCACGAGGAAGAACATCCCCTGTGGTCAGCTTGAGGGATGCTTTGAGCTCATCTCCAAGGATTTGAAATGAGAAAGCCCAGATGAATGTTGTGTTCCTCCTCCACTGCAGGAACAGTGTTTCTGCAGTTTGTTCAGGTTGTCAGTGTCACATTTACACCTCGTGGCTGGCAGGATCTGCCTCGGCTCTGGGGTGGGGACAGTCCTGGGATTGCCATCAAGGCTCTGTGGGATGAGGTGGGACAGGAGGCTCTTCCAGTCTTTTCTGGCCATGCCCAGTGCATGGTGGTTGTGCAGGAAACACAGCTCTGGGAAGGGGTTGTCTTCCCACTGAACAAGGCATAAAGGGATTGAGCTGCTTCATATTGATTGAACACTGACTCACCCCAGCTGGGCTGCTGCTGGAACAGGTCTGAAGTTGAGAGTAGAATTTGCTCAATGGATATTTTATTTTATTTTTTTTATTTTATATTTATTATATTTTTATTTTATATGTATTATATTTTTATATTTTTATTTTATATGTATTATATTTTTATATTTTTATTTTATATGTATTATATTTTTATATTTTTATTTTATATGTATTATATTTTTATATTTTTATTTTTTTATTTTATTTTAATTTTTTTTTTAATTTTTTTTATATTTTAGTTCTGGTTTGGTTTTTTTTGGTATGACAACTTGGAGCAGGAGGAGCTGCTTTGCAGCTAGTTTAGGGTCACTGCAGTGGCACAGCTAGCCTTGAAATGAGTTCCAGCAGAGAAAAACTGTGTTTTCCAGCTGATTCCAGGGGTTGTGCGCTTCATCCCTCGGGATTGCCATCCTCAGCCTCAGTGATGAGGGACTGGTGGAGCAGAGAACTCCAGCTCCCCAGCAAGGATCCCAAGGATCCTGCAGGCATCAATCTTTGGGCAAACCACTGACTGTTGTGACCTCATTTGGTAAGTGAGGGCTTCCCAGAAGATGTCTTTGACTTTAATTGTGAGATAAATAAGGAAGCAGCCCTCTGTCTGGCTGAGCTGGCAGCTCAGGAGCAGATCCAAGGGAAGCCAACCTAGCTGTCAGCTTTCCAGCCCGTTTGCTCCTCCTCTGGAGCATCCTGGCCTGTGTCTGGGAACTCGGCTCGGTGGCAGGGACCAGAGGGACAGGCACTGCCCTGCTTGTCCTTGGACGGGCACAATATGCTCCAGACCCCCCTGGAGCAGGCTGTGCAGTCAGGAGCTGGGATCCAGGAGATCTCTCCAGGCTCAAGTGGCTTCCACTGAGGCGAAATTCCCGGGACGTGAGCTCAGGTGTCACCTCCCCATCCTGGGGTGAGAGGTGCCTCGGGTCAGGAGCGGGCAGGACCTGAGCTGTCTGCAGGCAGAGGATGCCAGAGCTGGCAGGGCCAGGGCACAAACTTGTCCCAGCAGGAGCTGGAGCTCTGTTGGAAGGACAGCCAGCGATGACAGACCAGGTGGGGGTGCTCACAAGCCACAGGACCCCCCACCCTGCCGCCAAACCATTGACAGCTTTTATTTGCGTGCCTTCAGCTCTTTGTTCCCCTTTCCCCCACGGAGGAGCCGAGTGGCAGCGCCTGTGCTGTCCCTGCGGTGGCACTGGAGCCACAGGGGTGATCCTGCTGGGCGTGGTGTGCTCACCCCTGCTGGGGTACCAAACTGCTGCCATGCCTCTGGGAAGGGGGGATGACAGCTGGGCTGGCTGGGGTGGCAACCTCACCCTCCCAACCGCTGCCTGACGCAGCACAGCATCCTCTCTGGCCTGAAAAGACTGAGCATTTTCTTCCCAAAATAGACGTTTCAACGATTTTTTTTAAATTTTTTTTTTACATTTTTGAAAGCATCTGAAAGCTGCTGCTCTCATTTCAGGCAGAGGGAGCTCGTTGTGAAACCTCTGGAGCTGCCGTGAAACGGGATCATGGCCTGCCGGGGAGCTCCGGCACCCACGTGCCTTCCAGCAGTGCCCATCCCACATCCCCATCCCACATCCTCACCCCATCCTGTGTCTGAGTGCTGCACTGCCTCTCCTGAGCCCCTGGGACTCGGCTGAAATCCCTGTTCAGCAGCACAGGCAGCTCTGGGATGGCTCTGTGCTGGTTTTAGTGCTCGGGGTCGTGGCTCTAAACCCGGACAGCAAAGCACGGCAAACAACTCACAAGGCCTGGCTTGTTTTATATGAAATTTTATTATTATTTATTTAATTATGCATTACTTTGTGGGTTTTGGTTTTTTTGTTAATTTCCTTCTTTACAACCTGTCTCACTTGGCATTTTAATTCCATTCTTCTGCCCAAAATAGAGCCCAGAACCTCCAGGCTCTCCGGCAGCTATTTCAGATCCAGGCTTTGAAGGGGGAATGGCTTCCCGTTGACAGAGGGCAGGGTCAGATGGGATTTTAGGAGGAAATTGTTCCCTGGGAGGGTGGGCAGGCCCTGGCACAGGGTGCCCAGAGCAGCTGGGGCTGCCCCTGGATCCCTGGCAGTGCCCAAAGCCAGGTTGGACACTGGGGCTGGGAGAACCTGGGACAGTGGAAATTGTCCCTGCCCATGGCAGGGGGTGGGATGAGATGAACTTTAAGTCCCTTCCAACCCAGCCCATTTGATGTTATTATGAAATGAATAAGATTGTTCCTTTCCACAGCCATCTTTTCACACTTTTGGGGGGGTTCTGCCCTCCTTCCAGACCCTGTTCTGGGTCAGGTGAGGAGGAGAGTTGAGCTCTCGTGGGCAGCTGGGGCAGGCAGGTGGCTCATCCCACACCAGTGACCAGACAAAGTGCTGTGCCTGAGCCAAGCAGCTTGTGCTGGTGCAGGCTTCCAGCGTTGGACACTGCAGAAATCTCCCAGAGATGAAAGGAACAGGAACCTCCAGCTGCTGGAATTCCTCTGCTCTTTGATCCTCTCCACTTCCCAGCGCGTTTGCTCCCTGGGCTCCCAGCAGAGACCAAAGCAGCAGGACAAGTTCCCACGTAGGTAATTCCAGGGTAACTGCAGCCTTCCAAACCTTTTCCCCTTCCCCTTCCCCGGCTGAGAGCCTAGAGGAAGGCCAGTCAGTGCCCAGGCATGCAGCATGCCTGGGCTTTGGAGGAGGGCACGGGCTCAGGTGGATGTGTAAGGGATTAGGTGGCATTTTTGGGAGCAGGCATCCTGAAAGGCTGGGCTTTGCAGGAGGAGCTGGCCCCAGGACCAGCACAACCAGTTCAAAGGGAGGTGTGTGACCACTAGGTGACCACTAGGAAATGCTTGTCGTGCTGGGAATTGTCACAATGCCACAGCTTAAATGAAGCAACTGCTCACTGAAAGAAATAAAAAACAAGTGGAAGGGAACTGCAGAGGGTGGGGGTTTTTTTATGAGGGGAAGAATGAATAGGAGTCCAGGGAGATCTCAGAGCCCCTTCCAGTGCTTAAAGAGATTCCAAGAGAGTTGGAGAGGGACTTTGGACAAGGACAAGGCCCTGCAGTGACAGGACAAGGGGGAATGGCTTCCCACTGCCAGATTATGGGTTTAGATGGGATATTGGGGAGGAATTTTTCCTTGTGAGGGTGGGGAGGCCCTGGCACAGGTTGAAGAGCAGCTGTGGCTGCCCCTGGGTCTCTGGAAGTGCCCAAGGCCAGGCTGGATGGGGCTTGGAGCAGCCTGGGACAGTGGAAGGTGTCCCTGCCCATGGAAGGAGATGATCTTTAAAGTTTCTTCCAACCCCAACCATTCTGTGATCCTGATTTGGTGTTTTAGTTGTTATTGACAGTCAGCTTGTTAGAAAAGCAACATCTTACTATTGCATATATGTTATTCATCCAAACCACGCTGTTTTTCCTGCTGTACCCCTTTTTCCCCACCTTTCCAGAACATCAGGCTGCTCTGACTCCCACCCCAAGTGTTTTGCCATCGTGGGTGCAGCTGATGAGGTCAAGGACACCAGGATTTCCTCAGCTGACTGAACGCTGCCCAGAACAGCATCTGGCCATCACTCAGGGACAGGGTGTAGAGTGGGATGCTCCCTGCCCTGGGAGGCAAACCTTCAAATCCCCAAAGTGTGAGGTACTGACCTTTCAGATGGGACTGAGGGGTCTGAAGGGGGGATCCCCTGCCTGGTTTGACTGACAGCTCATGTCACGTCGTGCCACATGGCAGGGCATTGGGGCAGCAGCCGTGTCTGAACACAGAAGAGATGTTATTGCTGTGGTGACACAGCCTCCAGAGCACCTCATGTGGGTTTATTGAGGTGTAAGGCTGACTGAGCACGGCGGATAAATGGGAGCCTTCTATTTATAACGCTGCCAGTCTGGCACCGCTCGCCAGCCCTAAAAATAAGGCTTTGTGCAAAGGCAGCCCAATGAATGCAAAGCCCATTGTCTGGGGAGCAGCCCCTGATCCTGTGGCACACTCTGCTTGGCAGGGATCCTGCTGAGCCACCACCAAGAGGGCTGAGCACGGGAGAGGTTCCTGCTTTCCCTTTGGGGGCTCTGACCGTGTCCCCGCGGCCTCTGCGGGTTTGGGGCAGCAGTGACGAGCTCTGATAACGCAGCTGGACAAGCAGAGCCCAGGGAAAAGGGAGCTGGCTGTGCTGGAGCTGCCCAGGGCATGTTTGTGGTCCCCACAAGTGGCATCCTCCTCTCCACAGCAGGAGGATGTGTCAGGCACCGAGGCAGAGCAGCACAGACAAACCCAGGCTGGCACAGCCACTGCAGTAATCCCAGGTACCCCAGGACAGTGGAACTGGATTAACTTGTAAAGTGATCTCTTTAAGCTGCAGATAAACCCACCATGGGTCTTCTTTCCTGGGAGTGAAGTGAGCCTTGCCTTCTGACTATACCAAGTTTAATGCCAAATATGATTTTTTTCTTTAATATGAAGTTTTATTGCCATTTAACTCACCCATGTAAAATCTTTGCTTTCCCCTGCCAGCCCACCCAGACCCTGCTCACTGCCTGGGCTGTAATGGTGAGTGGCTCCAATATTTATTCTCTCCAACAGGGAAGCAGAAACCTGGATTTTATCATTAAGACTCTTGTGCAAAAGATCTCAAAGCAGATACCTGCTGTTGTGATTTAACACCTGCCTGGCTTCTCTTAGAATGTTTCCTGAGGTTGAATTTATTTTCAGAGCACTTCAGGCTCCCCTTTGCTGCTGTTCCCAGCTCCTGAGGCCTGTGACCATCCCCGTTGGATCTGTGTGCTCCACACACGGCTCTGCTGGTGGGAACAGAATCCCAGAATCTCCAGAGCTGGAAGGGACCCACAAGGATCATCCACTCCAATTCCTGACCCTGCACAGGGGCACCCCAAGAATCCCACTGTGAGGAGCTGCTCCTGCACCAGCCTCCTCTCAGCAGTCCTGGCTGCAGGAGGTGACCCACAGGAGAAGAGCAGCTTCTGCTTCACCAGCAGCTCCCCAGGAACCCTGTGGCCACTCTGACATGCTCCTGGTGCAGAGGAGGGCATGGTGTCCACCCCATGGTTGGAGCTGCAGCTGTGACACAACGTGACACGGAGCTGCCAGATGTTGATGTTCCCCCAGACTGGTTATCAGGTTTGTGGGGTTTTCCTTTTGGCTCTTTCTGCCCAGAATTCCACTCCTTTTGGAGAGGGCAGATGCCACACAGGGGAAAAACCATTCTCCAGCCTCCTGACCCAAAGGAGGCAACAAGAATTCAGGGGAAGGGGTCTGGGAGGGCGGAGGAGGAGGAGCTGGCCTCCCTGCTGGTTTACAGATCACAGGGGGAGGCTGTGACCTGGAGGGGCCCAGCAGGAACACACCTGTGGTGCTGCGGGTGGTCACACCAAGCTGGACCCCTCCAAAGCCAGGACTGGAGATGAACCACAGCCCTCTGAAGCTGCCTGCAGAAGTCTGGAGCCCGGGGAGGGGCACAGTGCCAGGCAGGCAGGCAGGTGGCAGCTTGGTGCCAACTGCACAGTTGGGCAGCCTGGGAGAAGGGAGCCAGAAGGCCAAGCCATTCCAGCACAGGGAGTGCAGTTAAGTGCTGCCATATGGCTCCTTTAGCAGAGGAAGAAGCAAGACATCCCACCGCTTTTCCTGGAAAATGAAGTTCCAGCTTCTCCTGCCGGCGCTGGGAAGGCTCGGCGGCCGCAGGAGTTGGCAATTTCAGAGCCACAGGGGAGGCAGGAATTCCTCGGGGGTGTTCTCTGGTTGTTTGCCTCAGCCACGCTTGAGGGCATGCCCGAGGGTGGCTGGGGCAGGGGGAGGAGAAGATCTTTATCAGTGATGGGTGTTAAACCCCTGCCACGCCAGTGTGGAGGGAGGAAGAAGAGGAGGTCGCTGCTAGAAACCGTTGTAACCAGAAAAGCAGATTGGAAGAGTCTCTTTTCCTGCAGGGCTTTTGGTAGGAGCTGGGAGGGAGAGCAGGCAAATATTTTCCAGCAAGGGCAGGCAAGAAAACAGTGGGATTTTCTGCTTCGTTTAGTAAATCCATTGCTTTTGTCCCCAGCCTGCCTTAACCCTTTCACCTCCACTAACATCTCTGGTGGGGCGTTACCCACACAGGCAGAAAACTGACCTGCTGGCAGAACTTTTGCTTCACTGCTTCTCTGTTTGCAGACGGAGAATGAAAGGCAAAAAAATGGGCAAAACTCAGAGCCTGGGTAGCAGGGTTTAGCCATGAATTTGGCAGTGCCAGGCTGTACTCAATGACCTTGGAGGGCTTCCCCAACTTCAGCGATCCCCAGAGGTTGGGAAGACAGCAGCTCTGGTGTCAGAGCACTGCTCAGCAGAGAGGAGAGTGTTTGTGGGAAGCTCTTTTGGGGAAGAGCATCCTTTGCTGAGCAGGCCCAGGGGAAGGGCTGGGAGCTGCAGCACAGCCAGCTGGTGGGTGGGAGGAGGGGAGATGTGGAGCTTTGTAGCAGGGCAGCAAGAAACACACGTGTTTGGGGGCTGGAGGGGGGAATTTGCTTACTTGGAGCACCTGAGACTTCACTGATGGAGGAAGATTTCTTCTCCCCCACAGCAGGCCTGTGCCAGAAGCAAACCCCCCGGCTTCCAGCCTGCAGCAAGAGCTCATTGTCTGTCTGCTTGGGCTTCAAATCTCAGCTCTGAAATCATATCAGTGCAGAGAATATCTGCTGTAGCCCTTTCAAAAGGGTCTTTTTTCAAGAAGGTTTGCCACCAGGGCTGCTGGTCAAGAAGGAAGACTTCAAGCCATGGAAGCCTAGAAGAAAACAGAAGGAAACGAACAACTGGGAGCAATTAAAACATCTGCAGCAAGCCAGCAGTGTTTGGGGACATTGCCAGTGCTTCAGTGCACGTGGCTGGCAGGATCAAGACTGCAAACCACAGCTCCCACCATGGCCTCTTCCACAGTCAGCCTTGGGGACCACAGAATCCCAGAACGGTTTGGGATGGGAGCGACCTCAAAGTCCATCCCACCCCTGCCATGGCAGGGACCCCTCCCACTGTCCCAGGCTGCTCCAAGCCCCAATGTCCAACCTGGCCGTGGGCACTGCCAGGGATCCAGGGGCAGCCACAGCGGCTCTGGGCACCCTGTGCCAGGGCCTGCCCTCCCTGCCAGGAAACAATTCCTGCCCAAGATCCCATCCAGTCCTGCCCTCTGGCAGTGGAAGCCATTCCCTGTGTCCTGTCCCTCCATCCCTTGTCCCCAGCCCCCCTGCAGCTCTTCTGGAGCCCCTTCAGGCCCTGGCAGGGGCTCTGAGCTCTCCCTGGAGCCTTCTCCTCTCCAGGTGAGCACCCCCAGCTCTCCCAGCCTGGCTCCAGAGCAGAGGGGCTCCAGCCCTTGGAGCATCTCCGTGGCTCCCTCTGGACTCTCCATGTCCTTCCTGTGTCACACTTGTTCTCCCTTCAAGCAAATGCTGGTGCCTGAGCTGTGCTTTTCCTGCTGCATGTCCAGCTGTCCCACGTGCCTTTCCTCACCTGGCCATGGCTTCACTGCCACCAGTGTCCCCTGCCAGGTGCCTTTGCCCTGCTGTGACCCTCCAGCCAGGACTGGCACCCGTGCAGGTTTTCCTGTGCACCATCTCCACACCCCTTGCATTATTAGTTTCCAGAACATGTAGCTCCTCTTCTACTGGGTCTGTCTTTTCCCTCTGCCTCCCCTGAGGTTCACATGCTCCTCTGTCATTATTGTGGCCACCAGTGGCTGGGCCAGTGGCACAGAAAGCCCCCGAGCCCTCGGCAGGACCGCGTGGTCTGCAGGCTGTGGTGTCAGAGCCACTCTCTGCACCAGCTCAGCTTGCTTTGAGAGCCAGGAGAAAATCCCAAAGCTGCCAGGGTGGGAGGCACCCGTGAGCATGGGGGAGAGGCAGGCTCTGCATTCCAGCTGGAGTTTGTGTGGATGGGCACAGGGACAATCTGCTCTGTTTGCATTCGTCCCATGCGTGTTGAAGCCATTCTCACCTGACCAAAACGTGTGCAGCACACTGTGGGGATTTAAAAACAGTGAGCAGCATAAATGTTGGGTTTAAACCTGCTGCTTGCTGCTTTTTTTCTCCCCCCCATCCATCACAGTGTCCCATAAGTAATTTTTTAAGAAAAAGAGGGGATGCTCCACCTTGGAGGTTGGATGGGGCTTGGAGCAACCTGGGGTAGTGGAAGGTGTCAGGGGCTGGAGCTGGATGGGCTTTGAGGTCCCTTCCAACCCAAATATTCTGTGATGATTCCACGGCCTGGGGGCTGTCCCTTCTGCACTGGTGGCATCCAAGCCCACGCTCCAGTGGCTGGCTGGGAGTGGCTCTGTGATCTGGGAGTCGCTGTGCAACCACGGGAAGAGATCCCACAGATAATCTCCTTCCATGGTGGAAATATTCCACTTATTTTTGTCCTCCTTTCCTGTCTGTCAGCCGGTTAATTATCCCTCAGAGGACTTTCTCTGCCAGTCTTTTTCGGGAAGGAAACTTGGCGAGGGCTGCCTGAACGTCCTTGTCCATTTAAACCAGAACAGTGGAGTCAGTTTTTAGTACCTTCTGGAGAAAAAGACCTTTTTCTTTCTTTTTTCCTCCCTCTTTTATTTATTTATTTATTTATTTATTTATTTGTTTGTTTGTTTGTTATTTATTTATTTATTTATTTATTTATTTATTTATTTATGGCTGTGGTTGTTTTTCCCCTGTTTGTGTCAAGCTGCCAGTAACAGTTTTCCTGCCTGGATCTTCTCCTCTTCCCTGAT
Organism: Nicator chloris; assembly: GCA_013400495.1. Lineage (NCBI taxonomy): Eukaryota > Metazoa > Chordata > Aves > Passeriformes > Pycnonotidae > Nicator > Nicator chloris. The sequence goes on from WAAE01014989.1 coordinate 79,981, forward strand.
GCAGATGCCAGCAGCCTTCTGTGCAGGGGGAGCGTGGAGAGGAGGCTCTGGCCCTGCAGAAGGTCCGTGCATGACATGGGTGGGCACCTGGGCTCGCTGCTCCAGGGCTGGGGCCATCCCTCTGCTCTCCTGATCATCATCTCCTTCATGGACGTCCTTGAGGGAGCATTTAAACATGCAAACCGTTTTCTGTTGCCGTAGCAACCGCTCTTCTGGGAATGGGGATAAAACACGTGGCTCCCCGGAGGTCAGAGCTGCTTTCTGACAGGTGCTGGGTGCTGGTGGCAGCAGCACGGGGCACAGCCACCTTTCCCAGCCCCCTGGCTGCTGGAATCCCACTGCCAGGCCACCTTTCCCAGCCCCCTGGCTGCTGGAATCCCACTGCCAGGCCACCTTTCCCAGCCCCCTGGCTGCTGGAATCCCACTGCCAGGCCACCTTTCCCAGCCCCCTGGCTGCTGGAATCCCACTGCCAGGCCACCTTTCCCAGCCCCCTGGCTGCTGGAATCCCACTACCAGGCCTTGGTGGCTCCCAAGGGGAGCAGCTTGGGCCTAATCCACAGATATTTCTCGTAGCCACCACCGCTGGCTCTGAGCAGGCTGGCCCAGAAGGTGTCCCTGCCCGTGGCAGGGGTGGAATGGGATGGGCTTTGGGGTCCTTCCCGACTCAAACCGTTCTGGAACTCCATGACCCCTCAGGCTCCCGAGGCCCTGAGCTGGGGTTTCGTGTCAGCAGCCAAAGGAGCTCTCCAGATGGGCAACCAAGGCTGAATTTCCTCACGGCTGCCACGTGAGAACACAGAAGGTGGTGGCCGTGTCCCCCCTGTGCCTTTGCCAGGTGACCGGATCCCGCGGTTCCCAGCTCTTGCAGGGACAGGGGGGTCACACAGTGCCCTCCTTGCTGTGCTCGGGGTGAGCACTGCAGTTCTCCTGTTCAGCACTCTCACCACGGCAGGGGGAACCTGCCCAACCTCCCCTGAAGCTGCAGAGCCAAGAGGGAAGGCAGCAAACCTGCTGCAAGCCTCACCTGCTTCCAGAGCCACAGCTGGCAGAGGGCTGAGATCACTGGGTTCATCCCCAGCAGCTTGTGGAGACTGTTCTCATGGAGACAGGTAGGGAAAGTTGGGTTATCCTTTGGGGATGCTGGCCTTTGGCAGTCAAAGCTGCTGAGCCTGAGGGTTCTGCAGTTGTGTGCCAGAAGGGATCAGGGAGGGACTGAGGGTTTCAGCACTTCCAGAAGTGATGGGTGCTTTGTAACACATCACCTCTGCAGTCTCTGTGTCCTGAACTCCAGTGGCCTCTGGATCAAACCCCAGGCTGCCAAGGAATTGCTCCCCTCGGTCTTATCTTTATGGGATGGTGTTTTCTGGTCTGGGCACTGCTTTAGGCTGGATCTCTCTTCATCTTTACAACCATCCAACACAGCAGGACAAGCTGCTTCCTCTCTGAGGCACCTCAAACATTTGGGAGTTCTCCATCCTGGCTCTTGTATCACCTCCTGAGAAGACAGTTTTCCTAGTGCAGGCTGGTGGAAATTCCCACAAAGCTCAGGAAGGGCATCAGGCCCCGACTTCCAATTGATTTGGCTTCTGTCTCTCACAGGCTTTCACCAGGCATTTAACGCACCAAAATTCTGCCTGGAGCAACTCCTTGCCCGTCTCCAGAGATTATTTCCAGCCTGGTCTGATGCCGAGGCACAGATAGGCAGAGCTGGTGACCCACGTTTTTTAGCCACGTTCTGGACGATGCCTGAGGGCTTTAATCGATGTACCTGCAGTTAAATCCACCCTTATTTGATGTCACCGTTCAGTCTTGGAGGCTTTGGGGTGAGGAGTTCTTGTTCTGCGGGAAACACAGAATCACTGAAGTTGGAAAAGCCCTCCAAGCCCACAAAGTCCAGCCCAGCCCTGCCAAACCCACCACTGAACCATGTCCCCAAGGGTCACATCCACACGTTTTCGGACAGGAATCTGCAGTGCTACTGACTTCCAAACAGTCAGGATGCTAATTTCTGCTCCCTGAAACACAGGGGTCTCCTTTCCTTGTGGGACAGGGCTGGTTTTCTCTTGGGAACAGCAATCCGTGGTGTTGCTCCTCACTGCCAGCATGAGGGGGATTTGGGTTGACTTTTAGCTGAGTTTTGGACCTGTTCTAATTTGGATGGGGTGACGTTGGCTCCACCAGAGATGATCACACAGGAACACATCTGCAGGTGCTGGTGCCTGAATGGGGCCCATTAATTTGTTTTCCATTTATAGACCCAGCTTCATGCTCACCTTTAAAAAGCAAAAAGCTCATTAAGGAGGGATTTTTCTTGCCCAGACGCAGCAGCAAGGCTGACTCCTGCACAGAGGTGCTGCACCCACAGCCTGAGCCATGGACTGATGTCCCATCTGAGCCTCCACTCCTGGCCTTGGCTCCTCTGACCTCCTCCTTAGACACGACTGAGTTTAGTCAAGGTGAGTTATGACACTGTTTTGAGCATGTGAAAAGCTCAATAATAGCACAAAAAAAGCTCAGTGATATAAATTTTTATGGATAAGGGATTTTTTTTTTTCCTTTCCAGTGAGGGGAGCCAACCTGAGCATTGCTGTAGGAATTTCAGGTGGGTTGGAAGCAGGATGAACAGCAGGATGTGTTCAGAGGGGAGCAGAAGTGCCCAGGGATTCGGTTTGGAGCTGACTTCATTAACACCTTTCCCAATCAGCTGGGCTCACGTGGAGGAGCCTATGGATCACTTCTGCAGCCGAGACAGTGGAGAGCACGGGGGAGAAGACCTGGATGTCCCCCAGGCAGGGTGGAGCCACCTTGGGGCCCCTTAGGAGAAGCAGTGTGAGATGAGGTAATGCAGGTTTGCATCTTTAATCTGTTAACAACATCTCCTTAATCCCTATTCATAAAACTTGGCCCGTTCTGGACTCTCACCCCTGTGAATTGCCACGGGAAGAGGAAGCGGGGTAGAATCTGATTGCAGGATGGCTGCAGGCACAGGAGGATGTTGCTAGTGCAGTCCTGGGAGATGGATTTGGCAGAGAGGGAAGTTTTGCTGCCTCCCTCCGAGACTTTGGTCCATTTTTTGTCCAGCAAACAGCTTGGGGACAGCAAGCTGCCAGTGGAAGAGGTGTGGAGGAGCACAGAGGGGTGCCAAACAGGGGGATGCTGGAAGGAGAAAGCTGACTGTGGGTTCAGTTTGCAGAGGTCAGCGTGTCAGGACACGGCGCCACAGGATGGGGATGTGGGCTGGGAATCCATCAGCGATGCCATCAAACGCTGCCATTCCCAGCCAGGACAGGCACTGCCCCGGTGTGGGGCACGCCTGGAGCAGGCTGCAGGCTGGCCAGGAGAAGGTGATTGCACCCTGCTGGTTTCTCTCTGCCAGCCTGATGCCTGTGCCCACGCCTGTCTGCGTGCACGGACATCTCCTCCAGCCATCTCAGCTGGCTCCCACTCCAGCCTCCCCAAAGCTGCCATCTCCCTGTTTGCTCCCTTCCCAGCTCACCACACTGAGCATCATTAAGGCTGTCTGGGCGAGGAAACGATCCTGCTGGTTTTTGTGGAGTCGGGGTGGTACTGGAGTAATTAATTGGTGTAATTCAGTGCTCCCGGTGCCAGGAGCAATGCTGGAGCATCCCTTCCCTGGGGGGATGGCTCTCTGCAGCAGGTTTAGGGTCAGGACTGCTCAGCCCCTTTGCCTTTGGGCTGACAAAGCACTCTCAGCAGTGCTTGGCAGTTCCCTCTGCCCCGTGGGCTTCCCCACAAAGTGCAGTTGTGATTCCTGTCGCTTCCCAGTGCTTGGAGGGAGGGTCTGATTTGTGCAACGTGCAGGCACCAGATATTGTGTTCAGCTCCAGTGTAATGTGGTAATGTAAGGTGGTAATGTAAATCTCTTTTTTTGTGTGTTTTGTTTTTGCACCAGGGTTATTACCTTAATCAAATATTTATTTACAGCACACGTCTGCCAATGCAGGCTTGACATAAAGTAATTCACTGCTGGTGTGTAGTGTTTAATGGGATTGTTCTTCAGGGTGACTGAGCCCCCTCTGCCCAGATTGTTGTGGCTGCCCCTGGATCTCTGGAAGGGTCCAAGGCCAGGCTGGACGGGGGCTTGGAGCCACCTGGGACAGTGGAAGGTGTCCCTGACATGGCAGGAGGTGGAACTGGGTGAGTTTTAAAGTTCCTTCCAGCCCAGACCAGGCTGTGATTCCGTGATTCAGTCTGAGATGGGAGGATCAGGGTGGAGCTGGCTCTGTGTGGCCAATGGACACATCCAGGTAGAGAACTTCAGCCACTGGGAGAGGCAAAAGCAGCAAGGAGGCTTTTTTCTTGGGAGAATTTCACTAGCAACTTCTGGAAGGAGATGGGGGATTGCTGTGCTTCAGGATACACAGCTAAAGGATGCACTGCTCCAAGACAGAGATTATTCCTCTGGTTAAGGCAAGGCATGGAAAAAAAAAAAAGAGTTGACATCTGCCCTGGATGGATAAAGTGCTGGTACAGGTCATGAGTTTTGGGAGGTCTCATGTTTATCCCTTCAGGTCCAGGCCTCCAGAGACACAGGAGCAGAAAGAAACCCCCTGGCAATGGAAGAGGCTGGGTTCTGTGCCTGGGATGGCACAGCTGCAGTGGTGTGGTCAGACTGCACACCGAGGCACAGGAATTGGGGCAAAGCTGAGCTTCCTGAGCTCTTCCTAGGCCGTGCTTGCTTTTGAGCCCATCTCCTGGCAATGGGTACCTTTCTCCTTGCCACGGGGTTGTGGGGAGACACCATTTCCCTGCAGGGAAGCTGACCAACGTCCCCATGCCTTGCTGGCTGAGCTGGGGGGTTTGTGGCTTCCCCTTGCTCAGGAATTCTGCTCTCCCCCCAATTCCTGTGCCAAAGATGGTCTCCACATCCTCATCCTCACCCTTTCCCATGAGGATGCCTCTCCCTGGCACTGTGAACAACAGAGAGCACATCCCTGGTTTAACCTGGTGTCCTCTCAGTGACGGGTCCAGCACATGGCAGAGCTGTGGGACAGCACCAGGATCATCTGGGTGAGTCCCCAAGGACACAGAGGGACAGAGCTGCTGCTTGCAGTCAGGCACCTCTTCCCCAGTGCTCCTGTGCCACGTGGACACTGCCCCTGCCACTTCCCAGCTGAAGGGGAAGGGACACAGCAGTGATGGGTACAGAGGGGCAGCCTTGTGACCGTGACACATCCCATTAGTCAGCTCCCAGGGAGGAGAGGAGGGGTTTGCAGCAGGATTTTAGCTCCAGGGGAGCTGGATGCCGGTGGAGAGCAGGGATTAGGAGCTGGACACATGATCCCCCTCTGGCTGCACGGATTCTCCACGCTGCTGACTCATGTGTGGCACAGGATCCAGCAGGAACCCTGCCCCCAGTGTGAGCTTTTCCACGGCCTCCCAGGCTTGTGGGCACAGGATCCAGCAGGAACCCTGCCCCCAGTGTGAGCTTTTCCACGGCCTCCCAGGCTTGTGGGCACAGGATCCAGCAGGAACCCTGCCCCCAGTGTGAGCTTTTCCACGGCCTCCCAGCCTTGTGGGCACCACAGAGCACCACGATGCCCCAGGGGCTTGGCAATGGATCCTCCTCCTGGGTGCCTGGGTCTCCTTGGTGGCCCATATTCCTGCCTGAGGTTCCTCACCTGCTGCCAGGGGCATTTTTGGGGCCTGTAGGTTGCACCCTCTGGGTCATTCCCACCAGGTGAAGGTGGTTCCTTTGTGCCTTTTCCCTCATTTTCCTCAGTGGGATCTCTGACTGCTCGAAGCTGAGGTTTTGAGGGTGATGGAGGAGAGGAGGAGGCAGCAGAGTGCAAATTGGTTTGTGCTGTCCCACATCTCAGCCCTGCTCCTGCCTCTTGCCCAAGAGCATTCCTGGAGGGAACTGCTCCCAAGAGGAGTCTGCAGGGCTGGTGCCTCGTGGAAGGGGAGGGAATTGTCTGTCTGTCCCTCCTGGTGACCTGAGGCTGCAGGGATACACCAGGAACAATTGCTGAATGGGGAAACCACGGGATGTGAGACACGAGGCCACGGCGTTACCTGCTGGAAAACGTTCATCCTGAGCCCTGGCTGAGCTGCCGAGCAGGAAAAGCCTGTGCCAGGCTCTGCCAGCTCTGCCAGTGGGGATTGCTGTCCCCAGGGCTTGGCTCCCAGCTGGGACGTTCCCCTGAGCAGACCCCAAGTCTGACTTCACCCAGCTGCCATCAGCAGATGTCACCCTTCCTTGGTGACTCACGCCCTGCTCCCTGACCACATCCCCTTCTCTCCTTGCCCCCACCCACCACAGCTGAGTCACTTGGCCTCCTGTCACAAGGCAGGAGCTCTTCCTCGGGTCACACATGGAGACACTGCTGGCCCAGTCTGATGTAAGCTCCTCCTGGGTTCCTTTTCCCCAAGCAGGCTCTGCAGTGGGAATTTGTTTCCTTATTGCCAGGCTGGGCCTGGCCTTCACACTGCCCAAACCAGATGTACCCAGACTCTCCTTCTCCTTCAGTGCATTGTCATCTCCAGCAGGTCCCCTCGGGGACCAGGCCAGCCCAAAGGTCCTGGAGGTCACCCAAGAGCCCAGCCCTCCCCAGGCTTGGCTGGTTTGTGTTTAAGACGTGACTTGTGAAGGTGGCAGCTGTGAAAACCCAGTGCTCAAAAGCCTTTCCCACCTTCTGAGCATCCTGGAGCTTCAGGAAGCTTCTTTCTGGTGTTACCCCATGAAAACAGCATTTTCAGCTGCTAAAGGAGGGAATTTTAGCATGAGAGGAACACTGAAAATCAAGGGGTCTATTTCCTTGCACCCAGTTTGGGCCTATCCCTGTCCCTCTCTATGCCATTAAACGTTGATGCAATTTCATCTTCCCAGGCTCTTTTTGAAGCCCTGTGGTGTATCCTGGCATGGCATGGCCCCACTCTGAATAAAAAACATCCACCCTCTCTGTACAGCTACAAAACAAGGGGATTTTTCACACGGGTGAATTTGATTTGGGCAAAGAGGAGCTGGCAAAACCCAACCCCCCCAGCCCTTTCCTTGCAGAAGCAGCGTGCTGTGTGTACAATCAAAGCTGGCTCAAACCTTGCTTTAGTCACCCTGAGCGAGCAGGCACAGCCAGAGCCTCTCCTGAGGTCAGAGCCGGTGCAGGAGGGAGATGGATATCAGCTGAGCCACCCTGCTGCAGTCTGGAAGGTGATCACAGCCCTCCCAGCTCTTGCAGGCGAGCTTGGAAACTCTCAGATGTTTCTTGTCCAGACAGGATTGCTGTTCCTTCCCCTGGCACCCGAGGTGGGCTGGCTGCCTGCCCTCATCCCCTCCCTCGGGGCTACAAAGCTTCCTGCAGGAAAGCTCTGGCAGGGCAGAGAGCTGCAGCTCAGTTGCCCAAGCACCCTCCCCAGTGGCCCCTCACTGGGCCTGGCTGGGTGCTTTGTGTGTCCCTGGTTGAAATCCTCCTGCTGGAAACACCTTTCCGTTGGGAAAGGCAGGCTGTGACCACGTCACTGCCTCGTTTCCTTGGTGCTGACGTGCTCTCTCCACTGCCTCCCTTCTCCTCCTCCTTCTCCATGTTTTTCTGGTCCATCCATAGCTGCATCTCCCCCTCCTTGGCTAAAAAATCCCCTGTTCTCCATGCCCTGCTGCATCCCAGAGGATTGAGTCCTTTTCCTGGCAGGCCTCCCTGCCAGGTGCGGGTTTGGCTGCTCCCTGCGCCTGGAAGGGCTCTGCAGATGTGTGTGAACACCTCCTGCTTGCTGCCAGAAACCACTGGACTGTCCCTCCTGCAGGAAAGGAGAGGAAAAAATCCCCTGTTCTGGTTTCCTGCTGGAGCAGGAGAGTGCAGCATCCCTCCCAAAGCAGCTGTTTGGCTCCAGGAACCACCCAGGATGACACAGGAGCGGGATTGTTCCGGAAGTTTTGGAGGCTGGATGGCAACACAGTTGTGATAAACCAATCATTGCTGAGAAATGTGCTTTGTTTTCCTGGTGGGGTTGGGGTTTTTGCCCTCTTTCTGCTCAGCTCCCCATACAATTGGGTGCTGCAGGCTCCAAGGGCGCCGCTCTCTCACGGGATTGCCTTTCCCAGGAGTGGATGCTGGAATGACCACGAGCTCAAGGCCATCTCGTGGCTGCTGCAGGTCCTTGGAGGGATTTCTTCCCCTAGGAAGTGAACCTGAATTCTTACCCCTGTCACCATCAGGGGACAACACCCAGAAGAGAACACTGAGGGCCACCAAGGGCCAAAGTCACCTGGGCTGTTGAGTGCCCTGGGTTTCAGAGCCCCTGAGTCACTTGTGATTCATCCAAAGCCTGGAGCAGAGCAGGGTGATAAACCTCGTTTTCTCTGTCCCCAGCTGGTGCTGTAACACCTCCTGGACTCCCTCCTCACCCTTGCATTCCCTAGAGAGAGAAATGCAGGGGGAGGTGGTGTTGTAGGACACAAAAAAAGGATGAGAGATTCTAAATATTTCAGAAGGCAAAGTGCATAGGAAAAAAGGCTTTATTGTCTAATTCTTACTACTTTTTATAAGGTGTTCTGATACAGACTGAACATGGTTGGTGAACAGGAACGACACCTCTCCAATCCCATTGGTTAAACTAAAACAGCTAAAATGTTTGGAGAACTAGAAAAGCAAAACTCCACCTGGAGAAAGATTGGTTTGAGAAAGGAGAGTTGTTTGCCAAGATTGTTTTGAGAAAAAGCTTTCCTGAGAAATTTTTCCTTGGGAAAAGTGAGCAGCTGCCAGCAGGCTGAAGTCTCTCAGACCCAGAAATGTCAGGCCCACAGGGAGGAACGCTCCACGTGGAGATGTCTCCAGGAAAGGGACATCCCAGCACCACCAGGCTGGTGGCCCAGTGCTTCTCCAGCTGGCTGGCACTCCCAGGGGGAGGCAGGGACAGAATGCAGGGGATTGGTTTGGCTGGGAACCCTGCATCCCTCTCTGCTCGTTTCATGGCAGGAAGAAGGAATTCACAGCCTGGTGCCGCACGGCTCAGCGAGAAGCAGAAATACAGGCTGGCTGGGGAATGGAGGGAGAGCAGCCCCGAGGACAAGGACTTGTTGGGAAGCTCAACAGGACCCAGCCACGTGCATCTGCAGCCCAGAAAATCCCCTTGTGCTGGGCTGATCCCACAGCGTGGGCAGCAGGGAAGGGGGGAATTCTACCCCTCTGGGCTGCTCAGGTGAGACCCCACCTGCAGAGCTGCTGGAGCCCCTCTGCTCTGCAGCCAGGCTGGGAGAGCTGGGGGTGCTCAGCTGGAGAGGAGAAGGCTCCAGGGAGAGCTCAGAGCCCCTGCCAGGGCCTGAAGGGGCTCCAGGAGAGCTGGAGAGGGACTGGGGACAGGGGATGGAGGGACAGGACACAGGGAATGGCTTCCACTGCCAGAGGGCAGGGCTGGATGGGATCTTGGGCAGGAATTGTTCCCTGGCAGGGTGGGCAGGCCCTGGCACAGGGTGCCCAGAGCAGCTGTGGCTGCCCCTGGATCCCTGGCAGTGCCCAAGGCCAGGCTGGACACTGGGGCTGGGAGCAGCCTGGGACAGTGGGAGGTGTCCCTGCCCAGGGCAGGGGGTGGCACTGGATGAGTTTCAAGGTCCCTTCCAACCCACAGCATTCTGTGGGATCAAACTTGCTTGCAGGGCCAACTGGGGGGTTGTGGAACAGGGAAGTTGCAGCTGCTCTGTGTCTGCTGGGCACAGCTGCACACACAAGTTCCCTGCAGAAGAGGAAGCTGCTGGGAAGAGCCCTGCCTGGTGCTTTGCAGAGCAGCTGGGTGAGGTGTGGCTTTGGCTGGAGCAGCTGGCCACCCTTAGAGCCTCTCCTCACCCTGGGTCCCTTGGGAACCAGCAGTGGGATCAAAGTGTGTTAAGGTGGTTTTCCACAGCTGCACTGGCCAGGCTTGCTTTGCTTCCGAGATCAGGCTGCTGAATTCACTGAGGTTCAGAGCCTTGGCTAAAGAAGAGCAATTTCCTCCTGCCTGGGTTAGCAAACCATGATCTACTCTTTGTCTAAACAGTTTGAAAAGGAAGGAAAGCAGTCCTTTGGGGAAATGTGCTATAAATTATAGTGGTCCTTCAGGAGGACCCAGACATTCAGGGAGATGGCAGGAGAGCAGCTCTTTTCCAGGCTTTGCCCTGGAAAGGCAAGGGCTGGCTGAGCCTGGTGCTGATTTTCCAGGCTGGGGCAGGGCTGGGCTGTGGGAGACGGGGTGGTTCATGTACAGCCCAAGAGCATCAGCACACCTGAGCCAAGGGAGCGCGGTGCTGGCCCTGGATTCACCTGGATTCACCAACCTTCTCTCCTTTTTTTGTGTGCAGACCAGGAGCAGTTCTCACAGCCAAGCTTTCCCAACTCCCTCCTGCCTTCAGCATCTTCTCCTGCCTGTTCTGCTGCCTCTGAAGGTCTCCAGGGCTGGGGTGGCTCCCATCCCTCCCACAGCTGCAGGGGAGCCAAAGGTGGGCTCTGCAGCAGGGGAATCCCTGCTCAACCACATCCAGGCAGCGTCGTGTGTGTGTGTGAGATTCCTCAGAGAAATGCTCCCTCCAGGCTGGGCCACAGATCTCAGCCAGCATCAGGGAAAGGTTGGGAGTCCAGCAGCAAAATCTTTGCTCTTGGTGCAGCTTTCCAGCAGCCTTTGGCTTAGAAGAGGAGGTAGGAAATTCCCCAGTTGGAGATTTCCCTTGGCTTCTGTCAGAAGCTGCCTGCAGAGGATGCTCCTCAGAGCTGGGGTGACAACCAGCTGGGGACCAGGAGCAGCCACAGCTGGGGAACACCATCACTGCTGCCCTGGGGCTCTTCCCCTGCCAGGGGAGGCGACTGCAACTGCATTTGCAGGTGTCACTGGGGTGGTGACACCTCCTGGGGGCATTCCTGTGGCACTGGGGTAGAGACATTGTCCGAGGACACTTCTGTGGGACTGAGATAATGACATTTCCTGGGGTGTTTCTGTGGGGCTGGGATAATGACATTTCCTGGGGTGTTTCTGTGAGACTGGGATAATGACATTTCCTGGGGTGTTTCTGTGGGACTGGGATGAAGTTATCCCCTGGCTGCACTTCCAGAGGGTGTCCCCCGTGCATCCCCAGGGACACTGCTCAGGACTTTTAGTGGGATACCAGAATTCCCCCCTTCCCCTTGGAGCTGGCAGTTCTTGCCAAGGCTTTGAGGGGCAGAATGGGATGCCCAGGCCTGCCTTTGTCCCTGCATCAGGACTTTATGCAGGAGGAGCTGCTCGCCAGCTTGAGGCATCCCTGGCTCTCCCAGGCCTCTGGGACAAAGCTCCCTTTCACCTTGGAGCATCCGGAGAACATAATGGGGCAGCAATTCCTGCTGCGAGCTGGGGCCTGGTGGATGGGTGGCCAGGAGCCAGGGATTGTTCATCAGGCTTTTTGCTGCCGGGATTTTGCTGCTGTGCAGGAATTCGTTTGCTCCACGGGGGGCTCTGTGTCTGGCTGAGCCCCCAGGAGGCTGCGTGGCCCAGGAATGTGTGGGGCAGGAACCAGCCAGGGTCCAGCCCAAACCTCCTGCTGAACTGATCCCACGTGGATTTGGGGTCAGGATGAGCTTTTCCCTGGGGCAGGGAGGAGGTACCAACAGGCTGCTGCCCTCTTGGAGGGATGGGTTAGTGCATTCCTGCCTTTACTAAATGGTCCCTCAGGCTCTCATTCCCAGGTCCCTTTGCTCCATCACAGTTTGGGTTGGAAAAGACCTCAAAGCCCATCATGTCCCACTCCCTTCCATGAGCAGGGACACCTTCCACCAGACCAGGTTGTGCCAAGCTCCTTCCAACTTGGCCTTGGACACTTCCAGGGATGGGCCACCTTCTCTGGGCACCCTTTTCCAGGGCCTCCCCACCCTCAGGGACATGCACAGGCCACGAAGGGGAAGCTGGGCACCGAGGCCAGCTGGGAGGAGGACTGACAGTGCCCCAAAGTGATGTCCAGGCCATGCCACCCCATGCCAGCTTGTTCTGCAGTTGATAATCAGGGGATAATCAGGGAGGGCCGTTCGGTGCGTGTGAGAACGTGTTTGGGTCCCCAGCAGCTGGGGAGGTCCTGAAGGAGATTCCTGCTCGTGGGATGGCCTGAGAGGGGCTCAAGGCAGATGGGATCTGACCCCCCCTCCCAGCACCCTCCTGCAGCAGATCCTTGTCTTGTCCTGGCCAACATTTTCTGCTCGGTTGCAAAACAGAAGGAGGCCTGGAACTTCTCCCACACGGAAGGAGACCTGGAGCTGAGATTTCCACTGCCACCTCCTGCCTCTGTGGGATAAAACCAGAGCTCCTGCCCTTCCCCTGCCCCCCAGACCGCTCCAGCTGGTCCTGGGTTCACAAACGTGAGGCTGAGCAGCTGGGGGGAGCCCCAGCCCCAGAATAAAACCCATAGGAAGGGAAAACAGGAGATGGGGCAGAGGTGGGAAAGCGCTGCAGCGTGGAAGAGCAGGAGCGTCCCAGGCAGCCAGCACTGCAGCCTGCTCAGGAAATGGGCAGCTCCACACAGCTCTAATTAAATTACAGGATTAGAGCCATCTCACTCCTCACTCATCTGCTGCCAAGTGCTCGTTCCAAGGGAGTGCCCTCCACCAAAGGGAAGACTGCCACGGAGTCACTCCCTGATTGCACTGCATTGCAGATGGGCTGTCTGGAGCCCTGTGCCATTCCCGGTGCCATCCTCTGCTGATCCCTGTGCCATCCTCTCCTGATCCCTGTGCCATCCTCCCCTCAAACCATTCACGGGGCCCTCCCCCCCAGATCCCATTCCCGGTCCCCCCCTCCCCTGATCCCAGTGCCATTCCTGGTGCCATCCTCTGCTGAGCCCATTCCCGGTGCCCTCCTCCCCTGCTCCCTTTCCCGGAGCCATCCTCCCCTGACCCCGTTTCCTGTGCCATCCTCCCCTGACCCCGGCTGCAGGCCTGGCAGGAAGACTCCAGGATGGATAATCCCCTGCTGGCCCGCTCTGGGCAAGCCCTTCAAAGGGGCAGTTGGTGCAGAGCGTAAAATTGCCGGGATTTTCCCAGATCACAGAATCATCACTGAGGCTGGAAAAGCTCCCTAAGCTCAAGTGCAGCCACTAAAGGGTGTCCCCCAAGGTGCCCTGTAAATATCACAAGGTCTGCACCCCAGAGAGAGGGAGGAGAAAGTGCATGGGAATCCCTGGGGGACAGAGCAGGGAACAAGACTTTACCCTCTAGGAAGCAGAACCAACCTTAAAACAAAAATATATCCCAGCAGCAGCAGAAGCTGCAAGGTGCAAAACGGAGTTCCCTCCAGTTTGCTTTTTGTTGGCAGATGATATAAATTTCCCATCCCATGGCAGGCCTGGACTCCTCCTATGGGTTACAGAGAGATTTGAGTGGTTTCTCAGATTACATTTTGGCACTGATTTTCCTTCTGTTGCTTCACAGAGAAGTTCCCAGGAAGATCTGGAGCCAAGGGAAAGGTTTCTGTCCTGTCACCGTGATCCCGTGAGTTACCAGCACACTTTGGGGAGCTGGGCAACCTGGTTTGGTGAAAAAAGGTCCCTCTGCTGTGGTCCATGAGCAGAAAAACACCACAGGAGAGCTGCAGAGGGACTGGGGACAAGGGATGGAGGGACAGGACACAGGGAATGGCTTCCCACTGCCAGAGGGCAGGGCTGGATGGGATCTTGGGCAGGAATTGTGCCCTGGCAGGGTGGGCAGCCCTGGCACAGGGTGCCCAGAGCAGCTGTGGCTGCCCCTGGATCCCTGGCAGTGCCCAAGGCCAGGTTGGACATTGGGGCTGCAGCAGCCTGGGACAGTGGGAGGTGTCCCTGCCATGGCTGGAGGTTGGAATGGGATGGCCTTAAAGGCTCCTCCCAACCCAAACCATTCTGCCATCCCATGAACACAGCTCTTTGAAACATCCCTGCCCTCTTACCTGCAAATTCCCACTTCCCCGTCACCAGAGCAGATGGAACTCGGATTTCCCTCGCTTGCTGTTCAGTGTGAAAGCCCATAAAGGTTTTCCTGGTAGTGCTGTTGCCACAGGACCCGTGGCATGGATTTAACCTCGGCTGTCTGCCCCGCTCAGTCACTTTGCTGCATAATTACGCTTGGAGAAGCTGTTCTTTCCCCATTTTCTGCTTTCCTGGCTGGAGGCACAGGATGTCTTCGTTTTAATTTACTCCTGGACAAGCTCTCAATGACTCCTGCTTGTGCAGAGTTAAGGAAAACCTGAGAAAACCCTCCCGGAGAAGCAGCATCCTCCTACAAATCCCGTTTATCCCTGGAGCTGGTGACACAGCAGCTGGACACAGCAGCTGGATCTGCCTGGCCCTACCTTTGAACAAGGGTTTGGAGCAGTGGCCTCCGGGGAGAATTCCACTTTTTTCACATGGAATCGCTCTGGTTTGGTGATCCCAGTGTCCTGCAGAGTCACGGTGTTCCCGTTTCTCCCTCCTCCCCTGCTCTGCTGGTCCTCAGCGAACGCATGGCACTGCCAAGGGCATCCCTAACCCTGCCCACATCCCCCCACGGAGAGGGCAGCCTTAAAGCTTCGGAGCCAGGACCAAATATTTACCTTCCCCAGGGTTTGTCCTGGGGAATTCAGGCAGCAGAGCCGAAAGGGGAATGGGGAGGGGGAGCTGTTTGCATTTCAAACCGGACCAGCGAGTGCCTGTGGAATCACCTGGATGCCAGAGAACGTTCAGCCATAAATCTCATTAACAGCGCTCTGCAGATGTGAGGGAAGGGAAATGAAAGGAGACAAATGAGGAGGGGCACGGGTCTGGAATGAGAAAGGAAGAAAGGAAAGGGGGCGAAGCCTGGCTTGCAGCTGGAGGTTTTTCTGGGAAGGGCTTCAGCTCTGTGAGGAAATCAGCTGGAACAGGTCTGGCAGGGCAGCTCTCCCAGAGAGCTCTTCGTGCAGAATACCAATGATTTGCACCCGAAATAAAGCGGCTCAGCAGCAGCTATTTCAGGAGCTGTCCCTGCTAGGGCAGGAGAGGGGAGGTGGAGGGAGTGGAATACAAAACAGCACCTGCCTTGGAGAGGGGAAGTGATCCAAAGGCTTGGAGGGCACATTTCCATGGCTGCTCACCTTTGTGGCAGAATCGCCAGGCTTTGTTTTCCATGGAATCCCACAACAGTTTGGGTTGGAAGGGACCTTAAAGCCCACCTTGTTCCACCCCCTGCCATGGCAGGGACACCTTCCACTGTCCCAGGCTGCTCCAAGCCCCAGTGTCCAGCCTGGCCTTGGGCACTGCCAGGGGCAGCCACAGCTGCTCTGGGCACCCTGTGCCAGTGCTCACCACCCTTTCCATTTGTTGCTTTTCTTGCCTTTTTTGCCCTGTCTCTGATGCAGGGACAGTGTGCTGTCCCCACATCCCAAACCCAGCCCTCTGATCCTGGAAATTACTCTGAGGAAAGCTCTGGGAAGGGCTGGGAGTTCTGAGAAAGGGAAACACCTTTGTTTGCAGAGCGAGGGTGGGTTCCAAGCTGCCCATGCCCACTCCAGGCTCTCCCAGCCACATGCCAAGGCTTCAAAACCTTTCTGCTCACAGCCAGGAGCATCTAATGGCAAGTGGAACGGGGACAGAAGGCCAGCAGCCATTACAGCCTGACAGGAGGATGCTCCCCACACTTCCCTTCCTCTGGCCCTGTGTTTATCAGCTGCCTGGGCCACCCTCCAGCCTTTGCACCCCTGTGAGG
The DNA here is from genome assembly GCA_013400495.1 of Nicator chloris. Taxonomy (NCBI): domain Eukaryota; kingdom Metazoa; phylum Chordata; class Aves; order Passeriformes; family Pycnonotidae; genus Nicator; species Nicator chloris. The sequence goes on from WAAE01014989.1 coordinate 95,620, forward strand.
TGCCAGCATGCCCCATTTTCCCAGCAGCTCCAGCTTTGGCTGCCCTCTGTGCCTTTCCCCTCCCGGGGCTGGCGAGGTGAGAATTCCGCCTCGGGGCAGGAATTTCCCGAGGAGAGGCTTTCAGACAGCAAGGCTGTGGCCCCAGGCACGTTCCCAGCCCTCCAAACCCCACTTGCCAGCGGTGCTGATCCCCGGGCTCCATCCTTGCTGCCGGGGGATCGGGGGAGCACGCGTGCCTGTGGCGTGGGGAAACGCCAGCCGCAGCTCCACCGCTCCTGGTTCCCACACAAACGGGACAAAGGGGCCCTGGAAAGCTGCTGCAGAGCTCCTGCTGCGTGGGAAAACCCTTGGGATGTGTCCACTGATGCCAGGAGAGGACTTGGAGTGCTTTGGGCAAGCCGAGGCGATGCCCAGATCCACCCCGGCCATCTGCTCCCCGCAGGACAGGCTGTGGTTCCAGGGCACTGGAAAACTGTGCCCCCTCCAGCCCTTTGCCTCTGGTTATCAGCTGGTGACAAGGGCTGCTGGCAGCAGCAGGGCCAGGATTTCAAAGCTGTGATCCAAAGCCTGCTCTGCTGCTTGTTCTGGGTCAGCTGCAAGGCCACGCAGAGCTTGTTTTCAGAGGCTGGCTCGGAAGGGGCTGAAACCTGATGGATTTTTACCCAGGAGAGCCAGAGATCCTGGCAGTCACTGCTGAAACCCCGAAGGAATTCGGAGAGGAGGAGGGAGTCAACAGAGAAGGGGACAGGTCTGGCTTGCTCTGGGTTTTTCTCTCCTGGTGTAGTGACATTTTGCTGAAACATCAGCTTTTTTTTTAATAGTGAGTGCTAGAAAATATTTCAGAAACCCTTCCTTAACTCTATGCCGTTCTTTTCGAAATCTTGTGCCTTCCAGATCTCCCAAAATGAGCTGCTGTGGCCACGGGCAGCCATTGCTTTGGTAGCCCAAGCTGCCGTGGATGAAAACACGCTGGACCATCAGTCAGGCTGCTCCTGGCTACCAAAAAGCCCTTGGGACTGGCAGCATCCAATACTGATGGTTTCTGTCCTGGCCTGCAGTGACAGGACAAGGGCAAGCGGCTTCCTACTGCCAGAGGTCCAAATTAGATGGGAGATTGGGCAGGCATTGTTCCCTGGGAGGGTGGGCAGCCCTGGCACAGGGCGCCCAGAGCAGCTGTGGCTGCCCCTGGATCCCTGGCAGTGCCCAAGGCCAGGTTGGACATTGGGGCTGGGAGCAGCCTGGGACAGTGGGAGGTGTCCCTGCCATGGCAGGGGTGGCACTGGATGATTTTGGAAGTCCCTCTCAACCCAAATCCTTTGAATGGTGATGATGGGTCTCTGATTTTTTCCCTGGGTTAGAGCAAGTTCGGGGAATACCTCTTTAGAAAACATCTTTGAAGTGTTTTGTTGATGCATTTCCCCTATTTTTTGTCAAGCCTGAGGGGGCTGATACTCAATTGAAAACGGTTTCCGTTGTTTTCCAGCTCCTCCAGGGCTGCTCCAGGCAGGCACCTCCAGGAAAGCTGCTCTGCATTGCCTTCCAAATGAGAGTAATTAAAGCAAAGGAGGCCTCTGCAGGGAAGGGCTCCCGGCTGGATGATGCACTCAGCTCAAGGGAATTGTCCCGGGGCAGCTCTCACTGTGGTGGGACGGGGTGGTTTAACAACACTCCACAGACTTCTCCCCCCTTCCCATCATTTTCCCATTGCCTGGGATGTCCTGACCCGCTCTAAGTGACTTCTACCCGAGCCTGCCTGGTCTCACTCGGCTGCTGCCCAAGGTTTTCAGGAGATTTAGTGTCCCCCACACCCCTGGGACAAAGGAGGTTGGGAGCAAGGAGCGATTTGGAGTCCTGGAAACTCCGGAGTGCTGATTTCTCTCCCCACCGAAAACCAGAGGCCAATTCTGCAGCCTTAGCACAAAGCCAGGAGAAGAAAGCTCTAAATGTGGCAGGAACTGCCAGTTTCACAACAGTTGTCGAGAAACAGCCAACTGAAATATCCCCTTGAACTGAAAGATCCCCTAAGGGTGGGGGAAATGTCAAGCCTGCTCAGTGGTAACTGGGTGTTTTTACCTGCAAGTCACACTCTGCACCCCTCCTTGGGGACGTTTGTGCTCCTCCCACACTTCCTGACCTTTCCCAAAATGTTCTTCCACGGCCAACAGGGGAGCAAGGGGCCTTGCTGTGCCTCACTTGTTCTTCTCACCTCTGCCACTGTTGCTTTCCCTCACAAATTGCGTTTGTAGAGGAGCCTTGTGCTTGTTTTGGTGCCTGGTGCTGGCTCCAGCTCCAGTTCCATCAGTCCCCTGCACATCAACGCCCTTGGCCAAGTTCAGGAGGGACTTTAGACTGGATTAGATGGGATATCAGGAAAGATTTCCTCATGGAAAGCCTGGCCAGGGCAGTGGTGGAATGCCCATCCCTGGAGGTGTTCACTCAGGGTGTGGACGTGGCACCCGGGGACGTGGTTTTGGGGGAGCTGGCAGTGTTTAGGTTCATTTAGGTTGGAGCTGATGATCTTTTTCAACCTTTCCTCTTCCTTCTTCAGCTCCCTATTTTTTTTTTTAATCCAGGCTCTGAAGGCCTCTCCTAAATATTGCTCTTTTCTTGGGTTTGTGGTGTTGTACTTTCACCGCTGCAAATTTTTTTGGGGAGGGGGCGGGGGGGGAAATGTGATAAAAGGAAGAAGAAGGAAAGGTTTCTCTTTCTGTTCTTCTTTTTTTTTTTTTTCTTTTCTTTTTTATTTTTCTTAAAGCCAGAAATGAGCAAATGGAAAATATAAAAGAATGTGAAAATGCCCCAATTCTTTCAAAATAGCTCCCGGATAACTTCCACCCCCAATCACAGATTTTGCGTGGCGGTAAAAAAAAAATATAAACTGTGCATCTCCTGTGGAACACAGGGGCATTTTCCTTTGCCCACTGACCTGGGGAGGCTTTCCTGGGGCTTTGATGGCTTTGAAAACTGCCTTGTTTTCAAACAGGGGTCTTTCATGCTGATCCTGCACGTTCTGTGGGCATCTGTCAACAGGGGAGGGGGCAAATCACTGAAATGGGTGATAAAGGAGATGAAAACAATCCCTGCTGGCCTCTGGGTAATAACCAGCTGATATTGAGCCTGAGCCCCGCTGAAAAGAGTTAATAATAAATGGGTGTTAATGAAAGCTGAATTACAGGGGAAGGGGCAGGCCTTCAACCCAATTAGAGGCCTGTGAATAGATGAGCAAAGGCTGGGCAGGCAGCAGCAGGGCTGGGGCAGGGTTTAGGTGATGTCCTGCATGGGGAAGGGGCTGCAGGAGGGTTAAGGGAGAGGACAGCTGCATTTGGGGTTGCCACACACCCTGAGCACGGAGCTGAGCTGGCCCAGAAGGTTTGGGATGAGTCCTGGTGGGAATCAAACAGTCATGGGAGACCCCTCACGGTGACCACAGGAGGGAAAGGACAAAACTGAGGCTGGGCCAAGGCTGGATCTGCCTCTGGGGTGCTGTGTGCATGAGGAGGGAGAGCTGCCCTCAAAGGTGACGAGGCCCTGGGCCAGGGAGGAGCTGGGGAGTGAGGATGCAATCCAGGGAGGAGCTGGGAAGTGACAATGTGATCTGGGAAGTGACAGTGTGATCTGGGAATTGAGGATGTGATCTGGGAATTGAGGATGTGATCCAGGGAGGAGCTGGGAAGTGAGGATGTGATCTGGGAAGTGAGGATGTGATCTGGGAAGTGAGGATGTGATCCAGGGAGGAGCTGGGGAGTGACAATGTGATCTGGGAAGTGACAATGTGATCTGGGAAGTGAGGATGTGATCCAGGGAGGAGCTGGGAAGTGAAGATGTGATCTGGGAAGTGAGGATGTGATCTGGGAAGTTAGGATGTGATCCAGGCAGGAGCTGGGAAGTGACAATGTGATCTGGGAAGTGACAATGTGATCTGGGAAGTGAGGATGTGATCCAGGCAGGAGCTGCAGCTGGAACACAGCACTTTAGCAGCTCTGGCAGCCTCAGCACTGCCAAACTGAGGGGGAGAAGCCACCAAGGGTGACCGAGCAGGGGCTGCTGGAGGGATTCCTCTGAACCAACAGCTCCAGGCTGCTGGCACTTGAGGACAGGAGGCTCAGCTTGAAACCTCACTGGTGTGGAAAGAAGCTTTGGAATGTGCCACCTTCCAAACACCAACTGTGAGGAAAAATACAGAAGTTTGAAAGCGACTGTGAGGAAAAATCCAGCGGTTTGAAAGCTCGGGGTGTTTCAGGCAGACCTTCAGGCGTGTCCCACGAGTGAGAGGTGGCATCAACAATGCCCAGGAAAGGCTCTTCTGCTCCAGAAGAGCTCCAGGTGTTTGCTGTTTCTCCTCCTGATCCAGATGTGCAGTTCAAGCCTGAAGGGAACGTCCTCCCTCAGGAACAGCCGTGGGGACGTTTTGAGGAATACAACGGGGAGAACGGGTTTGGGCACTGGGGCTGAGCACAGCCTGGCCTCACAAGCACCCACACAGGCAACTGAGAAGGGTGCTGCCATCTGGGCTTGTCCCCTGTGAAATCACCCAGCAGGTGGAGGCTGATCCATCCCTGGCACTGGGCAGGGATCCCTCCTGGAGCAGGGATGGCTGGCACAGGGGAGGCCCTGGGATTGCCGGGACCAGACCCACCCCAGGGGGAGGAGGAGCTGGCAAAGCTCCGTCTCCTTGGCACAGCTTTGCCAGGAGCAGCCAGGCCCTGGCTGGGAGCAGGAATGCCAGGCGTGTCCCTGCAGGCAGGGCACGAGGGCTGCTCCACACATCCCAGGCTGGTGGGCAGGGCTGGGCTGGGCGTGCTGCAGCCTCCAAGGAGCAGCAGGAGGGAGCCTGGCTCCCCAAATGCTGGTGCAGCCATGGAGAACGGGCTGAGCCCAGGAAGGCTTCGATTCTCCTTCTCCATGTTTGCTCGAGCACAGAACGGCAGGGTGGTTTGGCTTGGGAGGGGTTTTAGAGATCACCTCCTTCCAACTCCACTGCCACGGGCAGGGCTTGTTTCCTGCTGCCAGGCCTGGGCATGCTGAGAGCAGGAGCAGTTTTGTGGGATGCTCGGCTGAGCTGCAATAGTTCTGGAAAGAAACCAAAACTCTTCAGTCCTCAGAGGTGCACTGGATCCCCCACAAGGCCAGCGTTGGCACCTTTGGGACCCGATGTCTCCAAGAACACGGCTCTGTTTTGAGATCCTGCCACTTAAACCATGGAACATCCTGAGCTGCAAGGGACCCACAAGGATCACTGAGTCGTGGAGCATCAATATTAAAGGCTTCAGCAGGATGATGGGGTCCTGTTGTGTAGGAAACGGCTTTCAATCCATTCAGCTGCATCCAAGATGATTTCTTCCCCTTCCTGACCTACAGAGATTTTTCTGGAAAAACAATCCTTTAGAACAAAAATAGCTGAACAGATGAACTGGCCTCCCTGGCAGTACAAATACTTCCAAGTGCTGGCAGAACAGGGAAAATGAAGCCTGTAGCAGGAAGCAGAGGGAATCCCTACACAAAAGAAGGAAATTTGGGAAGAATGACTAATCTAGGAGAGGAAACTAGGTGCTGTGGCCGGCTGCTAGCACGGCAAGTGTCTCCCAGAGCATCAATGTGCCTGGAGCAGGGCAAAACAACCTGGAAGAGCGGACATTCCTGGAGGAGCAGGGCAGAACAACCTGGAAGAGCTGACAGTCCTGGAGGAGCAGGGCTGCTGGGGCTCCCAGGGGGCTCGGGGACAGGGGCTCTGAGGGCTCAGGTGAAGAATGGAGTGGGGTGAAAACAGGAGGATGCCTTCACAGGCCAGCCTGGGAAGTGCTTGCACCTGGGTGACACCAGGGTGATTTATGAGGGAAGCCCAGTGAAGGTTCCCAGTGCTGGGAGCTGTTGTTCCTGGGAGGAATGACGACAGGAGCAGAGCCTGCTGGCTCCTGCAGCCTCCTGTGGGCACCTGCCCCGTGCTCTGAGCCTCTCCTTGCAACGGGCACCAAAGTGCCTGCAACAGGCAAAGACACCTCTGATCCATTTTTTCCCATCCATTTTCCCTCTGTGGTGTCAGCAGAGCTGCCCTCCCTTCCCAGGGCTCTCCAGCCTTGGAATTCCCATCCCATCCCATCCCATCCATCCCCTCTGTGGTGTCAGCAGAGCTGCCCTCCCTTCCCAGGGCTCTCCAGCCTTGGAATTCCCATCCCATCCATCACCTCTGTGGTGTCAGCAGAGCTGCCCTCCCTTCCCAGGGCTCTCCAGCCTTGGAATTCCCATCCCATCCATTCCCTCTGTGGTGTCAGCAGAGCTGCCCTCCCTTCCCAGGGCTCTCCATCCCCGGAATTCCAGAGGAGGGCAGCTCTGGGGCTTCAGCTTTGGCTTTGACCACGATTATTCAGGGGAAGGGTTTGACCTGGTGATGAACAGGGGCTCCTGTTTCAGAGGTGACTTGGCTGCAGCCCTTGTAGGCTTTGAGGAAGTGGAAGAAGAGAGAAGAGAGGAGAGGCTGGAAAACAGGCCTTCACTGTCTCCTCCACCTGGAGCAAAGGGCCGGCAGCGTTGCTCGAGGCACGGATGAGAAACCACTCAGCTTCACCTGCAGCTCTCTCCTGCCAACACGAGCTCATCAGGGGGAAGAAATTCCCGCAGAGCCCCCTCCACAGCCCATTCCTGCCCTTTTGGAGAGCAGCATGCCCCCGGCCTGGGGGTGTCACATGAGCAAAGACACCGCAGAGCCTCCACGGCTGGTGCCCCACCTTGGTCACTGCCAGCCCTTCCCTGTGTGCTGGGCTGCTCAGAACACATTTAACCCCTTCAGAGGGGGCTTGGCTGCTCCAGCAGAGCCCTCCAGCACAAGTCAGAGCCAGCAGCCTCGGCCCCTGTCACCGTCCTGTACGAGGATTCAGGATTCTGAGACCTTGACCCTGCCTGGAGCCACCCTGGGGTCTGCAAGGCGGAGTGGCTGCGGTGTGTGGAGCCTTGGCTCAGGTCAGAGCAGGCTCCTGGCCCCAGGGCAGTGATGGATGGAAGTGCCAGGCCCCAGACCAGGCCTTATCTCAGCTATTTGGGTTATTCCAGGCATCTGCCTTACCTCAGCCTTCAGTGTCCAGCCCTCCCCGTTACCCTGGATTGTGGAGAGCAGGTTTCATCCCCACAGCCTTCAGACTTTAACTTTCAGCTGCTCCTTTTTCAGCTGCTCCTCTGATGGAGGAGCTCTCCCCTCCATCAGAGAATGAAGGGGACATGTAAGATGTCCCTATCCAGGGCAGGGGGGTGGAATGAGGTGCTGCCTCAGGTCCTTTCCAACCCAACCCATTCTGTGATTCCATGAACTCATGAATTGGCCATGAACAGGGAGGTGCAGTTCTCCTCGCAGACTGGAAAAGTCAGATGAGGCACAGTGGGAGCCCCTGGAGGGAGGGAGATGGGCTTGTGATGCTGATCCCTCTCTCTTCTATTTCGTGCATCCTAAAAAACCCTCTCCCCGATTCTTTTAGGCTGGGGACGGTACCTGGGCCTTGGTCACTGCTCCCCTGCAGTCTGTTTGAATTAGAAGCCCTTCAGAGGGAGATGTTCCCTGGATATCTTTCCCAACAGGACAGAGTGTCTCCTGGATGATCACAGGAGCAGGAACAGAGGCTCCAAGGCTGTCTGGGCCCGTTGGGGTTTCTCCTCTGTGGTTGGATTCCTGGATATCTCGGGGGGACTGATTCATGCCTGGGCCTTTCTCTGTGCCAGGGGTTTGTATAACAGCTCCCTGTGATGTATAATAAGAGCTGGGTGAGTGAGTGAGTGATGAATTCTTCCCTCACTCAGGATATTTATAGCTGCTTCTCTTTCTCCTCCGGCGAGTCACCTATTTTCGCACGGCTCGTGGGCGCTCCGTGCCAGCGAGGCTCCAGCTCCTCCAGGGCTGGGCTGCACTGGCCACAGGCTCCCAAGTCTCTCAGGACTGGCAGTGGTGCATTCTGAGAGCCCCTTGTGTGTGAAATCAAGCCAAAAGCCACGAGAGCACGCAGCTCCCTCTTTATTTTCGGGTCACATTTCCCACCCGCTCCTCCGCGGGCTCACGTTTTCCTTCTCGCTTTGCACGGGAGCTGGCGCTCAGGATCCTGCTGTGGAAGCTGGGATTCTGTCGGTGTCGTCCCTCCCAGGGTGCAGCAGCTCTGACCAGACCAGGTGGGATGAGATCCGGGGTTTTTTACCACCCTCATGATCACACACAGTGTGGAGCAGCATGGATTTTCACCGGGAGCTTGTTACCACTCCTGTGTGTCCCCAAAATGTGCTTGGATACACCTGGAGGGCTCAGGAAAGGGGAGCAGGTCACCAGCCAAGTTGCCAAGGTGTCCCTCCATCCATCCCTCCCTCCGTCCCCCCCTCCCTCCATCCATCCCTCCCTCCGTCCCCCCCTCCCTCCATCCATCCCTCCCTCCGTCCCCCCCTCCCTCCATCCATCCCTCCCTCCGTCCCCCCCTCCCTCCATCCATCCCTCCCTCCGTCCCCCCCTCCCTCCATCCATCCCTCCCTCCGTCCCCCCCTCCCTCCATCCATCCCTCCCTCCGTCCCCCCCTCCCTCCATCCATCCCTCCCTCCCCAGGGTGGAGGGACAAGCAGCACCCTGCAGAAGGCTGGAGCCACAGGGATGAGCTCTTGCACAACGGAGCTTCCAGCCTTAGGGGGGTCTCCTACCTCGGCAGGAAAATAATTCCATGTTTTAAAACACTTCATCTGTAACCTTCTTCAAGGGGAGGTTTGTGTCTCCTTCCGTCTCCCCTGGTGGGAGTAATATAAAAAAGTAGACTAAAATCGAAGTGAAATGGTATTTTGAGGGCTTTTGTTCCTATGCCTAACCCACTGCTTCTGGTTTTCCCCCCACATTTTGCTTTTTGTTGTTGTTTTGTGGGTTTGGGTTTTTTTTACAATGAGAGGACTTCTCCCACTGAAGATACCTTCAGCCCCTCTTTCCCTGGCCATCCCCCCTCTCCAGGCTGCTCCAGGTTATCCCTCACCTCCCCCCTCCCTCTGCCCGGGCTTTCCCTGTACCATCCTCCTGCAGCTCTGTGCACTCCTGCCCTCCTCCTCCTCCTCTTCCCACAGCCTGATTTATGGGGTTGATCGGTCCCTTTCACACCGCACCTGATTGCTGTGACCTCTGCTCCCTGCATAGCCTGAATTCCTCAGGGAGGGGCTTTCTCCTTCCCCGGGCCACCCCAGGTGCCACCAAGAGGTCCCTCAGCCACCTCCATCCTCTGGCCAGGTGGCTGGGGAATGAGGGGGGGTCTCCAGGGGGGATGCCCTGCCCTGAGTGGCAAAACCAGGGTCGTCCCCTGCCCTGGGGATGTGCTGCTCCCCCCAGCCCACCCCCACATCTGGTCTGTCTCCCTCCCTGGAGCTGGGGAGATGAGCTGGAATTCCCCTGGGATGGGCTTGGGGAGAGGCCAGTGACATGGGGACAGGAATCCTGGTTTTCCTGGTCTCCTCAGGTCTTCCCTTTCCCTCCCCAGCCCTTGGGCAGGATCTCTCAGTTACAGGGGGGGGTCACAGCTGCTAGAGCCAGGGCTGCTCAGACAGTGAGGGCTGGGGATCACCCCACGTTCCTGAGGGTGCTCCTGCCTGTCCGTGTTGGCAGCTTTCCCCCGGGCAGGACCCACCTCCCACCGTACCCCGGGGTCAGGATGAAGGAGCCCCACCCTGCCACATTCCCTTCAGCCACCCACGTTACAAACAGGCCCATTTTGGGGCTGGAGCAGGTCCAGCTCCCTCAGGGGATGCTCCTCTTCCCCGGCCATTCCTGCATCCCTCAGGGAATGCTCCTCTTCCCCGGCCATTCCTGCATCCCTCAGGGGATGCTCCTCTTCCCCGGCCATTCCTGCATCCCTCAGGGAATGCTCCTCTTCCCCGGCCATTCCTGCATCCCTCAGGGGATGCTCCTCTGCCCCGGCCATTCCTGCATCCCGGCAATTCCTGCATCCCTCAGGGGCAGCCGGGATTGTCCCTCCGTTCTGCCCATAGGAATTCCAGTTTGTGTTTCTTCCTCCTCCTCCCAGCCTGCACCGAGGCTGTGTCTGATGAGCAGCCCGGCTGCTGAAATGTGATTGGGATTGATTTTGTTGCCTGCAGCCGGTGTCGATTGGAGATTCTGCCACTGTTTTGTTTCACAAGTCGATTTCCTTGTAATTCTCCCACAGCGAGGACTCGCTGCCTTCCCTCTGAGACACTGAGCCTTGGCCTGGGCACTCTGGGCTGAAAAGTGAATTTTGCACACTGTTCTCTTCTCACAGAACTCGCTGCACCCAGCCTGGCCTGGCCTGGGGGTTCATTCTCTCTCCTGGCTCCCCATTTCTCCTTCTGCAGGGGAAGGGACTCTCCCACCCTGGGGTGTCCCCCCGATGATGAAATGATGTCCCACGCCTCGCTGATCCCCAAGGAGCTGAGAGCAGCCCGAAACAAGAGCCTGTGTCATCAGGTCAGCCTGAAAATCACCTGGAAACCTGACACGGGCAGCCTGGAGCAAAGCCCTGGGATTACACCTCATGGGAAAGGTGGGAATGAACCTGCAGGGAATGGGATTGGAGGGACTGGCTGTCCCCATTACACCTTGTGCATGTCCAGAGCCTGTTTGTGAGCAATTAAGGCTTCAGCAGAGCCATGCAGAGCACGATTAAGTAATTAATAGTAATTAAAGGCACCTTATCCATGGATGTGTTGTTGGGGCTGGAGGGAGGAGTTCAGGGTTAGGCTTAACCCTTCCCTGCTTTGAAAAAGCACAGCTCAGTCCCCTCTGGAGATGGAAAGAGGGGGGAAAAAACATCTGAGCCTTGTTGAAATCTCCCTGCTTTGTTTTCCCAGTCAGAAAATTCTGACTGGTTATTTTCCCAGACCTGAAGCTGCCAGGGTTCCTCTCACCCCAAAGGGCACATTTAAAGGGTTTTCCCTTTCAGAGCAGCACCAAGATCCCCGGCCTTTTCCTGCAGTCAGAAATCTCCCTCCTGCTCTTTCAGGTGATAAATCTGCTTATTGAAGCTCCTCTTCTGCCCTGATACCTCTCTCAAGTTCTATATTTGCCCTTGCTAGGGCTTTTCTATGAAAAAAAAGCCCAAAGAAATGTGTCAGGGCTTCTGGTTCCTGCCAGCACCAGGAGGGTTTTGGAGACAGCGAGTTATTCCATTGGACCTGGAAGCTGGATTTCTTTCTGCTGTGTTCCCAAGGACCAGCCTGTAGGGAAAAGCCTGAGGGTGATCTGCAAGGATGCAAAGAAATACAGGTTTAGGTGGAATTTGGGGAGAAAAGTATTATTATTTTTTCTTAACTATTATTTATATGTTTTTTTGCGATTTAGCAGTTGCATCCACAGCGGGTTGATTAAATAAATAAATAAAAAATGAAAATAAAATGAATAATAAAAATACAATACAATAAAATAAAGAATTAAATAAAAGGGAGGACTCAGGAAGGTTCCCCACATGAATTAATCCCCCTGGGATAACCAGGGATAACTTTTCTGGGCAGGGCAAAGCCTCAGGAGCGAGGCTGAGGGGAATGAAAGACAAACTCCTTTTGCCTGCTGCTCTCCCTCTGGTTATTATCTGAACATAAATTACCTGCATTCTTTGCAGGCTGGGTCTTGTCTTGACTGAGGGAGCTCAGCTCACCAGAAATGCAGCAGTTTTCCTGCACATTTCCTGATAACAGGAGCTCCAAGGGGGCAGGAGGTTGGGAGCAGGGGGGGAATGGGACAGGGTTCCTCCTGCTGCCGTCTATCAGGCTTTCCTGGAATCCCTGGGCTACCAATAGCAGGAATTTCTGGATGCCCCAGCACGGAGAACACCCCCAAATTTCATTATGTACCCTCAATAATGCACAATTCCTTCAGAAGTTCCTGGTGAAGAGCCATCTCGGAGCAAGCAGGATCCATCCCAGCAGGGTTGTCTCAGCATTATCCCAATGCCCAAGGTCACTGCAGCTCCCTTCTTGTCCCCCCTCACCCTGGCACGTTGCCACCAGCATTCCCATGAAATGGCTCCTTTTTTGATGAATCCTCAGGGGTTTTTTCCTTGTGCATGGCCAGGGAGGAGCAGCCCTGGCTGCTTTCCAAGCAGCTCCGCTGCAGGTGCCAAGGTTTGCACGGGGGCCTCTCTCCCCCCTGGTTAATGGATCACCACGACATGACCTGGGAACAGGGGCTGGAGAAACACCCACTCCATGGGCAACCTTCCCACTGCAGGGCTGGGTGGGAATCTGGGTGCCCAGGCACACAGACACCACCAAAATCACCTTATTCCAGCCCAAAAAAGCTGCCCCTCCCTGCCAGCTGCAGCTCGGAGGCTGAGGGATACCCTGGGTTTCTTATCCCAGAGCAGAAATCATTTCCCAGTAATAATTTGGGACCCGGTAATGTGAGGAGGACATGGATAGGTCACAGAGATCTGTGATTGCCTCCATGAACACATCCACAGAGGGGGGAAAGCTGCTGGAGTTAAGGGAAAACTCAGCACAGGGTGGGGAAATCCCTGGGCTGGAAACGCCAACCACCCAGAGAAACACAGAATTGTAGAATAGGAAAAGCTCTTTGAAATCATGGAGTCTGAATACTCTGCACAAAACTGCCAAGGTCACCACTAAACCGTGTCCCCAAGTGCCACATCCACACCTTAAAGCTCCTCTTCAGGAGGGGCAGGAGGAGCTGAGGGAATATTTGCAATATATCCTTCCCTGTGTGCAATTATTTTTATATATATATATAAAAACCAGAATGTGGATGGGATATAAACACCCATCCATAAATATACATAAATCCATGTAAACCCCCCACATACCCAGAACTTCTCTGCCAGGAATTACAACCAAGGAACTCCAATATCTCCTTGGTCTCAGCAGAGCCAGCCCCACCTTCTCCCTCCCCTCCTCCCACGTCACCCTCTCCATTATCCAGCTAAAAATAAAGGAGCTGTGAGCACCCAAGCCTGCCAGGGGCCCCTGGATGAGAAACACCAAGCCTTGGTGTTGGGAACCCCTCCCCAGGGCTGGGAGCACCAGCCTGTGTCCCTCTGCACCCAGAGGCTCCAGCCCCACAGTGTGGGGTGAGGGACCCCAAATCCTCCCAGGCTTTCCCTCCCCCAGAGCTAAGCCAGTCCTCAGAGGTCATAAACCATCAGGCCACAGGGAGAAAACTCCAGCAGGGCTCTTCTTTTCCCCCTCCCCAATCCTCCTGATGGGTTTATGGCCCCCTCATGCTCCACATGGTCACACCAGGACTTCCTCACTGTGGATTTCCCCAGCCACGCCCCAGCAGCTCCCCGGGACACAAGAAATTTATTTATCTATTTATGCTCAGCATAAATAAATAGTTTTAGCCCTCCTCCCCTGCTTTGCCCTCACAGGGGAAGCAGGACAGAGCCCCAGGTGGGTTGTTGGTCCTGCAGGGGGTTCTCAGGGACAAATTCTCAGCTCTTTGGACTCTCTGCATCCCAGCCCCGTGAGGAGAAGTGGGCAGCACCTCCAGAGAGGCCGGGCTGGGTGGGAAGGTGTTTGCTGCCAGAACCAGCAGGGAAAACTGGCAGAGGATGATTTGATAGCATCCTTGCCACCTCATTGCCAGCCTGGGCTACCCTGGGGCTGCTGGAAGGCCCAGAAGGAACACAGCAGGTCCCAGGGCTGGGCTGAGGCAGCAGAAGTCTCCCCAGCCCTGTGGGGCCATCAGGTGCTGCCCCTTGGCCATCCCTGGGAGAGGAGGCTCCGTCCAGGTGCACAGGGAAGGCTGAAGGCCATTTGTTCTGGAGGTGTGGCTGTGGATGGGGAACAACCAAGGCTCCAAGGAGACATTTAGGAAGGAATTCCTGGCTCTGAGGGTGGGCAGGCCCTGGCACGGGGTGCCCAGAGAAGCTGTGGCTGCCCCTGGGTCCCTGGCAGTGTCCCAGGCTGAGCTGGAGGAAGCTGGTCTGGTGGAAGGTGCCCCTGCCCACAGCAGGGCGTGGGATGGGATGAGCTTTGAGGCCTTTCCAGCCCCAGCCATTCTGGAATTGTGTAAAGAAGGATGGTGTGTGGGTGGTGAGCTGTCACTTTTGGTGTTCACTTCTCCCCAGCACCCACTGTCCCCCTGAGCACCCCCCCTGAGCACCCAGGAGTTTCCCAAGGAAGGGATGGGTGGATGGATGGACACCTGCAGCACTGCCACTGCCTCTCCAGCCCCTGGGCACTGCCAGCAGCCAGCAGAAGGCTGGGGAAGCTGCCAAGGAGCTGGGAGGGCCCCCTTTGGCAGGGAGAGCACAGGAGGGGCTTTCCAGGGGCTGGTGAAACATTAACCAGCGGGACAATCGCCCTGTGTTCCTTCCCACTGCCCTTGTCCCCAGTCCCTCACCTCTGCTGGGTGGCTGGCAGAGCCCTGAGCCCTGCAGACACGGCCTGGCACGGTGCTGTGGTGGTGGCAGGGTCTCTGTGCCACCCCCCTGCCCGCAGGGTGCCAGGCAGCCCACAGCTGTGGGGTCAGGGGGTGAGGATGGGTTTGTCACTTCCCTCTGGCAGCCCTCGATGCAGGATACGGCTTGGGGGGCTCAGAGGGCTCAGAAATGAAGGCAGAGTGGCTGAAGATCCTGAAGAGCTGCTGGGAGCTGAGGCTCAGGCAGCCCTGGCACAGCCCCGGTGCCCACGGAGGAGCTGGAGCTGCAGGAATCTGCCCCCAGCCTCAGCCTCCAGCCTGCCCCACCAGGGAAGGGACAGCCCTGCAGGTTCAGCATCTCTGCCACGGGCACCTGAGAAGCCACCAATGTCTTTTTTCAAGCCTAGGGAGTAGGGAAAATGCTGGCAATTTCCTTTAGTTCCTGTGGGAAAGAGGTCTGAGTGGTGTGAGCAAGGTTAGGCAGGAGTATAAAAAACCTGCACTTAGGCCCAGCTTTGCATCCTGCTCTCCTCCTGGCAGCACAATACTTGAAAGCAATGCCAGGTGGGGTCAGGAGTTTGGGGAGTGTCTCTTTCCCCATCCCCATCTTTTGGGAATGTTCCAGCAGGACGGGATCACGGGGACGAGAGCAGCTCACCAAGCTGCAAAATTTGGGCTGAGCAATAAAAATAATCCCAGAATGGTTTGGCTTGGAAAAGACCTTAAAGAGCATCCCATTCCACCCCTCTGCCATGGGCAGGGACACCTCCCACTGTCCCAGGGTGCTCCAAGCCCCCTCCAACCTGGTCTGGGACACTTCCAGGGATCCAGGGGCAGCCACAGCTTCTCTGGACACCCTGTGCCTCACCACCCTTTTGTTATTTATTTACTGTTTTTATCACTATTTATTAAGAAATAGACGTATTATAATATTGTTAATAATAATTAGAATTCCTATCTATTCTATCATTCACAGCAATAAATAAGGATGACTGATAATAAATGAGAAGAATCTCTGCCCTTCTCCCAAATTCCCGTCGTGCTGCCAGCGTTTTGGGAAGCTGTGGGATGCCATCAGCCAGGGGCTCATGGGACACGCGAGGTTCCTTCTGGTCACCTGGGGGGTGTCCAGGCCCCAGAACTCACCTTCCCACCGTGTTTTAATGTTGTTGCTGGCGAGTGTGATGGGCTTTGGGAGCTTTCCTCCCTGAAATCTCACACCAGTGTCTGAGGGAAGCAAACACGGGCTAAGCTGGAATAAACAGAACGGTTTATTAGAGCAAATATTCCCAGGCTGAGCTCTCCGTATTCAAACATCCTCGTGCTGAAATGTCTCAATTTTGCTCCTGCAGGCCAGCACGAGGCTTTTTTGTTTTGCACAGTGTGTGTGCAAAGTGCTCAGAGTAACTCACAGCAGCGGCCTTTTGCTGCTCAGACAGAACATTCTGGTGATTTGGGGGGAATTCCCCTTGAAGAAGCTCCAGGATGGAGCTGCCTGAAACGAAGCAAACAACATTTGAATCACAGTGGGATTTTTTTTTCCTTCCTTTCTTCTGGTAGCAGTCTCTAGCCTGTTTTAAAGTGCTGGTCATCCTCAGGCCACCCCAAAATTTGGCCAGAGGCAGCTGGTGCTGTGCCATCGCTGCCAGGGCACGACACCGCGCTCCCAGGATCCGGATGGCATTAACCAGGATGATCCTTTTAAAGATCCTTGCTTGGGAAGCAAATCCCATTTGAAATCAAGCAGAGGGATTTAGCTTAATGAGGCAAAGCCGGGGAGGAGAGGCAGAAGGACCCGTGTGGCTGACAGAGCACGAGGAGGCGAGGCAGAACCGGCGGCAGAGGGGCTCCCGGGGCGGAGGAGACGTCGGGAATGCGGGCATGGAGAAGTGGGGTACAGCAAGGCCAGGCTCCCCTGTCCACGGGAACACTTGGATAGCACTCAGCAGCCTTCCCTGGGCTGGGGGGCACCGCCAGGGACCAGCAGGGGAGCAACAAGGGGACACACTGGTGGCTCATCTCTGCTTCTTCCCCCCCTCTCCCGCTGCTCCCAGCCCCGCTCCATCCTCTTCTGCCCTTTGGAAAGTTCCGGGTCCTTCTCACAACCCAAGGGGGCTGGGCTGCCCCCAGGCAGCTCCCTCGCTGCGTTATCTCCCGGCTTGTCCCGTGCAGGAACATCCTTGGGCCACCAGGGTCCCGGACGTCACACCGGGGACTGTCCCTGGCTCTTTGGGCGCTCTGCCCCAGCCCCAGCCCCGTCCACCGGGGCGCCGCAGGGTCAGCAGCCCCTGGAGCGATGTTTTCCCCACAGCCGGCCCCGACACCGCCTCCCCTCGCTGACAGAAGCACTGGGGCCAGCAGGACACGCTGCTCCGAGGAGCATCTCCGTCCTTGCCGCTGGCAGCACCAGGGGCTCGGCACAGCCCCGCCCGCCCCTCGCCGCAAATCCCGGGAGAAATCCCAGCTCGGCGCTGGGGGAGGGCGGAGATCCAGCCGCAGGGTCACACACAGCCGGTCACGGCCTCTCACAGCCACCGCCCAAACCCCGGCAGCCGGTGCTCTTCCCCCATGGCCGGGAAAGGGATGGTTCCCCCTTGGAACCGGGAGGAAAGCCTCCCCCAGCTCCCCGCGGCGCCCACGGGACCAAAGCCCAGCTCCCCTGGCACACAGATAAGCCCGGGGGCACAGTGACAGTGAGCACACCCCCCTGGCAGCTGGAAAAGCCCCAAAAATCAGCCTCTGCCAGGTGGGATCAGTGAGGCCAAGTCCTTTTGGCCAGAGGAAGGTGTGGGCACTGCAGCATCCACTGCCGGGCTTCCAGATCCACGAAAGCAGCAGGAGCACGCAGTGTCCCGTGGAAAATGGGGCCAGAGGATGGGCAGGAGCACCCTCAGGAGCACCAGAGTGTGCAGCAGAGGGGCAGGAGCCCATCAGTGATGCTCTGCATGGGGCAGGAGCCCGTGGGGAGCTGCAGCTTCCAGAGGCTCTCCCAGGATCAGCAATCCACAGCTCAATCCTGGAATGCCACAGCCCAGCTCAGCTCCAAGGGATTTCTGAGCCTGGGGAGCAGCTCAGCAGTGCTGGGTGAGCCTTTAAGGTTCAAAGAATCACGGAATCTCCTGAGCTGGAGGGAACCACAAGGATCCAATCCAAGCCCTGGCCCTGCCCAGACACCCCAAAATCCCACCCTGTGCATCCCTCAGAGCTCCTCGGGCTTGGTCAGCCTGGGGCTGTGCCCCTTCCCTGGGGAGCCTGGGCAGTGCCCAGCACCCTCTGGGAGAAGAACCTTTTCCTGATCTCCAGCCTGAGCCTGCCCTGACACAGCTCCAGCCGTGCCCTGGGGTCCTGTCACCTCTCAGAGCCCCCAGCCCTGATCCTGCAGAGCAGACACCACGTCCCCTCAGCCAGGCACTGCACACCCCAGGAACCTCGGGCAGGGTGAGAACATTCCAACCCTTCCAAATCTCACTTTCACAAGTCAGCTCATCATTTCCCCTCTGGCTGCCTCGTCATCGTTTAAAAAAAAAAAAAAAAAAAAAAAAAAAAAAACAACCAAAAAAAACCCAAAAAAAAAAAAAAAAAAAAAAAAAAAGTCGTTTGCCACCCAGCTCCACCGCTCCCCTCCAAAATGTCACCCTGGGTTTCCTGTGTCAGCAGCCACCCAGGAGCAGAGGCAGCCCCCAGCCCTGTCTGCAGCATCCTGTTCCCAAGTGGAGTTTTAACCCCTGCGGGCCTGGCTCTCTGCCACCGACACCGCTCGCCCGAGGCCACCCGTTTAAAAAAAGCCACGCTGAGCAAAAATGGAAACTTTCCCTCTGCGTGATCACTGCCCTAAAGTGGATTTAAAATCACAGGAGGTGGCGGAACAAAATTCCCCCCACACCAAACAGTATCCTCCTTTCTCACAGCCAGCAGCAGAGATGCAGAGACATCAAGTGACCTGCGAAAGAGCTCAGATTTCATTAACCAGCACGTTATGGATGTCCCCCATGTCCTAGCGGGCTGCCACGTGACACACCCGTGACACTGGATCCTCGCAGGTCACTTCTCTGTCCCCTTGTCTCCTCTCCTCGGGGAGGCAGCAGGAACCTCCCTCGAAGCACACAAAACGCAGCACTGATACTGAGAAACGAGCAGAACACTGGGGTTTGGTTGTTTTGTTCTGTTTTTTTTTTATCAGGCCCTTTCATTGTATAAATAATTTATTTCGGTTCACAGCATTATGTCTGCATCTTTAAAAAAAAAGAAAAAAAAAACAAAAAGGAGAAAAAGGAAAGACGGGAGGAACGCAGACTGACGGACACGGGCAGCGGGGTGGGAACACGGCAAATGGACCCGGGGGGATGAGACCTGTCCCCAAAAAAATCACAGGTCGTTCACAATCCGAGAAGATGCACACCCTTGCGAAGAGCCCCGGCAGTTCCCCTCGGGAGCTGCTCTGCCGAGGCCCCTCTTCTTGCACCACCCGGGGGCCACGCTCATCTTCACCCCAGGGTGGGGGGCAAACCCGGGCGGGGGGGAGGCGGAACGTCGGGGAAACACCACGGAAGCCAGGAGCTACTGGTGGGAAAAGTCTTTTTAATTATTGCAGGAAGCAGAGCGGCTGGCGAGGGCACGGGCACAGCGTCCCACCCGGCTCAGCCCAGCCTCCCGGCGCTCCGCCGTCTCTCCGCGGGGATGCTCGGGTGGAACAAGCTCCCAGGAAGGACCCAGCTCTGTCAGAACAGCCTTTGCTACGCCGAGGCCAGCCAGGAGGTAAAACAAAAAATCCCACCACTAACAGCCTGCACGTGTCATTCCTAAAACCCGATCCCTCTGGAGCTGCTGGGGTCAACACAGCTGGTACATTTCAAACGGGTCGCTCTCCCAAAAAAGGGTTAATACATGTGGCTTCTGTGGCATCAAAAATAAATAATTCTCTCTCTCTCTCTCTGTCGACAGCAAGTACCAAAGTGTTGGAGGTGAAGACAAAGCAGGGAGACCCGAGGAAGCGGGAAGAGCCACCTGAACGGATGGGACCAGCCCACACAAATCGCCGGGAGCTCAAACCCCGCAAGAGGAGAAGAAACACAACTCGGCTGCAACATTGGTTCCCCAACAAACCCCCCCGCCCCCCAAAAATGCTGTTTGGAAGGTGCCCGTGGCTGCAAGGGGAGGATCAACTCCCCCAAACCCGAAGGACGTTTTGCTTTTGTCTGCTCGGTGCTTTTCCCTTGGCTGCTCCGGGAAGGGCTTTGCAAAGGGGAAAGCCGGTGTAAAATCACCAGAAAATCCTGCCTGCCTCCAAATCCGGGATATTTGGCCCCTGAGGGCTGCCTGCTTCAGCTCTGTGGGAAGCCGGGAGGCCGGAGAGCCGGATCCTAGGCTGAAACACAGGCAGCGAGTGGATTTTGGTCCCCAGCCCCACGCAGGTACCAAAATGTTCACCTGCAGCAGGAGGCCCGACCCTGCCCGGGCGCTCAGGCTGCTCTGCAGGCAGAGCTCGCCCGTGTGGCTACTGGGGGAAGCCAGGGGTTTTTAATCAGGTTTGAATCTTTATTAAAATCCTACCACAACCCCTCCATGCCTCTTCACCCCCTGCCATCTTCCCTTTCCAGCGGAGATTTTTCGCAGGCTCTGGCCATCTCCGTCTGTCCGTCCATCCTGCCCTGCCATGACCCCCCCGCCCCGACTTGGCCTCCTGCCCCACTGCAGAGCAGCACAGTGGCCGGAACCCCAACCTCCGCCGTTTTGGGGGGCGTTACTCAGTGACCCCTAGCTCGGGTCACCTCCAAAGCCGCACCTGGGAGCACCCTGTGCGCGGGGACAACGCACACCTGCGGCGGGCTTTGCTGCAGAAGGTGACACCACCGAGCCTGTGAGAAATGGGGGTCCTGCACGACCCCCCCAAGGCTTCCAGCAGCCTTCACCCCGAACCCTTGGGTATTTTTTTTTTCCTTTTCCCACCTTTTTTTTTTTTTTTTTTTTTTTTTTTTTTTTTTGAGCCAAGAGCTTAAAGCTCTGCACCATTCAGCAGCTGCTCAGCACCCCGGTGTCGCATCCTCCTCCCCAGCGCGAGGGCTGCCCGTCCTTGCTCTGCACCCCAAAACACCAGCCAGGGTGGGTGGATGTGCCCCTACCCATCACACCCACCTCTCCAAGACATCTTCTGCTGGTCCAACCCACCCTCCAAGCTTTCAAGACCCCTTGCCACCGCCACCCGCGAGGGAGGGATGCGGGGATCAGGGCTGCAAGCCCCCTCCCCGCTGACCTTGCCGAGCCACGGTGCATCCGCACCCCCCGCAGCATCGGCGCCCCAAAATGCACGTGGGGGGCCGGCACCCCCAAACGCCCACGGGAAAAGATCCAAAAGCACGCTGGGCTCCGCTCGAACGCACTTCAACAGGGTCCTGCCCTGTCGGTTCCCCGGCACACAAAGGCGCGGTGGTCCCGGAGGATGGAGAGGGGGGGATTCACCCCGTTTTTCCATGATTCCAGCCCAAAGGAGTCCGGATCAGACCCTCAGGAGCACGGGGCGGTGGGAGAGGCGAGCTCCGGGATCTGGGCTCGGCTGGCGGGAGCCGCTTTGTTATCACCGCTATTGTCTGTCCTTTGGGGAAGGAGGAAAACAATGGAGAGGGGAAAAAAAAAAAAAAAAAAAAAGAAAGAAAGAACGATTAAACCAAAAAGAATCGCTTTGGTTCTGTCTCCCCCTCGGTTCCTTTGTCTGCTCCTCCATCCCTCCCCGCCTCGGCTGGGCTTCTACCGCTTCTTCTTCTGCTTGAGGGACTTCCTGCGCTTGAGGATCATCTCGTAGAGCTTGTCCATGCCCTCCGTCAGCCCCTCGCCGATGATGGCGCAGGCGGGCTGGATGTGGTAGGTGGTGGACGGGGTCAGCTCGTGGAGGGCCAGCTGCTTCTCGATCTCGGCCACCGGCAGCGATTTGGGCAGGTCCTGCTTGTTGGCGATGACCAGCAGCGGGGTGCCCTGGTTCTCCGCGAACTTGGTCACCTTGTGCAGCTCCGTTTTGGCTTCCTCCAGCCGGTCCACGTCCACTGAGTCCACCACGTAGATGATGCCATCGGTGCAGCGGCTGTAGGACTTCCAGAGCGGGCGCAGCTTCTCCTGGCCGCCCACGTCCCAGAAGTGGCAGCTGATGCCCTTGGCCGTCCCGTTGCTGAGCCGGATCTTCTCCGTGTTGAAGCCGATGGTGGGCACGGTGTTGACGAACTCGTTGAACTTGAGGCGGTAGAGCACCGTGGTCTTGCCCGCCGAATCCAGGCCCAGCATGACGATGTGCAAGGACTGGAAGGCGGAGATGTTGGAGGAGATGTTCCCCATGGCCACGGCTCGCGGCCGCGCTCACAGCCCCGCGCCCATCCCCGCGCCGCCGGCCCGCAGCGGGGCACGGCTCGGGGCGGCCGAGGAGCCGGGAGCGGCGGGGAGGTGGGCTCGGCGGTGGGGAACGCGCAGCTCGGCTCCACGCGGCGGGACTGCCGAGCCCCGCCCGCCCGGCAGCAGCAGGAGGAGGAGGAGGAGGAGGAGGAAGAGAAAGAGGAGGAGAAGAGGAGGAGGAGGGGCCGCGCCACCGCCTTCCTCCCGCTCCGCCCTGCGTCCTGCCCGGACCGCCCGTGCCTGCACCGCCCCTGCCGGAGCTTCACCTGGCCCTGCCCGAGCTTCTGCTCCTCGGGGACCCCCGGGAGCGCCACCGCCTGTGCTGGAAGCTTGGTTATCCTCATGCTCGTCATCGTGACCGACCGCAGCAAGCAGTAAAAAAAAAACCCTTAAAAATAGTAACCAAGCCAAGGTGTGGCTGCTCCATCCCTGGAAGTGTCCCAGGCCAGGTTGGACGGGGCTTGGAGCAACCTGGGGTGGTGGAAGGTGTCGCTGCCCGTGGCACCAGGTGTTTTTTCAGGTCCCTTCCGACCCAAACCATTCTGGGATTCTGGGATTAATCGTTGCACGTGAGACACCAGGAAGGCCTTCCCAGTGCACCAGAAGCTGCTCAGGCACAGCTCTTCAGGGACACCTGGCACCAGCGATGACTCGAGCTGGAAAGCAGCAGAGCAACGTGCGGCATCTGTGTCCCCTGCAGCTGTCACAGTGCCCCAAAGCAGAGCGATGCCGCGAGGGGAAAACCTCACCTGTGCAGGATCCAGGGCGGGGCTGGCACTAATGTTGGTCGCCGCTGTTAATGCCTTTTGGGCCTCATCTTTTGTAAAGGTTGTGAGTGCCCTCAGCCCTTGGTAAAGCTCCTGAGGTCCCCATGGCCGGACAGCTGAGCTGTGGAACTTCTGTCCCAGTTACTCCCAGAGGGGACCTTAAAGATCTACTTCCAGCTAAAGATCCAGGTCCACCCCCTGCCACGGGCAGCGACACCTTCTGCCACCCCAGGTTGCTCCAAGCCCCGTCCAGCCTGACCTTTGAACACTTCCAGGCAGCCACAGCTTTTCTGGGCAAAACCTGAGCCAGAGCTGTTGCTTTTATTTCTGCTCTGGCTCCCGAGCCAAAAAGCAGCAGCAGGCTGGGTGCTACAATATTACCCACCGCCTCTTTCACAGCGTTTGGAAAATAAATATCGACTCTATGTGACAGCTCAGCCAGAAAGCCCCAGAGAAAGAAGTGCACTGCAGAAGACAGATACTGCTTTCAATTGAAGATGCTTTCACCCCTCAGCATGCGGTGAGGATTTGTCGGGCTGGAGTGGGATCATTCCTCACGTTCATATTTCATCCCGAGGATGCGTGCGGAGGCTTTGCGTGGAGATCAGGCTACCTATTAACACGTGCCATCATTAAAAACCCAGGTAGCCTGCTTCTGCAGCCCCCAGAGGCGACACTGGGCGCACTTCTGTGGAAATCACCGTGTGGTGACAGCGGCAAAAGAGCAGGGAACTCTGTGCCCGGCGTCATGCAGGTGGGAGAAACACTCCTCGGCACCAGTGAGGCGGCGCTGCCAGTCCAAAGCCGAGGCACAGGCACGGAATGGGCTAGAAAATGGAAATATTTGGTGCAGCAGGGATGTCCCAGGCTGATCGTCGAGCTGGTGTGAGCTCAGGCTTTACTCTGCCGCCACGCCAGAGAAATGAGGTTCCGAGAGCACGTGGAGAAAGCCGTAAGTGATCACCTGACTCCAGGACCCGGAGCATTAAAGAGGAATAAAAAAAATGCCAGAAACAGAAGAATGGGGACATGTCTGTGGGTGGCAGATCCGGCACTGGCACCGCTCTCATCTCTTCAGCATGAATCGCTCCAGCAAAAGCTTCCTTAAAGGCCGCTGTTGAGGATAATCCCAAAGCGGGGGCATCCCGGGCTGCTCCCGGAATTAGTGGCTAATCTGTGTGCAGTAGGGCTGGGATTTAGGAATTTACCTTCGGGCTGTGAGCACATGCTCGGGGCCCGGAGTGCCGGAGATGCTCTTTCAGCTCTCGGTGCTGTGCCAGGTAGCGCTCCCCAGGGAATTCCTTCCCTCCCTCCCTCCCTCCTCCTTCATCCCGCTGCTGGAGACAGCTCGGAGCCTCGCGAAAAGCCACGCAGGCCACCAAAATTCCTTTCCCCGCCATCCAAAGTCTAAAGGGGAGTCTTCCCTCCTGCGCACCCCTCCTTTTTTCACGCCGGTTCTAAATAAAGGCGAGATTAGATAGCCGGGCTGATCAAACCTGGGGATGTTCTCCAAACCGGCCTCAGATGAGACAATCCCGAGGGGATGGAGATCAACGGGAGCCTCGCAGCGGTGAATTATGCTGCGGCTAATGCCAGCTATCCATAAATAAGCTGGTAAAACCTCCGCGGAATATTAAGCGCAGAAATAACAGCGTTAATCGCAGCTGAGAGGAGTCTGCCAAGTCCATTCGGTGGCAAATTTAGGGAGAGGAAACCCATCTTTTCCATAAATCCCCCGCCTCTCGCCGCTTTTTCTCCCCCATCGCCGCCCTTCCCCTCCTATCAAGGTTAAGCAGCCAAGGTTAAAGGCAGCATTAGCATCTAAATGTGCGACTGAGGATGTGACAAAGGGACCGCTGCCGGTCCCCAACATTTCGCTCAGGCGGCGCGAAGACTGTCGCTGCCATAGTAACTGTTTTCAGACACGGCAATTATTTCTTGCCAGCTTTCCCCCATCCCATCTCCCTTCCCCCAGCTCATCCTGCGCTTCCAACTATCTCTTTTTCCTTCTTTATAGATATATATATATTTCTTTCCTTTTTTTTTCGGGGGGGAAATACAAAGGGCCTCGGAGTCCCGGAGCTAAAGGAGGGATGCTCCCGGCGCTTCCACGGCCGCGCAGGGATTATCCCTAATAGTGACTTTTAATCTGCATCCAATTAGCCCTTCATCGTCCGGGCAAAGGGAAACCTCGGAGCAGCAGCTTCTGCCGGAGCTTTCCGCCAAATCTCGTGACCCGGAGAGGGCGAAAAATCGGTTTGCAGGGAGCATCCCAACTCTTGGAGGATCCTCTCTCCCTCCCCTGCTCCTTCCTTCCTTGTAGCATCACTTGCCCCGGTCTGCTGCCGTTCGTCTCTGCGTTCAAGGCACAGACACCAGCCCAAACCCAGCGAACAGGCCGGGGCTGTAATTAGGGCTGCCCCCATTCCTGGGGATAATTAATGCCACGCCCGTGGCTAATGCCTGGGCTGCGGGAACTTCTGTTCTGGAAGAGCCGGTGGTGGGACCAGGCACGGGACTGGGGTCTCTAGCTGCTGTGGGGGGCTCCTCCCCTCTTCCCCCAGCGTTTCAGGGACGAGCTCAGTCCAAGGAGCCGCTTTCCCGGGGCAGCGTGACCCGGGAGAGGCAGCAATGGGAAACACCCTGGAGGGAACGCTCATCTCAGGTTTTGAGCCCTGCTGGAGGGGGAAAGACCTCGGGGAGGCTTTTGTCGTGGTCAGCATCCTCTCTTTCTTCCCTTCGTGCCCTCTTTTCCTTTCCAAGGATTTCCCGCTCGCTGGATGACGAGTCCAGGCGCTGCAGCATCGTTTAAGGGCTGAGGAGTCCCGTGGGAGCCTTTGGGATGTTAACTCCGAGGGGAAAGAGCAGCGCGGATTTAACGGGACTCCTTCCTGCCGGCAAAGGCAGCGTTGGATCCCGCGGGGCTGCGTGACACAGCCGGGCACCCCCTGGAAAGGGTTAATGGGGGGACAGACGGACGGACACCGCACATTTAACACAGGTTATCCCTCTGAGCGCTCCGTTCACGCCTCTGCACAAGTTTCTCCAGCGGAGCCTCCCGTGGATGTTTTCCTGTGCTTTGTCTCACCCTCCAGCCTTCGACCCTGCTCTGGGAGCGTCCCCCCATGCCAACCCGCTCCTTCCCGGAGCTCCCGGGACAAACACCGAGCTCTGGTGGCTCCAGGTGTGTCCAGGCGCTGCCGGGTGGGTGGAGGATGGAAGCATGTGCGGAGGAAGGGCTGGAGGGGCGATAAAAGCAGCATCGCAGGGGGGAAATCACTAAATCCACAGAGCTCCCAGTGCAGGAGTGGGAAATAATCCGCTCATCTGCAGCACAGCAGCGGCTCAGCTCCTTTTCATGACCTCAGATGCCTCCTCAGGCCGAGTAAAGTCCTTCAAGGACCAGCCTGAAGCTGACTTTTACAGCCTCGGCCCCAGGAAAAGCCAAAACAGCCACACACCCAGGAGGAACAAACAAATTGGTGTCGAGAAAGCCTTTCCAAGGCAGCCCAAAATCCATGTTGTCCAGCAGCCAGGAGTGGAGGCAGCTGGAGGAGGACAGGAGCAGGACAGGCATGCATCAGAAAAATTTTTATTTTATTTCATTTTATTTAAACGTCAGGAATTCACACCCAAGATGAAGCTTTACCAGCTTTTATCCTTCTCGGCATCCTGGGGCAGAATGCCGCGCCTCACTGATTTTTTTTGCCGGATAAAGAGGTGTGAAAACTGCCTGGAAATGTCCTCTGCAAACTCTCACAGCCCAAGCACAGCCTCGCAGTTAACCCGTGGCTGTGATTTTCACCAGGAATCTCTCTTCTTGAGCTTTCCTTTCACCGCAGCCCGATTCTGCCCGTCCCCTTTTCCCTTGCCAAGCCATGAAATTGGGCAGGAGGAACAAACCGTGTGCGGGACTGGAGCAGGCAGGGACTGGAGCAGGCAGGGACTGGAGCAGGCAAGGACAAAAGCAGCGAGCTCTCTGCCTTTGTTCCCGCGATTTGCCGAGATGTCGGATGTCAATTTGGCACTGCCCGAGCTGAGCTCTCTGCCTTTGTTCCCGTGATTTGCCGAGATGTCGGATGTCACTTTGGCACTGCCCGAACCCCCTGCCTTTGTTCCCGCGATTTGCCGAGATGTGGGATGTCAATTTGGCACTGCCCGAGCCCCCTGCCTTTGTTCCCGTGATTTGCCGAGGTGTCACTTTGGCACTGCCTCTGCTGCTGAGGGCACCGGGAGGGGACACGGGGTGGCCTCACACTCCGGGTCCAGCCAAGCAGCATTTCTGTTTCTCCCCTAAACAGCTGTGCTCAGGTTTGGATGTCCTAACAGGCTGCTTGGAACAAAATCCTGTAGTGTGGAGAGGGAGGGAAGTAGAATTTCCTCCTGTGAGCGTTTTAGGTGTCAGCAGCTTTTTGGGTTTATCTGCTGCCTCTGGGACTCCACGCTCCCCAAACCCCTGCTGCCCTCAGAAGGGTGCCAAGGAATCACAGAGTCGTTTAGGCTGGAAAAGATTTGTAAGATCATTGAGTTTCAACTATGAGAGGTTGAAATTCTTCCCTGTGAGGGTGCTGAGGCCCTGGCACAGGGTGCCCAGAGCAGCTGTGGCTGCCCCTGGATCCCTGGAAGTGTCCCAGGCCAGGTTGGACACTGGGGCTTGGAGCAGCCTGGGACAGTGGAAGGTGTCCCTGCCCATGTGGAACAAGATGTTTTTTCAGGTCCCTTCCAACCCAAACCATTCTTAAAACCATCTCATTCCACCTCCTGCCCTGGGCAGGGCCACCTTCCACTGTCCCAGGCTGTTCCAGGTCCCGTCCAACCTGGCCTCCCTCATTCCTGTCCTGAATGATTCTGGATAATAATTGCCCTTTCCTACCGTGGCAGAATTCCTGACCGAAGCAGTCTTGCCTGGGGAAGGAGTCAGCCATGCAGATTTCACCCTATAATTTTTCTGTGACACTCTGTCCCGAGCCAAAAAAAAAAAAGGAAGTGGATTAGCCCTGCTGCCAGTGATAAGCAGAGGACTCTCAGAAAACCCCTCAATTTCCCAGCACCCATTCCCAGGGCAGTAAATCTCGGAGCCTGCTGAGCTGCAGGCACTGCGCAGAGAAGGAAAGCTCAGGGCTGGGCAGATTTAGGGCTCATGAATCACCCCGGCCCGCCAGCATCTCAAATTGCCTCCTCGGGTGATTTGCACCACAAATTTCTGCTTAGCCCCCCAAAGTGTCAGAGCACTTGATTTGCTGCCTGTCCTTTTTTATTCCTTGGCTGGTGGGTTGGGATTTTTTTCTGCCTTAAAGGAGCTGCTCCATGGCCGGAGGGGGGAAATCCAGCTCCGTGTTCTTTAGCAGGTGTAGGGTTGTTTGCAGCTACTTGGCTCAGCTGGAGCCTGATTTAGGGAAAAAATGCACCAGGATCAAGGAGAAGGTCAGATCTCAGCTCCTAATCCACACCTGACCAATGTAAGGCATCCCCAAATTCCCTCTGCAGCAACAGAGTGAGGCAAACAAAGCCTCGAAGCAGGAAGGATGAGGCTTGCCCAGGGAGAATCCCCGCAGTCCCCCGGGTGCTGTGGGCAGTGACAGGGAGGGGACAGGCCGGTTTCAAGCTCTGCAGAGCAGTTTCTGCCCCAGCTGGAGAGGGGAAGGGTTGTCTCCCTCCAGGCAGAGGGGGTCTGGTATCCTGGCTCATCCAGCTGGGAGGGAAGGGTTGCCTGATCCCTGCCTTCCTCAGAGAGGCAGAGCTGTGACTGCAGCTGTGTCTGGCCCCATCGTGGGGACACTTTGGAGCACATTCCAGGGCCTAAAGAGGCTCCAAGAAAGCTGGAGATGGACTTGGGTTGGTAAGAAGGGCCTGGAGGGACAGGACACAGGGAATGGCTTCACACCAACAGAGGGCAGGGCTGGATGGGATCTTGGGCAGGAATTGTTCCCTGGCAGGGTGGGCAGGCCCTGGCACAGGGTGCCCAGAGCAGCTGTGGCTGCCCCTGGATCCCTGGAAGTGTCCAAGGCCAGGCTGGATGGGGCTTGGAGCCCCTGGGGCAGTGGAAGGTGTCCCTGCTCCTGGCTGCACATCTCTGACTGCTGGGCAGGGGAAGGAACCCGAACCAAACGCTGCCCTCTTTTGGCCTTTTGTGCTGTCAGGAAGTTTCTCTGGCTGGCTGGAGAAGGGGCTGAAGAGCTGGGGCAGGAATTTCTTAGAGCATCCTGCACTTCACCACCCGAGGCCAGCTGAGATCCGTGGGCTGGCCTGGAGAACCCAGCCTGGGGGCCAATTCCTCCACCGGCACCGCTGCAGGTTGTTTTTCCCATGGGATAGTCCCAGGGAGGGGCACAAGCTCTGCCACAAGTCACGCCATCAAGGGGTGTCTCCCGTGTCCACAAATGGCCACCAAGGGGACTTTGATGCCAAACAAACTGGCACAGAAACCTCCCCTGGACTTGGCAGCGGGGTCAGAAGCAGCCCCAGGGGGGTCAGGGCCGAAATTTGCCCACAGAGATGTCGGCAAATGCAGATGACTTTGCCTCCCTCCTGCTTTTGAGGACACCAAAGCCAAAAAAACTAAAAGCAGCCCCGGGAGGCTCTGCAGGACAGGCAAAAGCTGTTTTCTAGGGCCACCTGGTGCTGGCGCGGGGACAAGCCTTGCTTGGGGATTTGGGGAAGCCGAAGAAGCCCCTCCTCACACCTGGCAGCTCCGAGGTCTGCCAAAGCACTGGCCCGTCTCTTCCCATCAGAATTTGAGCCCGATCCGAGTTTACAACATTGCCGGCACCCCGTGTGTTCCCAGCTCTCCCCATGTGCACTTTGGGCTGCTCTGGGTGCCTTTGTTCCCGTTTTCAGTCAGTAAAACCCGGCGTGCAGAATAAATAGAATAATAAATAGCACAGAGCGGTGTGAGCTGACCCACGGGGAGTTTGGGGTTGGTTTTTTTCGGCTGCTGAGAAAGGCAGCGACTCGTTCACCCTGGTCAGCCGGTGGGGTAGCCACAACCAGGGTGTAAATCAGGAATTTCCCGGGATCAGAGTGGTTAGGGTTGGAAAGCACCTTAAAGGTGTAAAATGTGCAATTTAAGTTTTGTGTCAGGTAAATAGAAGTGACTTGTGTAACTGTGGTTGTGAGATGTGTGGAACACGGCCGTGGGACACTTATAAAGATAAGTTGTAATAAATAACCGAGAAAGAAACATGGAATTAGGCTTTTAAACAAATCTCTTGCTTGCTCGTAAGTGAATAAAGTGAGCTTCAAAGTTTTCACAATACAAGTTTTGAGGTTTCTAACTAGCAGAAGTTTTTATAGGCTTTTAATAAGTAATTATTATAAGCTTTAAGCTGCTTTGTAATAAGAAGTTTAAAACTATAGCTTTAGAATGTATGTGAAGATTTGTGATCATCTAAATAAAAGGAGGAAATAAGCTCATCCTAGACCTGTTACCAAAACCCAGGATATTGGAAATTTACAATCCTGAGAAAGGGAAGATGGATATCTGCATGATTGGAAGAAGGAAATCTGGACACCAACCCCAGAAATTTATAAATTTGAAGAAGGAAATCTGGACACCAACATCAGAAATTTATAGATTTAAAGAAGGAAATCTAGACATCAGCCTCATATCTTAGGGTAGAGTAACCTGACATCATATAGGAATTGATCACAATAGAGTATAGAAATTAAAAAGAAGAAAATTAGAAACTAAGAGGAAACCACCCCAAATAGAAACTGCTGAAAAATGTGTATTAACATGTAGAAATACCAGCAAAGACCAGCAGTCCATCGTGCAGCTGGGGGGACCCCCCCTCACTGCACCCAGCGCTGTTTGCTCACAATTTACCATCCCAATTATCAAATTAATAAATAAAATTGCTGCTTGGTATATTGGCTGAGTCAAGCTTCTCGTTTATTACAAAGGCCATCCCGTCCCACCCCAGGGCTGCCGTGGGAGCACAAGGAGGGGGTTCCGGTTTTTAAAGGATGAAAGGGGGGAAAAAAAAGGAAAATCCATGCCAGGTGCGACCACAGAATTCCCGACGGCTGCTGGAATTCCGCCTCGGCGGGAGCCGTGCTCTTTGGCTGCTGTGTCGCTAGAGGGAAGCGTCGCACTGCGGGATGGAGCCGAGCCCGCGGTGTCCCCGCTGTCCCCGCGGTGTCCCCGCTGTCCCCACCCGGGCGCTGGCATCCCTCGCTGGGACACGCAGGGCACGGCCAGCAGCAAAGGTCTCGCCCTCCAGGCGCTCTTCTGCCTCATTTTAGGGGTCAATCCTGCATTAAACCCCCTTAAAAATCTTTATAAATATAGAATGATGGGCTTTTGGCTGCCCCAGCCCTGGAAGTGTCCAAGGCCAGGTTGGACAGGGTTTAGAACAACTTGGGACAGTGGAAGGTGTCCCTGCCCACGAAGTGGATGGGTTTTAAGGTGCTTTCCCACCTCAGCTGGGCTGGAATTCTGTGGTTCCTGCGTGGCTCCCATCACCCCAGCGTGGCTCAGCAGAGGGAGCAGCAGCCCTGTGTCCCCTGCTGCTGCTGCTCCCACAGCTTCAGACCCACGCCCAGCACATCCCTGACCCCAGGTGGGTCAAAAACAGCTCAGCTCTTCCCCAGGCTGCTGCACCCCTGGACACCAAACCCAATCTGGGAGACAAAACACAGAAAAAAAACCCAAAGACAAAAAAACCCCTCAAAAAACTGCTATTAAACGATACCTTAAATTAACCCTGTTTCCCCTCTTATGCATTCAGGTCTGGTGTAAGTTTTCCTGTAGACTGGGGATGCAGAAGAAGCAATTTAAATGGAGGAAATCAATTAATTAGTGTCAAGCACACGGAGCCCATTCACCAAATGGGAAGGCTCCAGGGATTTTAGACTTTTTTCAGGCTTTTTTTTTTTTTTTTTTTTTCCCTGTCTCTGTCTTTGAAAAGATGAAAATTTCTTAGAGGTTTGTTATCAGCCAGCAATCTGTGGGAATAAAGCAAGAAGCCAGGTCTTCTGAGAGGCAGACAGTGTCACCACTATTTCTGTCTGCATTTCCTGAGATGTTTTAAATTATTCTGTTGAAGAGCCCTGGGGGAGGCGATTAATTGTTAATTTTGGCTTTCCTTGTAAAAAATTAGGCTTGTAGAGCTAGTTGCAGGTTTGAGAGGTGAGGACCATGAATAGGGAATAGTCCTCCATGATTTTAAAGGAACTGAGCCAGGGTCGTGGTGTTTTTGAGGTTGCCAGTGTTGCTGGCCCTGGAGGAGGGTGGAGAATGGCATTTTCAGGATGGCTTGGTCAGGAATTTGCACTGAAAGAGAACATCAACCATTCCACAGGGGTTTTTTTTTGTTAGACTGGACCAAAATCACCACTCTCCTGTTAAATAAAGCAGGAATTCGAGTGTGAACCATGACTGTAACCAGGTATGGACCCCAGGAAGAACCTGGTGCAGTGGAAGGTGTCTCTGCTCATGGCAGGGAGTGGAATGGGATGAGCTTTAAGGTCCTTCCCAACCCATTCTGGGATTCCATGAGCTTGCCCAGAGCCATTCCCACCTGCAAGAGGTTTGCAGATCACAGAGGAGAGGTTTTGGTGATCAGGAGGGTTGCTGAGGTGCCTGACAGGAGCCAATCCTCATTTTCCAGACAAAGTTCACAGGGCTCAGCACGGATAATTGGAAGTGGCTGCTCCTTCCTAACGAAGCTTTCCACGGGTGACAAAAGCCATTTTACACCTGTCCTGCACTGCTCCACCTGGCAGCCACAGAAATCCTTGGCACAGGGTGCCCAGAGCAGCTGTGGCTGCCCCCGGATCCCTGGCAATGCCCAAGGCCAGGCTGGGCAGGGCTTGGAGCAGCCTGGGACAGTGGGAGGTGTGCCTGCCCATGGCAGGGGGTGGAACCAGATGTTTTTTCAGGTCTCTTCCAACCCAAACCATTGTGGGATTTATGATCTCCCAAGAATTGTTTCTCCAACCATTTTCAGCTTCCCTGGAGCCCAGGGCACATTTTGACATTCACCAACCTGCACCCTGGAGGAGCCAAGTCCTCTTGCCCGAGCCGTGCTTTGCCCCTGCCAGCTCTGCTGGAATCTTCCCTGAGCACATCCAGGCTGGAGGAGGGAGCACCTTCCCCTGAGGAACAGACCCCACGTCCCTTTGGACACGTCCAGACTGCCAGGAGAGGAGGAGCTGGGAGCCCAGGGTTGCTCCTGTGGAGCTGGGAACTCCCCAGCCACTTCCAGCTACCACAGCAGGAAGGAAAGGCAGTGCTCTCCCAGGAATTTGGGCTGTCCCCCAAACTTCAGGGGTGTGAAGATACACGGAGTTTTACCCAAACACTCAGCAGAGTCTGGCGTGTGTGTGGTCTGCTCTGGGAACGGGAGTGCTTCCCACGTGGATCAGGGGAGAACGGGCTGTGGGGGAGATGAGGTCAGTGTGGGAAAGGCGCTGTCACTCCAAGCCATCCTCTCTGACAAGAAGTTGTCCCTGCATGAGGACACTGCCAGCACCCCTCACCGTGTCCTGCTGAGCTCGGGATGTCCCCAGCACGCCCCGAGGTGACCTTGGAGGCAGCACCTCCGGGGATCCAACGTTCCAGCTGATCCTTGGGATCCAACATTCCAGCTGATCCCTGCGGGCAGCAGGGGCGGTGGGGAAGGACTGGTGCATCCCCCAGGGCGTCATCCAGCTCCTGGAGGAGTTCTCCTCCCTGCAAAGGGACTCACCAGCCATGCAAGCTGAAAAAAAATCGACTCTAGGAGTCTGGATTATTTTTTTTTCATTTTGTCAAAAGAGATAAATGTCCCATCTTGTGCAGCCGGGAGAGATGGAGAAGGCTTGACCTCCCTCATTAGCATCACTTTAGACTAGAGCAAAGAAGCTGGGAAAAGGAGTCTGGCGATTTGTTCTCCTTTAAAAATGTCCCTGTCATCACGCTCCATTATTTATACCGGCAGCACTGTTGGCACCGAGCCCGGGCTGGGAAGAAAAAGAATCCGGAGACGTCCTGCGCTCCCTGCTGCTTTCCCTGCCCTCCCTCTGCAGGAGAAGGGATCTGCCTCAGGTTCTGCGGCCCAAGCCCTGCCTGGGACCCTCGCAGAGCTGTCCCAGCCCTGGATGTGACACCCATCACAGAGTGGGGACTCTTTGCCTGGTCCAGGACACATCACGGGCACACTGGGATGGCCCAGGATTTCTGGGATAACACGGGAAAGGGCTGGCTCTGCTTTTGGGGCACTGCAGCCACAGCAGCCTCAGGATTTGGGGCAGCTCCTTCTCCCTGAGATGCCCCCATCAGCCTCACCTCTTCCCAGGCTGGTGCTTGGAAAATCATGACCTGGGGGCTTGTTGGCTCTAAAATTTGCTTTTTTTTTTTTAATTTACCTTTGGCTTCTGTTCGGGTAACGGAGTCAGGCACTGCTGCTTAACCCCAGAGCTGCTCCACCTGAGCAACTCCACATTTTCTGAGGGTTTCACTCTAGGGCTTGGAGCTTCTCCCCACAAATGTCACCCACCGACTGTTTTTAAAAGACGAATCAAAATTAAGGACAGAGGCTTGGAGTCTTTGCGCAAAACACAATAATCCTCACTTTTTACACCTTTTTTTAACAAGAGGGAAACACTCCACCCTTTTCCCGACTCCGCCTTCACTTCCCACCCCTGCTCTGAGCCTTTCTTCTGTTAATTCCCACCGATCCCAGACCATTTTCAGGTCTTTGACAAACTCCAGGAGCTCATCCCATGCGCCAGACTCGTGCTCTGACTTTCCGCAGAGGTCACCAGGGACACGGGACCTGCTGGTTTTCCTCCTGACCTTTTTCAGCCCTGCGGAGCCAGCAGTGATTCTGAAATCCGGGAAGAACAGGGAATGGCAGGAACACCCACGGGGAAATACCCAAAGAGTGGCGTTTCTCTTTCAAAACACCTTTGCTGTGACCTGCACCCATGCCTGTCACCCAGCCAAGTTCTGGGCTGCATTCCCTCGTCTCCAAACTTAAAACAAAAATTACCTCGTGGGCTGTCCTGGCTGGGATTTGGGGATCTGCAGAGGTTTCCAAAAGCTTGGATCTCTGGGGCCTTTGCACTGGAACGGACTCACAGAATCCCGGAATGGTTTAGGTTGGAAGGGACCTTCAAAACCATCTTGTTCCACATGGGCAGGGACACCTGGCACTATCCCAGGTTGCCCCAAGCCCTGTCCAACCTGGCCTTGGACATTTCCAGGGATCCAGGGCCAGCCACAGCTTCTCTGGGAATTCCATCCCAGCCCCTCCCCACCCTGCCAGGGAACAATTCCTGCCCAATATCCCACCTAACCCTGTCCTGTGGCAGTGGGAAGCCATTCCCTGTGTCCTGACCCTCCATCCCTTGTCCCCAGCCCCTCTCCAGCTCTCCTGGAGCCCCTTCAGGCCCTGGCAGGGGCTCTGAGCTCTGTGAGTTTTAACCCTTTGGAGATGGAGAGCTGGGTTTGCTGGAGGTTTGGGGCAGCTGTGGGATGGAAGGAGATAACCTGGGACAAGCCTCCACCATCACCTCCCCCCAGAGGAGCTGTGGGTGGCTTTGTAAAAGAGAAGCACAGCCTGATCAGCTGAGCTGGATTCCTTTGGGATGGCACACTTGGAGAGCAGGAGAAGCTGTGCCTGCATCCCGGCTCTTCCCAGGGAAGCCAGCACAGCCTGGGAACAGCCATCACCTTCCTCCCACGAGAATCAGCCACATCATCCCCATCTGCTGCTCTCCACATTAAAAATGCACATTAATGTGTGCTGCTCTCCACATCCAGGCTTCAGCAGCTTCCCAGCTCTGGGTACGTGCTTTTTCCACGTTGCCCATGGGATGTGTGAAGGGCTTGTGCCCAAAAGGTGCAGCCACCTGCAGGGTCCTGCAGAGATCAGGAGCTGGGCAGGGCAAGGACAAAGCCCTCTTGGGAAGGAGCCTGGGGAGGGAGGGAGGGATGGATGGAGGGATGGAGGGATGGATGGATGGATGGATGGATGGATGGATGGATGGATGGATGGATGGGTGGATGTGCTGCCACCACCTCCCTGTCTCTGCTGCTGTGCAATGCTGAGGATGCACATAAAACCCCCAGAATTCTGCTGTCTCTGCCTCAGCACAATTTAATATCAGAGCACTTGACCGTGCAGCCTCTTAATGTTCTCTTTGCTGTTGTTTTTTTTTCTATTTTTTTTTCCAGCAGGAAGACTCCGTGAAAGCTGATGGCAAAATTGCCTCTGCTGCTGGCAAAACAAATTGTTATATAAAGAGAGGGGAATGGGAATGGAGCTGCCTCTTTTTCACGTTTGGTATTGAAGCAGTCTGCAGAGTTTTGCAGGGATGAGACATACCCATCAGAGAACAGGCACATCTGCATTTTCTGGGGACACAGGAGGCACGTCCGAGCTGAGCACAGCGTTGGGGAGGAATATCAGCCCCATCCTCACCCTGCAGCCTGGATGTGCAGTGGGCCAGAGTCTCATCATTCCCCATTTGCCTCTCCCACCACTTCTGCCTCCGTGGTCTCTCTCACCAGACCTTCCCCTGTCCCCTCACCTTTCCCAGGTGAGAATTTCATCCAAGATGCTGATCCTCTGTTCTCCTCTCCTCACCACCTTCCCTGTGTGAGCTAAATTATCTTGTTTACCTGCACGGTGTCATTAAAAATTAACCCTCCTCTGGTTTTGACCAGGAGCAGGGCAGGCTGGAGCTGCTCATCACAGCCAGCTCCAGCTTTTCTCCCCAGCCTGCTCTGGAATTGAGATATCAAGAGACAAGTTCAATTATTTCAGAGGCTAGATCAGACTTCTCCACTGTAATGAGTATCAGTGGGATGTAGGCTGGTTTTTTAAATGCTAACACTCCCATCCATATGAAAACAGGATCCTTTAGTGTCTGCCTGCCCCAGAGGGAGGAGCTCCTTTCCACAGCTCAGGAAGGCGTGGAAGGAGTGGGCTTGCAGCATTTTTCCCCAAAGTCTTTGCCCCAAAGACATCATTTCTCAATCCAGCCTTGCCCTGACATTTCAGGAGGTGGCCAGTCCCTTCCCCTTGGTGTGCCACCACATAATTCCCACCCACATCCTCACCCCAGGGCTTCCCTGAGCAGGTCCCTGCAGCACTCTGTGTCACACAAAGCTCTCTCAGGAGCTGCTGGGATGAACTTTTGCCCCTGGCCTGCAGCACATGGCCACGAGGGTTATTGCTGGAAGACTCTGCAAAAAAAACCCCTGAGCTTGAGGGTGGCTCCCAGCTGCCTCGTTAGGGTGGATATTGCTTTTCACCTGAAATCAGAGCTGCTTTATTGACTTGGTGATGCCTGGCTCCCAGGCAGGCAGGCTTTGATGCATACTAATGAACAAAACAAGTGTTTTCCCCTAGAAGTGTCACGTGTTTCCCCAGACTTTCCCCGCGGCTCAGCCCAAGAGATAACATCAAAGTGGCACAATTTAATGAACCTGCTCCCTTGCAGTGTACAGCATCATTTACTGGCTGCTGTGCAGGGGAAGAAACCCTCACTGCTGCCGAGGCTTTTCAGTCCATTCCTCTGATTTTAATAAGTTACAACTTATCTCGTGCCATTTGGGGGAAGAATGTGAGAGATGGAATGATAAAACAGTGGGAGGTTTATTAAAAACAAACCAAACCAAGAAACCAGCAGAAACCTGACCTTTCAGCTCCGTGTGTGAAAAGGAAGGGAGAAACCATTCTGCTTTAAGAGATTCCTTCTGGGCCAGGACAGAAGGGCTCAAACCCAGGGAAGCAGAGAGCTGTTCTCATCCCGGCCTCTCTCCACCTGATGTCCCTGGCCTCTTCTCCCAGGAAAAAAACACCAACAGGACCAGGGGAAACGGCCTCAAGCTGCGCCAGGGAAAGTTCAGCTTGGATATTTGGAAGAATTCCTTCACTGAAGAAGCAGTCAGGCTTTGGGGCACTGGTGGAGTCACCA
Organism: Nicator chloris; assembly: GCA_013400495.1. Taxonomy (NCBI): domain Eukaryota; kingdom Metazoa; phylum Chordata; class Aves; order Passeriformes; family Pycnonotidae; genus Nicator; species Nicator chloris. The sequence continues at coordinate 133,015 of WAAE01014989.1, forward strand.
TCCCTGCAATGTTCAAGAAAGGAACAGAGGTGGCAAGTGTTGGTTAAAGGTTGGACTCGATGATCTGGGAGGTTTTCCCAGGATTAACCACCCCGTTATTCCATGGCACTGTGTCCTGGGAGGCCACCAGCCCTCACCCCTGCTGCCCTGCAGGAGAGGCACTACAGGACAGGGCGGGACAGCCCCGGCTGCTGCTCAGCCACAAAACCTGCTGCTCTTTGAAGACAATAAACACTGATCCACGGCACAGCCCTGCCAGGCCCAGGTCCCGCTGCTGGAGCAGCCTCATCCCAAGAGGACAGCTCACTTTGGAGCCAGCAAGAGCTGAAAAGCCCCAGATGCTGCAGCCCAGCTCCAGCACAGCCAAAGGCTCCAAGGGAGGGGAGGGAGGCTTTAATTACACAGCTGTTTCCCTGGCAACCCCTGCACTCAAAGGGCCCGGCACAAGGGCTCTCTCCTCCTTGCTCTCCTCTGCCTCTGGAACAACCAGGCCAGGAGGAGAGCCCAGCTGTGCTGCACAGCTCTGGGCAGGCACAGAAGGAGCCTGGCCTGTATTTCCATTGCAATTTCTGGTCACCTGCCTGCCCGAGAGATCCTTCCAGGGGTGGTTGGTGAAGCCAGGAGAGGCGTTTTCCTCAGAGTCATGGAATGGTTTGGATTGGAAAGGACCTTAATGCTCATCCTGTTCCACCCCTGCCATGGCAGGGACACCTTCCACTGTCCCAGGCTGCTCCAAGCCCCATCCAACCTGGCCTTGGGCACTGCCAGGGATCCAGGGGCAGCCACAGCTGCTCTGGGCACCCTGTGCCAGGGCCTGCCCACCCTGCCAGGGAAGAATTTCTTCCCAAGATCCCATCCAGCCCTGCCCTCTGGCAGTGGGAGCCATTCCCTGTGTCCTGTCCCTCCATCCCTTGTCCCCAGCCCCTCTCCAGCTCTCCTGGAGCCCCTTTAGGCCCTGGCAGGGGCTCTGAGGTCCCCTTGGAGTCTTCCCTTCTCCAGGGGAGCACCCACAGCTCTCCCAGCCTGTCCCCGCTGGAGAGATGAAGAAAGCAAATAACAAGCCAGGCCCTCATCTCTGCCTCTCCCTGGGGAAATGTTCCCCCCTTTTTTTTTGGTCCCGCTCACCCTTTCTGCTGGGTTTAAGAGGAGCTGGGTGCCTGTGCTTCCTTGTCCTGCTCTCTCCGAGCTGCTGGGATTCCCTGCTGCTCAAAGGGGCCCTCATGTGCCAAAAAAACCTCCTGGTTTTTCCTTCATGAGGAGGAGCCTGGCTTTGCCGGGGGGGGCACAGAAATGGGTTTCTAACGAAGCCATCCTCCCCTCTGGCATGGGAAAAGCAGGAAGGCCTCAGCTCTCCCTTGCTCCATCCAAAGGAATTCCAGCTCCTGAGGGGACATTTGAGAGCACCAGGGGAGGAGGAGGAGGAGGAGGAGGGGGAGGACATCGAGGTGGTGTCGCACCCATTGTTCTCTTTTCTCCGGGGCCACCCGAATGGCAAAACACGAATGTTTGCTTTCCCATTTCCCTCTGGGCCCCATTGTTCCAGGCCTGGGCCCGGAGACAACTTTGCAGCTCACCTCTGTTTACTCCGAGCTCCTGTGGCGGGCCTGTCCCTTCCTTCAGCGGCGGGGTGGGAAGGAAAAGCCAATTCCTCCTGGCCTGAGGAGGCTCTTTGTCCTCATGGAGTGCTGTGCAAGGACAGCTGCTCCCCTTGCACTTCAGCAGCTCAGCACTGCTGGAAAGGCGGGCCTGGCCCCGGCACAGCTGCCAAATCTGCCACAGATACATGTTACGTTGTTGGCTTTTTGCAAATATTGAGATGAATGTCACATGTGTAGTGTCACAATGACTCTGCTGTATAGTTCTTTTTGCTTAGACACAGTAGTGGATAGCTGGTATATACCTGTGCTTGTAATTGAACTGTCTGTTTGGTTGGGATAACTTCCAATGAACATGTGAAGAGGACCCTGCTACTGATGTGCCCAATGATCAGCACCTGCCGTGTGAAGAAAGCACGGACACAGCCCAAAACTGGAGGGGATAAGGAAACTACAGCCAAGGAACAGCCTGCTCTAAAAAGACAGACCCAAGGAGTGGCCATGCAAAACTGTTCTTGGAAAAAGATGAATATGCATCACACCCTATGCATATGCAACAGGCAGATGGAACAGAAAAAGTATTTAAAGGGTCCCTCAGAGGTATTCAGG
>WAAE01014989.1:135302-168922 GCA_013400495.1 Nicator chloris
GCAGAAAGGTGGGAATGGGGCAGAAAGGTGGGAATGGAGCAGAAAGGTGGGAATGGGGCAGAAAGGTGGGAATGGGGCAGAAAGGTGGGAATGGAGCAGAAAGGTGGGAAGACAGCAGAGGATGGGAACGTGTCAGCAGGGAGACACTTCTCCGTGTGCCTCAGCTTCCCAGCCTGCCCCAAACACACACAGCAGGCTCCGTGTCCGGGGTGAGCTCACTGGGATGTGATCCTGTTACTGAGGGCAGGACATGCCCCAGGCCATGCACAGCACCTCTGTTAATTAAAACCAGCTCTCAGCCTGTTCAAACAAGGTGCCTGGCAGGCTGGGGAAGGAGCCAGGCCACCGGTTTGCTTTTGATGTGCTGCATCCAGACTTACTGGGAACCAGTGTCACCAGTAAGCAGATGTTCCCCCATGGCAGAGGGAGCCATGCTGTGTCCTGGGCTTACAACATCATGGAATTATGGAATGGCTGGGCTGGGAGGGGACATCAAAGCCCACCTTGTTCCACCCCCCCTGCCACGGGCAGCGACACCTTCCACTACCCCAGATTCCTCCAAGCCCCATCCAACCTGGCCTTGGTCACTTCCAGGGATCCAGGGGCAGCCACAGCTGCTCTGGGCTGCTGAAAAGGAGGAGAAGCAAAGACATCCCTCCTGAAGGGACTTAGAGGAGGTCTGGCAGCCTGAATTTACTGTGGGCATCATGCAAGTTGTTAGTTTTCATTAAATGCAGCTCCTCCAGCCAAGTGGGAACCACAGCTTTTGTTAAAGGAGCCGCCGGAGTCTCACACGAGGGGCAGAAAGCAGAGAGAACTCAGAGCTGGAACAGAAAGCAAATAAAACTCCAACATTTTGGCTTGGTAATGAATATAATTAATTATGCTGAAGCTCTTTGCATAATTCCACAGTTGTCTGAGGGGGTTTGCCAGAGCAGGGAGTTCTGACACGCCGCACACAGAAACTGCCCTTTTGACTCCGCCAGGATATGGAAGATGTTCGGGTAAATATTTACATTTTTTAATCTCCAGTGCTAATCAGAGCTGAGATTATTGCAGTCACAAGAGTTTATTAAAATAAACTCTGCCCTGATTGCTTGCTTTCTGCATCTGCTGGGGTTTTTTACCCCCCCACCCACTGTCCAGATGCCAAGGAGGCTGGGATTTTATCTAGGTTAGATTTGTTGGGATACTGCAGTTGCTGTAGTAGTTTGAAAGGGTTTGGTCCCCAGAGGCAGATGTTGTTCCAAAATTAGATGTCACCCAAATCTTTCTTGATGCTGAAATAGCTGAAATATGGGGAAATTTGGGGTAGAAATTATCCTGTGGGGATTTTTTTCTTCCTTGAAGCTGCTGTTTATTGGGAAAAGTTGATTTTATTACGAGGAGGGGGCAGCGTGAGCTCTCGTGGCGTTGTCCCAGCCCACATTCAAGGTCAAGCTTCTCCTGCAACCCCTGGCAGGGCTCCTTTGGCCCCATTCCATGGAACTGACCTGGGTTATCACCATTCATGCATCATCTCACCACAGAGCCCTGGGGCTGTCTCATAAACGCTCCCCAGGCCAAATTCCAGGCTCCGAGCGTGCAGTGGGGAAGGATTTGGATCCCTGAGCTGGGGAGACCCAAGGCTGCTGGATCCCTGCTCTTGCCCAGTCCCTGCACACCCCCTTGGCTGTGCTGCAGCTGCCCTGGGATGCTCTTAGCAGGGCTTCACTCGGGCTCCAGCAGGAGTCTGAGCCGTGTCTGGGGGAAATCTCCCCCCCAAAGGAAAGGGTTCAGTGATTTTTTCCTGCTTCCTCACTTTGCAAGTTGAAAATTAAGCCCGGCCTGGGTCTGTGCTGCAGACTGCCTTGGACCTGTGCCCGGGTTTTATGGGGTGGTTGGTCCAACCAGAAGCCACAAAGGGTCAGCAAAAAGACCATTTGAAAAGCCAGCAGGGTTCTGTGAATGCCCCCTGAAACCTTGGGTTTCCTGCAACAGCCGCCCCTGCTGCCAGGGCTCGTTCTGCCCTCTGCACAGCAAGATTTGTGAGAGGGGAAAAAGCAAAGGCTGCGTGTCCCGAGCTGGCAAAAGCAAGGACAAATAATTGCAGAGCCGAGCAGTCAGTGAGGACAGAATAAATGAGCTGTTTGAAAATCACAGCAGGGCTCAGCACTGCAGCTCGGAGCTGCTGCCCATGCCCCAGAGCCAGGGAGCTCTGGGATCTCCCCTGCCTTCAGGTGTCTTTGTTTTTTTGCCCTTTGATATCAGCCCTGCAGAGTTTGCAGCTTGTCTGGGCACGTTCTTTCAGTGCTGCTGAGTCTGGGCTCTGGGCAGAGGTGAGGAGCCCTGGGATCATCCTTTAGAGGAAGGAAAAGCATCACACTTGGCTTGACGTGACTTTTCACTGGGGGTGAAAGTGAAACAATCCACATCAGAAATCGGGGCACTGCCACCAAGTGAGCTTCTGGTTGAGCCCTCAAACCAGCTGGGGAGGGAAAGCATCACCTCAGGAACACCTCAGGGAAAAAAAAAATTAGGAAAAATTCCTGTATTTCAGTTTTCTGTGTGAAAGAAACCAACTGCTGCTGTCATCCATCCCCCCTGGCAGTGCCAGGCTGTCTCGTAGTGAGGGCTCACCCATCTTTTCAAGCCTGTCAGATAATTGTGACCTTGCTGCAGACCAGACTGGCTGTTTGGGGCTGTCAGCAGACAGGCTGAGGAAGGAGGGGAGGGAAGAACACTCGGTTCAGCGCTGTGGGAACGAGGCAGTGTGAAAACCAGGGAGCAATCCGTGAACAGATGGAGGGTGAGGTGGTGAAGACCCGTGGGCTCTGCTGCATTAACCATGTTAATAAGCAGTGAGGAGTGATTAATGAATTATATCCAATGGATTGGGGTCAGCTGGGGACACCCCAGGGCAGTGCTGCCCCTGCCTTGCAGACAGGAATGGAGTTTTGGGCAAATGGGTCCCTCCTTACTCCATTATCATTGCAGGGAAGCCTTTCCCAGACTCTGGACAAACTCCCTGCCTGGCTGAAGTGGCTGTCACCCTTCCCTGCACAGGGTGAAACACAGGGAGAGGAAAATGAGGGGCCTGCCCCAGGGTCTCTGGGAACACGATGCTCTCCTGAGTTTTCCCAGGTGCAGGACACCTCAGAGCAGCCTTTCAGCCATGGAAGGTGTAGGAGATGAGCACTGGAGGGCAGGGCTGCATTTCCAGGTGCCTCAAGGATGTTCTGCTCCAAAGAGGGTGGGACACAGCCACAGCCAGGCTGGGATCTGCTGGAAGAGATCCAGCCCAGGATCATGGAGCTTCCAGCCCAGGCCAGGGCTTTCAGCACTGCTGTGGTCTCACCCTGATGGGGGCTCATGGGCTCAGAGCACAGCAGGGACCTTTAATCACTGAATCACAGAATCATTCAGGCTGGAGAAGCTCTCTAAGATCAGAGCCCAGCTGTTCCCTCAGCACTGCCAAGGCCACCACCAACCATGTCCCCAAGTGCCACATGCACACAGTTTTTAAACCCCTCCAGGGATGGGGACTGCCCTGGGCAGCCTGGTCAAGTGCTTGATCACCCTTTCAGAGAAGAAATTTTCCATGATATCCAATCTAGACCGGGCTGGACAGAGCTTGGAGCAGCCTGGGATAGTGGAAGATGCCCCTGCCCATGAGATGGAAAAGTGTCTTAAAGGAAGCTGGTCATTCCCAGAGAAAAAGCAGGAACAAAGCAGATGAACTCTTCCACGGTCCTGAATCAACAGAGAGGAGCACCCAGATGTCATTCAAAGCATCACTAAGTTAATTACTGATAAAAATGTCCACCAGTGATGGTGCTGCTGCCCAGGTGAGCACCAGGAGCTTTACTGCAGATGGAGGCTGAGCCAAGCCGTGGAGTAAATGGACTTTTTGAGAGGAAGGATGGACTTTTTGAGAGGAAGGGTGGCACAGGGATCAGCGTGGGACACGCAGATCCTGCTCTCCGTGCTGCCGCTGGCCGTGGTGGGACATTCAGCAAGCACTTGTCCTGTGTCCCCTTTGGGACAGATGGGTCAGGGAGCATCCTCAGGCATCCTGCCCTGTCCTCAGCCATCAGGGCAGCCCAGCTCAGACAGTTCCAGACATCTCAGCTGGAAGAACCCTCTGAGATCGGGTCCAACCATTCCCTCAGCACTGCCAAGGCCACCACTAACCCACGTCCCCAGGTGCCACATGCACACCTGTTTTAAATCCCTCCAGGGATCTTGACTCCACCACCACCCCAGGTAGCCTGTGCCAGGGACTGCCAACTCTTCCCACAGAGAAATTTCTCCTAATACCTGACCACCACGCAGGCAACACAACCCTCTACTCACAAAGCCAACCAGGCAAGGTTGTCCTTGGATATTGCTGGGCCTCCTCACGGCATCTTCCAGCTCCTTTAAACACAGTCCTTCCAACCCAAACTGTTCTATGGTGACTCGAGAGAAAGAAAATTGAGCTGCAATTTCCACAGGTAACCTGAAGCTGCAACAGCCACCCCAGGTGTTTAAAAATAAATAAATCCTTGTCTCCAGGGCAAGCTGCTCTGGTCAGGACTAATTGCAGGAGGTTTCTTGAACTCTGACCATGGTAGCAGCGTTTGGCTCTGCGCTTCTGCCACCAGCAGGTCTCCAGGCACTTTCCAGAGGAAACCAGTGTGTTTTCCATGGATTAATGCAGGAGAAGTGACGGCTCAGAACGTCCCCAAAGTCGTGTCTTTGCTAGGTAACAGCCTGGGGAGGGTTCATCCCTCTCCCTCTCAGCTCTGCACTGCCCTGGGGTCTGTCTGTGTGGTCACATCTGTGCCTGCTCAGCTGCCTGCTTGATCCCCCACGTCTGCAGGACACCTGCATTGTGTCCCTGGGAATATTTATGGAAATAAATAATATTCCCTGGGAATATTTATGGAAATTTATCCGTCAGCAAGGGAGGCGAGGGTGCGGCCCGGCAGAAATTCAGCTGAAATTCAGAATTGAGCTGAAATGCAGCCTTTTTCTTGGTCTCAGGAATGAATCTTCGGGGGTTCAATAGTTTCAGCTGACATGCCATTAATTTCAGGCCCTCGTTAGCAGGGAGGAGTTGATGCTAATTGTGCAAGGCCAGGTGATGTTTGAAATAGGATCTGTGTGGGCATTGCTGTAACTGATCCTTGGCTGCTGGGGAAGCCTTGGCTGGGGCCTGAATGGCTCTCCAAATACAAATATTTGCCTGTGGACGGATGCCTCATCACTGATTTAAAGCCTGCCATAAATCATGAGCTCAGAAATGCAGACTCAAGCTTTGCAGGCAAAAATAGATGTGGCCTCTCTCCCGGGGAGCTGTTCCCGACCGACGCTTCCATAATTGGATCACGCCGAAACGGATACCTTAAATTTAGTTACAAAAGGCTAACAGGAAAAAAATGCCAGCAATTTATCACAGGCACGGCGCTATATTTAAAGCTGTCAGCATTCCTGGGCTGTAAAGTGATTATAAATCCCAGTCGTTTGTAACCGGCCATAGGAATCTGCCTCCGTGCTGACATCCAACACCCCGGCTCTCCACGCTGGCAGCCCTGGATCCAGCCACGTAATTGAGCCTTCACCTCCTTCTCAGTTTAGGAATAACCCTGCTGCTCTCAGAGGTTTGGATGCATTGCCCATCCCGGGCCCAAACTCAATTGATTTCCTTCGGTAATCAATACCTTGCTGTTGGTTTGGAGGCGGAGGTGCCAGAACGCTGCCCTCACGTCCCATTCCACTGACATAAAGCAGTGGCCTGGCCCTGCTCTGGGGCTGTGGCAGCTCATCAGCTGACACACGAGAGGAGCAGCAGCCCAAAAACTCAGTGAGGTGTGCTTTTCCGTGAGCCTTTCCGAGGAATCTGCAGAAACAGGCACGCAGTAATCCATAGTTTGATACCTCTTCAATCCCCGGGGCTTGTTGGCATCTCCAGCCTGCAGAAAAGGGATGAAAATCTTGGGAGCAGGCAAGGAATGACTGTGCTTGGCTGAGGTTCCTTCCAGGTCTTCACTGCTTCGTGCCCTGCAGCGAGGGAGTTTACCTTGCTTTAAAAACTCATTTAGAGTTTAATCTCCGACCTCTAGGAAGGTGGTGGTTCACTTCTCCTCACGTGTGTAAAGGACTTTTCCATGGATAAAAGCCACAGAATACTTTTTAATTTAAACTCGAATACACCTGCCCTCCATTCTGCAGCCTGTTAGGGTGTCAAAACCTTGATTTCTAAAAGTTTCCCTTTTTTTTTTTTCTGTGTTACAACCAAACCCAGGTTTGTACATCAGAGATGCTGGAATTGGGAGCTGGTGCCAGCTCTCCATCCCTTCTCACCAAAGCCAGAAACAGAGCACTGATGTCTCCTAAGAAATTCCATTACTTGTTACCAAATATTTGAAAATCGTATTATTTTTATAACAGAACAATGTTTTATTCAAATGTATTTTCACCTCTGCTTGCTGTGACTTTGAGATATTTTGTCTGCTCGAGACCCACACGATGGAAAGATGTTTGCTTGAGTCATGATACAGATAATCCTGAAAGAGCCTGGAATTTGGGAAATTGGCCACAAAATAAGCCAGGGAGCAAAGCCTCTGTCTGTGGCTCTGCTCCCCTTTGTGTTTTCATTTCCTACCTTCATTCCTTCTCCCTTCTGTGATCTCAAACCCCTGGAATGCACTTATTTATTAGCAAGCTAAAGAACAATAAGCGAAACAATGCAATAAAAGAAGAAACTGCTCCTAAACCTCTCTTGCCAAGCATGTGAATCCTTCAGGAATCGAATCCGCTCCACAGCTCAGCAAATCACTGAGGAATGTGAGTTGTCCCATGGGATTAAGGAGCCCTCAGCAAGGCTGCTGAGGTATGGGGTGGGGAACCCCATTTCACCACTTCTGAGTAGTTTTCCACGTTTTCTAACAAGAGTTCTGCTTATCAGAATTCATTTTTTTTTTTCACAGCCCAAAAGCTCTTTGTTTTCTTGCTTCCAAGCCAGGACAAAGCCAGGATGCCCATGAAGTGTGGATTTGTCCCTGGAGGTTCAAGCATGCTGTGGCCTGGGCTGCAGTAATCTCAGTGCCACGGAATCCTTTCAGTTGGAAAAGCCCTCTAAAACCATCCAGTCAAACCATTAACCCACCCCCCAGTCCCCAGTTAACACCTCCCAGGAGAGATTTCTCGGGGAAGGCTTCATGTCTGTGTCCAGACCAAGGCAAAAATCCTGAGCAGCAGGAAGGAGCGCGGCCAAAACCAGGCCAAGTTCAGCCCTGCTCTTACCGAGGCTGAGAATTTCACCCTCCCCATCCTCTTGCTCACCAGGCATCTGGGAGAGGCTTTGGAAGAGGGCCTCGCCTTCAGAGGAGGCTGAGCTCACAGGATGTATGGATGTGAGGAGAGACAGACAATCCCCCCCAGCTGAAAACGGAGATAAGCATCTAAAGGTGTTCCAAGAGAGCTGGAGAGGGACGTTGGACACGGGCAGGGAGTGACAGGACACGGAGGAAAGGCTTCACACTGAGGGATGGTAAAGTTAGATGGGATATTGGGAAGGAATTCCTCCCTGGGAGGGTGGGCAGGCCCTGGCACAGGGTGCCCAGAGCAGCTGTGGCTGCCCCTGGATCCCTGGAAGTGTCCCAGGCCAGGCTGGATGGGGCTTGGAGCAGCCTGGGACAGTGGAAAGTGTCCTTGCCCTGGAATGAGATGAGCTTTAAGGTCCCTCCCAACTCAAACCATTCCATGATTCTGAGTTTCTATTATTCCCAAGGGAAAAGTTCTGGCTATGGGTATTTCCCAAAGCTGTGCCTGGCTAACTGTTCAAGGAGGGTCAAATATATCTGGCAAATGTGTGAGTTTATTTGGGTCCTGCCAAAGGGACAGGGACATTTTTGGAGGGAGAAGAGGCACAGGGGTGTGTCAGCTGTGGAAACAAGGAAAAGGATGGGCAGTGGTGGTGTTCTTCTTGATCCCAAACCTTCAACACATCAGCACTAAAGTGACTGATCACTTTTTAATGGGACCTCTCACTGGTTTTTCTACTTATCTTCCAGGCAGAAAGGTCTGCTGCTGCTGGTAGATCTTGGACACGTCCGTGGAATTTTGCTGCCCAGGAGAGGTGCTCAGTCTCCTCCCTGTTTCCTTTCCATTTCCACCAAGATCAGGTCTCACCAACTGAGCCCTGGTTTTCCAGCAGGTATTTGGCACGTCCTCCCCAAACATCAAGGCTTCACAGCTGACAGACGCCCCTCAGTGAAAAGACTTCTCTTTGACATCTCTCTTGAGCAAAAAAACAGGGAAAGCATGTTCCAGGCAAATTTATCTTCCTAATAATCGTTCCTTGGACGGAGTAACGAGGGCTCAGCCCAGCAGACATCCCAGCTGCGGGGTTGATGGCTGCGAGGGACATTTTCCTCCCTCTGTTAACTGATCAAGGGTGTGGTTAATGGCAAACATTAATTAACGCAGGAGAGCAGGAGTAGCAGGGCTGAGCCAGAGGGACAGGCTGTGACTTCTTTGGGAAAGAGTTTAATGGCCTTGATATCCCAAATATCCTCAGAGCAGGCAGGGGACAAGGCCTGGAGTGAGGAGATGGGGCTGAACTGGCAGCACAGAAGGACCAAGCCAAGTGGCTGAGGCCTTCTGGAGGGTTATGAAACCTTCTTCTGGAAAGATCTTCCCACCACAAAAACAGAGTTCAGGATCCTCCTTTGCTCAGCGGTGCCTTGGATGTCTCCACATGGGTTCCTGCCCGCAGAGACTTCAGAGCTGGGCTTTGAAGTTGTCCACCTCCTCCCCTGGGCCTGCTCTGGCTTTGACCTTCCCGACCCAAAAATAGCTCCTCTCAGTCCCAGAAATTATCAAAGGCATGGGACAATGGCTGGGTCCCCGTTCTCCCTGAAGGCAGTGGGAACCCTGCCACGGTCTGGAGAGAACGTGATGGGACCAGCAGGGCCCTGGGGCCGTCCTCTTGGTCCTGGGGTGGGCCACGCCTTTCCCCTCGGGGACATGTGGCCAAACCCGGCCTCCGCGTGGTGGCCTGTGGGACAGTGGCTGCACGAGAGGTCACCTGGCCCAGAGAGGTCACAGCAAAGCACAGGAGCTCCCAGACCAGCGTCAGTGACCTGCTCAGAGCCAGAGCTGCAGCAAGGTTGTCCCAGCCTACAAGGTCCTTCTCCGTCCAACCTACACATCCTACACCATCCCAGCCCACAGATCCTCCTCCATCTAACCTACACATCCTACANACCCAACCCACAGATACTTCTCCATCCAACCTACACACCCTACACCATCCCAACTTACAGATCCTCCTCCATCTAACCTACACATCCTACCCCATCCCAGCCCACAGATCCTCCTGCATCCAACCTCCCCATCCTACACCATCCCAGCTTACAGATCCTCCTCCATCCAACCTACACATCCTCCTCCATCCAGCCCACATGCCCTACACCATCCCAACCTACAGATCCTCCTCCATCCAACCTACACATCCTACAGCGCCCAACCCACACGTCCTACACCATCCCAAACTACAGGTGGTCCACCATCCAACCCAGAGGTCCAATGCCACCCCAGCCTACAGATCCTACACCTTCCCAACCTGTAGTGCCTTCTCCATTCCAACCCACAGATTCTACACCATCCCATGCTACAGGTTCTTCTCCACCCAACCTACACATCCTACACTGCCCAATCCACAGGTCCAACACCATCCTGAACTTCAGTTCCCTCTCCATCCCAACCTACATGTCCTTCTCCATCTCAGCCTACAGGTCCTGCACCATCTCAGCCTAAGCTCCTCCTCTATCCAACCCACAGGTCCAACACCATCCCAAACTTCAGGTCCCTCTCCATCCAACCCACAGATTCTACATCATCCCAACCTACAGGTTCAGCTCCACCCAACCTACTCATCCTACACTGCCCAACCCACAGGTCCAACACCATCCCAAACTTCAGGTCCCTCTCTATCCCAGCCTGCAGGTCCTTCTCCATCCCAACCTACAGATTCTACACCAACCCAACCTACAGGTTCATCTCCACCCAACCTACTCATGCTACACTGCCCAACCCACAGGACCAACACCATCCCAAATTAAAAATCCTCCTCCATCCAACCCACAGGACCGACACCATCCCAACCTACAGGTCCTACACCACCCGACCCACAGGTCCTGCACCTTCCTAACCTACAGATGCTCCTCAGTCCAGCCCACAGGTCCAACACCATCCCAACCTACAGGTCCTTCTCTCTCCAGCCGAAAAGTCCCACAGCCATCATCAGAGTCACACGGGTGTCATCACCTCACACGGCTTTGCTGCGTGCCCAGCCCGACCTGAAGTTCCCTGGAAGCCCCGGATTGTGAAGTCACGTGAACAAGGAACAATCTCCACTCTCATTTTTTTGAAGTCTAAAAGTCTTTTTGGGAAATTGCTGTCATGTATTGGGAACACTTTACTCCCTCATAGTAAGACAGATCCTGTGAAAGCCCAGCCTGTCTAAATTTTTTGGTTTGGGGCTCTTGAGGGTTTTGCTGGCTTAAAAGATGTATTAGCTCTGCTGACAGATCTTGCCTTGCCCATGACCTTGGACTATGAGAGCCACAACAGCTCTGCCATTAGGAAAAAAATCATCTTTTGAGCCTGTGGCTGGGAATACTGACAAAATCCAAACTAAGTGCCAATTTCTCTGTTGGAGCTCAGGCTCCGTCAGAGGAAACTCTGATGTGGTGTTTCAGTTCACAACCTTCTCTACAGGCAACACAGTCCGACTTTAGAGACGATGAGACAAAAATAAATGGAGGAAACTCAACACGGGAACATAATCAAAGGCGTTGAGCCTTTTAAGACAGCGTCTGCCCCGATGTTTACAGAGTCCTCCCAAAGCCAGGAGACTTCTTCTGGACTTCAGAGACTCAGTGCTGCTCTGTTCTTGTTTATGGCCCTGATGCCAAAGAAAATCGAGGGGCTGATAAGCACCGTGCACCCTGCCATGCTCTGTCAATGGACTCTTCCTTGGGATTAAGTGCCTGAACAACATAAAAGTGTTTTCATTCTGCTTTATGTTCTCATCTGCCTCCAGAACAACTATTTTCGGAGTTGTACGGGAACACAGGCTCAGTGGGACTTGGGTTTTGTTCCTGCTTTTCCATCAAGCTACAATGGAGAGCCCACGTGCAGTGCCTCACTCTCACTCCCAGACCACGGCACTGTCCTCGTGGGCTCGTCTTGGAATTGTCCCTCGTGTGGGAATTTGCTCACCTGGATCCAGAGCAGCCAAGGAATGGCTCCCCTTGGAAAAGTAGGCATATTTAAAGGGAGCTTTCACTGTAGCCACCCGATGTTCAGCCTCTTTGTGTGTCTGTACCCTAATTAGAGAAGGGAGTTGAGGATCAGGAGCTAGAATATGGTAGGACTCACAAAAGATCTTCACCCCAGGCTTGCAGTCTCCTGGGGTTTTCCATGATTAGTGGCTCCAATCCCACTGGTTGGATACAAGGGAATAGAAGCCCTCTAATTGTGTGTTAAATACAGTTAATTGCTCACCAGGAAGGAATCCAGGCTTTCCCAGCTGATTGTGGGCAGCAGTGATAGCTGGAGGAGGAGCCCCCTAAGGCAGGGTCTCTGCGGTCAGTGATGCTGGCAGGAGGCAGGACAGGGTCACCTTCCCCTCTGTCACCTGGGCTGAATCCAGGTGGCCACAGCTCCAGTCCTGCCAGAGCTCCAGGAGAGTTTGGATGCCCAGGGTGGGATCGTTGGGGTGTCTGTGCAGGGCTGGGGCTTGGATCTATGATCCTTGTAGGATATTCTGTGATTCTAACCCTGCACTGCTCTGGCTTGCCTGGGGCTCTGCTCTGCTCCCAGGCTGCTCTTTGGCTGGTCCCATCCCTTGCTGATCAAGCCAGCCTCGTTGGCAAAGGGGCTTACAGACCTCCTCCTGCTTCAGACCTCAGAAACCCCCTCAGATCCTTTTTTCCTTGCGGGAATTCCAGGCCAGTGTTAGCCTGAGGCTTTGCAGGTGAGCTGGGGGGGAAGGGAGGATGAGGGAGCTGGGATATGCGGTGGGAAAGGAGCACGGGTGTGCACAGCCAGTGCCTGCCCCGAATTCCATGGAAGAGCTGCCCCAGGAGCTGGGCTGCCAGGCGGTGAGTTTGGGAGAGAAAGGGAACGCGGCCAGCAGAACTGCAGAGCCTGAAGCAAGAACAGGCCCAGGATGAATGTGGGGGGCCGGGGGGTTTGGCTCTCCTGGGTTTGTTGTTGCAGGGAGGAATGCGAGCAATTCCTTGGCAGGATTTCTCCGCGGGATATTAGCATCAGAAAGGGACTGGCTGAGCAGGGATAGCTCAGATGGGGCTGTTGCTGGCTCAGTTCGCCCTCTCTGGGGCTCTTGGTCTGCTCGGCCCTTTTCCAGTTAATACAGCCTAAGGATCGTTGGGTTCCTGCACAAGAATTTCTACCCCAAAACCACCTGAGGAGGACAGCTGGCTGGATAACATCCCATTCAGAATCCCAAAACTCCTTGGCCTTTTGCTGCAGGCAGAGTGCAACCCGGGGCCTGCAGGAAAGGGGCTCCTGGCAAGGGCAAAACAACAGATTGATGCTTTCTTTCCTTTCCTGACACGATGAGGGGATCCCAAATGAGCCCTTTTTGTCTCTCCTGGCTCTGGTTCGCATTAGGAATTCAAGCCTAATGAGTCTGTGATCACATCCAGGGCACTCGGGGGAGGATGGGGAATGTATATGTCAAGGACAGGTATTTTTAAGGCACAAATGTGGATGGAGCCCAGGGGGATATCTCCCCCTGACTACTGAACGGGGATTTTTTTGCGGGGGGGGGAGAGGAAGCAACTTCTGTGTCTCCTTTTACAGCAAGTTGTAAAACTTTACTGCTTGTCAAGCAACATCAGCACCCGCCACTTCTGGGAAAAGGAGTTTTACTGTCATCAGAGCAGATTCACCTGAACGCCTCAGGGCTCAGCGGTGCTGGGCACAAATTCACCCCCTGGAACATTTTTAACAGCACTTTGGAAAAGGCTTCTCCTCCCACCCCTGACTGCTCTGGGAATCACATCACAATCCAAACGGAGTCGGGAGAACAGTTGTTCCTCATCCTCCCCTCCTCGGGGGCAGCTCTCTCCCAGTCCAGATTAGATTAAACTGAACCAGAAAAGTCTCCGGACTGTGCAGCTGCTCAGGAGCCAAGAACGGGCGAGTTTCCATGATCCTGGGTGCACGCTGCAATTTCTGCTGCATTCCTGCGGCCGCCCACGTGCCCCGAACAATGAACGTGCCCCGATTCAGGGTCCACCCGGAGGTGAGTGGGTGTTTGTAAACTGGAAATTGCCCTTTGAGCCGTGTGGAAGCCACTGGGGCGGCAGAAATGGAGGCTGGCAGCCCTTATCCACGGGTAAGGAGCCATCCAGGCTCCTGGAACAAGGGCAGAGAGGAAGCAGCCTCCAGGTGCAGCCACAACTTCTCCCCTTCGGGCCACAAAGTTCTGGAGCCACATTGCTGCAGAGGGAAGGGGAGCAGTCCTGGTTTTCTTGGGAGATTCTCCTAAACCTGTGGAGGAAGAGCACCCCACTCTTCCTTTGTACCAAGACACCTTTAATCCTGTGGAGGTGCCATTCCTGTTCCTTGCCCGTGTGTCACCCCTTGCTCCATCACAGGATACCACGATCTCCTCTGGAGCTGCACAGTCAGCCCTCTTCCAACTCCCCCCAAAAAATTGGGAAAATCCCTTGAGGGTTTTATGCACCCAGTAAATGATACACCAGGCCTGGCTAGCAAAGAGCCAGGAGTTTTGGGGATAACGACGGGGAATGTTAATGGAGAATTAGTCAGAAAGGCCAGTGAGGCGTGACACCAACCAGGAAAGGTGATCACCACGCTCTGCTGGAAGTCTGGGACTGCCCCTGAATCACTGAATTCACTGCTCCCCCGGGCTGGTGCAGCAGAGCCTGCAGAGGGAGGGAGGCTGAGCATCTCACAGCTCTGATGGTTCTCTCCCGAGAACCCTTCACAAAGCCTTAACGAAAATCCCACTTGAGCAGCAGGTGGTGTGCAGGGATGGAAAACAGGGAGCTGGAGTGCTTTTCCAGGACAAAGCAGAAGTCTCAAAATGAGTGATACGGGAACCTGAAAGAGCATCATGATCTTTGCCAGGTCTCTGTCTTGTCCATGAGGGTCACAGCTCCTTCCCAGGGCTGGGAAAACCCACCAGGAGATGTGTATTTGTTGAACTGGTGCTCCAGCAGGTGCCAGAGGGGTCAGGTGAGACCTGGAGAGTGACCAGTGACCCCAAAGAGCAAAAGTTCAGTTCTGTGTTGTGGGATTTAGTGAGGGACAGGGTGGATTTAATGTGCTTTAAAGTAAGTGCAGATAAAAATCATCCTAGAGTGGTTTGGGTGGGAAGGGACCCCAAAGCTCATCCATTCCCGCCCCTGGCACAGGCAGGGACACCTTCCACTATCCCAGGTTGCTCCAAGCCCCGTCCAACTGGGCCTGGAACAATTCCACACATGGAGCATCCACAGCTTCTCTGGGCATAATATATACACACATGTAACAAATACCAGTTTCTATGTGTTTTAATAAGCATATCCCAAAAGCCCCTGAGCCCTCAGCGTGGTAATTACAGAATGGGCCAGGGCTAAACTTCCCATTCTCATTATCTGTGCTCCTCCCATGGATATTAAGTCAGACTTGAGCATTTCCCTGCAGTGTGAAGCAAATAAAGAAAACAAGAGTCAAGTGGAAGGTGCCATTAAGCTGTAGGCAAACTGGCGAGCTTCCCACCCTGGGAATGATTTACTGGAGTCTTTAATGAAGCCTGAGTGGGTGAATTATGGGCAGAAAAACAGGGATGGAAAGGAGAGTGAGATGAGGGTATTTTTGTAACCCATAAATTCCTGTCAGATTTATGCTTTTCTCAAGTTTTACGATGCTCGGACGTAATTTCTGATAAACTTTTTTAAGTGGTGTTTTCATCCTAAATTTAGTTTGTGTTGTGAGAATACCTGTGACAACCCCATCTCATCCCAGCTGCTCCAACATCCAGGCTACTTTTGCCACTACCACAGCCCTGTTATCCATCTGGGATGGGTTGGGATACAGGGATACAGAATTCCACCTGCACTTGTGTGGGCGTACTCGAAGGTAAAGCCACGAAGCCAAACTGAGCAGTTTTGCCATAGCAATGTTTATCTGTCACCCATTCCCCACCCTCCAAAAAAAGAGTTTTGGACCCAAATCAAAAGGGTTGCTGGAGCTGGATCCAAATGGGCCTGATACCTCAACGAGGCTCCCAGGAAAAATCCTTGGGCTTGGGTTGACAGCATCCAGCTCCCACAACACAGGAGTAACATAAAGCCTGGAGGTATTCAAGGCTGGGATCAAAGTAATTCCATGCTTTCCTGTTTGTCCCAGCCCCTGAGGAGCACGAGAGCTGCTGGGACTAGATAGGAGTGGTGAACGTGCTCCCGGGGAGGTGAAAGCCTTTTGAACTGCGGGCAGCGAGGCATGAAAAGCACATTTGTGCTTCCCCACTCCTCCCACGTCTTGCAAACCTTGCAGGGTGGGGAAAGCTCCCTCAGTCCAAACGTTTTGGCAGGAGAAAGAAACAGAGGAGCAACTTCTTGGAGGTTCAGGGCTCTGTGTCAGCATGACCCCGGCTCTCTGAAGCCCAGGAAGAAGCAGCTCCTGGAGAAGTGGTAGCACTGGTTCCTCCAGGTCAGCTCGGTTTGCACCGGAGCATTTGGGATTAGTTTATGATTTTGAAGGCTGTGTTTGTGCCAGCCTAAGCCCTGGAGGGGATAACACCAACGTCACCCAGCCCATGCAGCCACAGCCAGCCTCTCCCTCCTTCTGGCCCTTCCCCCCCCACCCTCTAAGCTCCCAACAGCTCGAGGCTGTTGTGGGCTAAGCCACCCCTTGTTACCTGTTTTTGGATCCAGGTTACTCTGTTTCCAGGCTTTTCATTCCTGGTTTTAATTTTCCCAGCCAGCCAGAGCCACATCCAGCCCCGGGGACCACCGAGAGCTTCAGCCAGGGGTGAGTTTGGCCCAAGGTGTTTCTATCACAAAGCTGTCAGAACCAATTTCTTCTGATCAGACCGAGCTGAAATCCCAGTGGAGGCAATTCATCTCCTGCTGCATGCTGGGTTGAACAGCAAATAAACATCAGAGGCAGGAGAGCCTGGCTGGAGATGAGAAATCTTGTCCTGTGACAAGAGGTTATGACCCTTTCTTATCTCATCTCATCTCACCTTTATCTCTTTGGGTTTCATAAGGAGAAGCCTGACGTGGCAGCAGCTCATCCCCGAGCTGGGGGCTGGGGTTCCTGGGATGGCTGGGGGTGCTGCAGCCAGCTCTGCTGCCCAGGTTTGTAACGTGGCATGAGGTTGGGGCAGGAAAACTGGGAGCTGTGGTCCCTGGGCGTGTTTACTCATTCCCTGGAACAGGGGGGCTGAAGGACAAGGTGGGGAGGGGAGAGGTCAGCGTTGGAGCCCTGGTGGATTTAACAGTAAACCCTTCATCTGCTGCCAAGGTGGAAGCAAACACCTGTGGGAAGGTGCCAGCCCTGGCCAAGGTCAGTCCTCCAGAGCTCCTGCCCACAGTGAGCAGTGTTTGGGGACGCAGCAGTGCCTGGGAACTGCTTCATTCCCTTCACCTCCAGCTCAAGTTGTCCTTAATGATGATACCTCCAGCTGTCCAAGCCCCAGGACCCCTCTGAGGGCCACCTGTGGCCGCTGTCCTGGACATTTTTCCCCTCCATGGAACTCCCACCACCTCCCACCACAGAACCGCAGAATATTCCGAGTTGCAAGCGAACCACTGGGATCACCAAAGCCCAACCCATCCCACCTCCCTGGACAACGGGTGGTTTTCCCCCTGGTTGCCCACAGCAGCTGCCACAGGTCTGCAGAGCGAGTTAACCCATGGGGAGGGACCCATCCCACCCAGCTCCCGTGGGAAATGGGTGTCAGGAGCATCCCTCGCCTCCCATTCCCACACCGCTCCGCCGGCGCTGCAGCAGCGAGGAGGAAATGCCAGGGCTTAAGTGATTTAGCTTGGGGAACGAGTGAAATCTACTTACATGGGCTAATTGATAGCAAATGATTCCTTAATTAGAAATTATGGAATTGCCCCCTCATTTACGAGGAAGAGCAGGGCAATGCACTGAGGAGCTGAGGGGTGTTTCCCGTGGTTGCCGGTGATTTTCCTTCGGAGATGCTCTCGCCAATTAACTTTTCATGGCATAAATTTGTTTGCCTTAAAATATCCAGTTAGAAGCATTTGCAAATGCATTATTTAAGGCTTGAAAATAAATATTGGATGCTCGGGCTGTGCTTTGTGAGAGCTCTGAGCCGCGTGGCTTCTCACTCAATTATTGATTGCACTTTCTGCCGTGCTGGAGACGTTCCTCCACGCAGAGGGGACAATCCCAGCTTGTTTACGTGCTCTTTCCACTTCTCAAAGTCTCCAAAAAACTCACCCAGCAATGGATTTGGGGATGTTTATAACTTTTACATCTCCCTCGGTGTGGGTTTTCTGGCGTTTAACAAGGTGTGAGCACCCCGTGCAGGTTTTTTTTTCATTACCATTTCATTTTCATTTTCATATTTTCATTTACAGATGCTTTTCCATATAAAATTTTGCCGGGATGGATTTATCCTTGTGTCAGATCTGATTGTAAAGAGAACCACAGAATCAGGAAGGCTGGACAAGACCAGACAAGATCTGGACAAGATCCAAGATCCTCAAGTCCAACCCTCGAAGGCTCCTCAGAAAGTGTGGTGGCTTGGAGCTCACCTTCAGCAAACATCAGCACGGAAAAGGGATGAAAACTCATAGCCAAGGAGGTGGGATCTGTAACAGGGAAGGAATTGCATAAACCTCACCTTTGGAAGACTGCAGAGAGGTTTCCAGGGATATCTGGGGGCTGCCAGTGCCCAAGAACTGCTCGCCCTCGGCTTTGTGTCAGGAGATCTGCCCAAAATTCGCAGGTGTAAAACTGCTCAGGCTGCTTGGCTCTGCAGCTGAAGCCTTGGCAGGAACGGGAATGCCATGTCCAGGGGGAAGAAGGTTTCTCCAACTCACGAAACACTCTGTCCCACAAAAAAAGCCGCTCTGAGGACGCTTTGTGCGAGCCCCAGCATCCCCCTGGATGGATCTGAGCGTTGTCTGAGGCATAAATAACGCGGGACCTGTCTCAGGGGGAATCCAGTTTGCATCCCAGCTCCTTCCCACATGGCAAACCGGAGCCACAGAGCTTGGAAACCCTGCAGACTCCCGGCCATAATTAATAGTACAAAGCAGCTGGAAGGGGACGCCACCAGACAGGCTCCAGCCCTGGCTCTGGCCGTCTGCAGAGCCCTGGCTGCTGGGTAAAGCCGGCGGGCATCTCACTGCTGCCTTCAAAGAAACCAACATTTGGCCCCAAAACCCCGCTGCTCCCATCTGCTGCTCCCTCCCTGGCACCAAGGGACCACACAAATGCCAGCTCTTTTCCACAGGGTGCCCACCACAACAGGAGCAGCCTGAGGAATGCCACCCGGCTCCGGTTTTCCCACTTTTAGAGCGGGAATCCCTCGTGCCGGCGGCAAGCTCAGCTCGTGGGTGGGTGGTCACTGCTCTTGCAGGGAGGGGCTCTTAACCTCGGTGCCAACAATCCCACGGCGCTGGGAACGAAGTGAAATCCTGGCACTTGCCAGCTGGAAAAGAAGAGAGCCGGGCATTTCTTTGCCGGAGGAAGGGAGGGCGAATAATGGGCTTGGAAAAGGGGGAGCGCCAAGAAAAACGCGGAGCCGAGCGCTCGCTGCTCTCCTTCACATGCCTGAAGAAGGCAATTCAGGCCCAGCACACGCAGTTATTAAATAGGGGGGAAAAAAAGAACCGTAATTCTTGTGGCTCGGTTTCTTTGAGCCAACTCCTCGATCCCGCCGTGACCTCGGGACATAATGGGGCATTGAAAGGCAAATCCGGCGGCACAGAAAGGAAGTGTGTGTGTTCCACCGGGCCAGGGCAGGCATTGAGGGAAGGAACAGCCGAGTGGTTATCTCTGCCTGCCTTCAATCTCAGCCAGGCAGGGCTTTGGACAAGCCAGGCTTTGTTGGGAGAGGCACGGGCAGGGCAGTGTGCGGGGCTGTACGTGGCAGCTGATGTTTAACATCATTTTAGAGTGATAAAACTCGCTCGGGATGCTCTTGGCCCTCGGCAGGGTGGGAAAAACCCACCCAGGACGGGCACCTGTGTGGCAAAACAGCCACCACGTCCTCGTCCTTGGGGGCTGCTCCAGGATGCCTCTGGTGAAGCAGGGAAAGTGGTTATGGATTTCAAACCCTGCCAGGGGAAATGAGGGAAATCTGAGCCATCAGCAGCGCTGCTTTGTCCCCCTGGTCCTGGCAATAAACGTCCCCAGTTTTGTCTCGGCACAGGTTCGGGCTGAAACGCTCGTCAGCCCCTCAGGCTGGGCTTGAGATCACCTGAAACCACTGGAAATACCCTGAATTACGGGCACGCTGGCAAATTTCAGCTCTTGCTGCGTTACGTGGGGCTGAGCAGAGAATCCCAGGACAGTTTGGAAAGGGATCCTAAAGCTCATCTTCTTCCAGCCCCCTGCCGTGGGCAGGGACACCTTCCCCTAGACCAGGTCATTCCAACCCCTGCCCAACCTGGTCTAATTCCTCTCTCCCCCTTTGCCTCTAAACACCAGGGAATTTTTATTTTCTCCTTTATCTTTGGAGTCCTTTTGCAATGTGGGTAGCAGGCAGCCGAGGGTGCTGATACTTTCATCCCCTGCTTTTATCCCGGGACGCTTCCCCCCAGTATTCCTGGGATGAATTTGTAGAAAATTTGCTTGTTTGGAGCTTGGCCTGTGTTTGCACCAGCGAGTTCCAAACGCCTGTCCCTGTCCCCAGCCACACCGGGGTCTGGTGGGGACACCCAGGGTGGAAATCCAGGTGGAAACCACCACGGGCAGATCCTCTCCTTAAACGGGGCTAAGGATGTGAAGCAGCTGCTCTGAACACAAGCCAGCACAATTAATCAATTCAATTAACCCCCCTGATTAATGCAGGAGCTCAGCAACGGCCATAAACGAGGCTGTTTGGCACTGGATGTGGGGAATTTTTCTGTCTTACACCGCTTAAGGAAGGAAATTTTCCCCCGTTTTATCACAGGAAAGGAAAGTGGAAGGGCTCTGGCAGCGATCTGAGGGAAGGGGATAAATGATCATAATAATTAAAGGTTAAATGGCTCCTGCTCCCCATGCCTTTGCCCCAGAGAAGCTTTGGATGTGGAGGGAAAATTTGGGAATCAGCAGCCCGAAGGAGGTGGAGAGAGGGCTGCTCTGAGCCTCTGAGGGGCACGGAAAGGCAGCCTAGGAGGATGTTTAGCTGAAGACAAAAGTATTCTTGGCTGAAAAACAGGACTTTCTGCTCCTCTAACTCCCTCATGCGAGCCCTGGGCCTTTTCCAGACCCACAGAAATCTGCTGGAGCCTGACTGTAGAAATCCCAGAGTCTGGAATCTGCTGGCACACGGAGGGAGGAGGTTGGAGCCATCTCACTCTCGTGGGATTCCCAAGGATGCAGCAACGCCTGCATCCCCCTTTGCATCCCCCTGTGCCAGCCAGGGATACTGATCCCTCTGGGAAGCCACCATAACCAGCAACGACTTCCCTGTTCCCACCTCCCCTAAGGATGAGCAAACAGCCTCACCCTGTTGGTTGGTTTTAGATAGAGCTGTCATTGAGGCTGGGAATCTTTTCTTTTCTTCTTCTTTTTTTTTTTTTTTTCCTGCAACTTCTGTGGTTCTGTTGCCAGGAGAATCTCCAGCGGGAACAAAAGCTGTTTTATTTTGTGGGATGGGACTCGGGGAGGAAGGGAGAGAAGGGGAAGGGCAGTGTTGGCTGTGGGTCCAGCCAGGCAGCGTGGGAGGGCAGGGCAGGGCAGGGATCCCTCCACTTCTGAAGGGTGATGAGGAAAAATGGAAGTGGGGGATTTACTGGGAATGGTGGCTTAAAAGGAAGGATTTTGGTTACCAAAAAAAAAAAAAACCAAACTTAAAGAGGCTCCAGGAGAGCTGGAGAGGAGCTTGGAACAAAGGTCTGGAGGGACAGGACACAGAGAATGGTTTCCCACTGCCAGAGGGCAGGGTTAGATGGGATATTGGGAAGAAATCCTTCCCTGTGAGGGTGCTGAGGCTGTGGCACAGGTTGCCCAGAGAAGCTGTGGCTGCCCCTGGATCCCTGGAAGTGTCCCAGGCCAGGTTGGACATTGGGGCTTGGAGCAGCCTGGGACAGTGGAAAATGTCCCTGCCCATGGCAAGGGGTGGAATGGGATGGGCTTTAAGGTCCCTTCCCACCCAAGCCACTCCAGAATTCCAGGATTTTGATTACAATAAAGGACTTGGCCATGTGGAGTAATCTTCCAGGAGCAGGGAGGTTGGTGCAAAGCTCTCCAAACCCCATCCCTTGCCACAGGACAGGGGGAGCAGCAGGTGGGATTTGTACCCTGGCAGGGATGAGGGGCGTGATGGGGGCAGGATCTGCGTGCAGAGCTGAGGGCAGCAGGGGAAGGGCACTGCAGGATTTACCCTGAGGAGCAGAGAAGGTGCAAGACCTGTCCCTGCAGCTCTTTCACCTCCACCTCTCTGCTGTCCTTTGTTCATTCAGCCTCTCAGCTGATGTCAGGCAGCCAAAGATATTAAAAGCCTGTCCGGAAGCTCCGTCCCCTGCTCTGTGCACGTCCTCATCAGGCTTAAAAAACTAATCCCTGTTATTAGCAGGAAGTGGTTGTTAACTGCCCGGGTGTTCCTGTCACCTCACAAACCCCATCCAGGAGTGATCACAGGTGATGGCAGCCCCCCCTTCCCACGGCTTTCCTTCCCCTTTGGCACCAACGTGGCCCCAGATTTATGAATCATGGAATCACGGGGTGGGTTGGGTTGGGTTGGGTTGGGAGGGACCTCAAAGCTCATCCCACCCCTGCCATGGGCAGGGACAATTTCCACTGTCCCAGGCTGCTCCAAGCCCCATCCAACCTGGCCTTGGACACTTCCAGGGATCCCAGGAATCTGTGCCTGCTCTGGGCACCCTGTGCCAGGGCTCCCCACCCTCCCAGGGAAGGATTTCTTCCCAATATCCCACCTATCCCTGCCCTCCAGCAGAAGCAGAGGCCAGGCTTGCCAATATCATGTAGGGAATTGCTGCCTTCAGCCACTGTGAGGGATGGAAGGGGAATAAACCCCCAGACTCCCAGCTACAAGAGGAAATCAGGTGGATGCCTGTGGAGACGGCTGTCGGAGCAGTAAATCCGCCCCGCTGTAATTCCAGCCCGGCACGAGGGAATCCCGAAAAGGCAGCAGGAATAATCCATTTGGGGAGGACAGGAGGGAATCCCGAAAAGGCAGCAGAAGTAATCCATTTGGGGAGGACAGGAGGGAATCCCGAAAAGGCAGCAGAAATAATCCATTTGGGGAGGACAGGAGGGAATCCCGAAAAGGAAGAAGAAGTAATCCATTTGGGGAGGACAGGAGGGAATCCCGAAAAGGAAGCAGGAATAATCCATTTGGGGAGCCCGGCAGAGCCACCACGGTGCGTTGTTTGCCAGTTCCAAACACGGCCAGCCTCGTTTACGAGCCACTCCGTGTGGGTAATTGGCTTTGAAGCGGGAATGTTACACCTCCAGCACAAATCTTGTTGGAATTTATTGGCTTTATCCGCCTCCCAAGTACCCGTGGGCAAACACCTGGAAGCGCTGCCTGTGGCAGCAACGCTCCGGAGCCTCCATCCCTGCCCGGGGATGCAAACAAAGAGCTGCTGCTTCCCAGGAAGGAGCCAATAACTCAGCTGCCATAGGAGAAGAGGGACATCAAGGCCTGCCAGTTATCCCTCTCCTTCGTCATTAACCATCAGGGCTGTAATTAATTCTCAGCCAGGGGAACGTTGGCCCGGGAAGAGCTCGCCCCGGGGAGTTTGCTGGCAGTGCTGTACTAACCCAGCGTTATTAAATGTACCTTGGCAGCCAGGCACGCTCCTGCCCAGCTCTGGACAGCCCTCCACAGCATGATCCGGGCTAAGGGGTTCTCTGCATTCCCACCAGAGCTGCAGGATCACGGAGGAAGCGCTCCCTGTGGTGTGAGCAACCAGCTGCAGCAGGCACGGAGCTCTGTGGGCTGCTCTGACATTCCCTGTGGAAGCGGATTTTATGGGGCTCAGGTTTGGGAACGCTCCCTTCTGGAAGGTTTTGGGAGCTCAGGGTTTGTGGTTGAGCTGCTGCTGTGTCTGTGAGAGCATCCCTGGCCCTGCAGGGGTTGGAATGAGATGGGCTTTAAACCTTTCCGTGATTCCATGGTCCTCCTGGTGAGGAGGATCCGTGCTCCAGCCCTGGGGAGGGGATTGAGTTGCTGAGTTTGGGGCTCATCCGGATGTCCAGCTCCCATCTGCAATCCCAAGGCAGCATCAGAGCAAAAAAAGGAGCTGCTCTCTTCCCAAAAAAAGGAGCTGCTCTCTTCCCAAAAAAAGCTGGCTACACTCACACACCCGACCCACGGGAATGTCATCCCGGACCAGGCCTGCTCCTAAAAACTGCTCAGGCCAAAAATTTCCACCCAGGTTTGTGCCTGGGAAACACCACAGAGGGGAAGGCACAGAGAAATGAACTTTGCCCTGGAATTCCTGCAAGACAGAATCCCAGCAGCGCAGAAAAGCCCGGCCTCGTTAGGGTATTTTGTCCGGGGTTAATTGCTCCCCGGTATGGCTTCCCTGCTCTGAGCTGCTCCTGGGCACTGCAAACTGCTCGGAAAGCAGAGAGGGCTGGGTGCAGGGGGAAGGCTCATCCCTCCATCCCAGGCTCAGCACCAGCAGCGTGCCCAAGGCACATCCTGAGCGCTGGGAAAGCCGCTCCTAGGACAAGCAGCTGTGATCACCCACAAGCTGCTGATTTTCATTGGAGCCCGAGCACAGTTTTGGCACCTGGAGATGTGGTTTTTCACAAGGCATCATGAGGATGCTCAGCTGGAACTGTAGATTCTCCTGCACCTCCTCCAGCCCACTGGAAAAGACACTTTTGTCCCCAAAGCCACTCAAGGCGCCAGCCCAAGACAGGAATAATTTTGCACTTTCCAGTGTCCAAAAGACGGGGAATCACGCCAGATATGCAAAAGAGGAGTAAACCAGCAACTCAAATAGAGATTTTAATGACATTTTTGCAGGAGCAGAGGGACAGGAGCACCCCAGGCTCGGAGCCAAGGCACACGTGGGGGCAGCACCCAGCCTAGCTGTATCCCAGGTGCCATCCCAACGTTTTCCACTGGCAAAACAGGGTGGAAATGCCCCGCTGCAGTTAGAGAACCGGGTTGTCCAGCTGCAGGGAGCTCGCCTTGGAGAAACCCCAAAGCTCCCAAAATAACGCCGCAGAAAAGAGCTCCCAAGAGTGCTTTGAAGTGGTTCTGTGTGGCTCGTTTTGGGAAGCCAGGAAAAGGCTTGGATGAGGCCGGGAATTCCCAGGTGACCCCCGGGATGGGGTCTGGCCACGCAAGGACTCATAGCCACCCCATTGCCACCCCACTTTTGTCTCAGCCCGGCCAAAACTCCATCTCCTTCTGCCCCGCTGGGCGCGGGAGGAGCCAGCACCAGGAAGAGGAAATTTAATCATCAGATCCCGATTAAACCCAGGAAAAAACAAGGAGGGGGTGGGAAGAGCAGCAGCTCGAGCAGCCCGGACCCATCTGCTCCAATATTTCTCGCTCAGCTGCTTTTCCAAAGGGTGTTCCAGTGGGAGATGGCCACTGTGGTGGCGTTGGTGGCCACCGTCTCTGGGTGCACTTCGTATCCATCCCTGCCCTGTTGAGTTGATGCTCCTGGTATCCCATTTCCTAACCCTGCATCCCAGCCGGGCAGCACAACCCCAGGATGGGATGCTCCCTCAACCTGTGGGATTTTAGGGAGCACAACCCCCTTTTTCCAGCGTTGGATGCCGTGGGAAGCTCGGAATCCGCTCTCCGGCCGTGGTTAAGGCAAGAAATCAGAGTCCAGCGTTTTCCTCCGCGTTTCTCCTGCCTTCCCACCCGGGGAGAGCAACAGGGGCGGGATTTCTGCTTCACCAGGATGACAAAAACGTGACAAAAACAGGCAAAAAAAAGGGGGGGGGGGGGAAGGGGGCATAACCCCTCAGCTGCCCAGCGCGCAAGGTTCGAGCGGGACCACCGTGAGCGTGACCGCGCTCGCCACGCGGCAGGGCGGGCGGGATCGGCACCGGCGCCCGCCCGCTGCACAGGGCCGCTCCCCCGCTTCCCCGTCCCCGCTTTCCCGTCCTTCTCCCCTCCCCACGTGCTCCACACGAGCATCTCCCCCTCCCGCACCCCGGCTCCGCGGGGACACGCCCCGGCCACGCCCCGGCCACGCCCCTGTGACGTCAAAGCGGGCGGGCGCGCGCGGCCGGTGGCGGCGGAGGCGCGCCCGGGAGCGCGGCGGGGCCGGTGCCGGTGGTGCCGGTGCCGGTGTCGGAGCGGGCGCAGGTGGGAGCCGGGAGCTGGGCGAGCCGGCGGGCTGCCGGGGATGGGAGCGGCTCCCCGCGGGCTCCCGCGGCCGCCGGGGAAAAGTTTGGAGCGGCGGCGGCGCCGGGAGGGCGGCGGCGGTGGCGGCGGAGGGTCGGGGCTGAGGCAGCGGCGGAGCGCGGGGAGGCGGCTTGGGGAGAGTGTGAGTGTGTGAATGTGTGTGAGTGTGAGTGTGTGAGACCCTGCGCGTCCCTGGGGTGACACCGTGTGTAAGGTGCCCGCCGAGTGTGTGTGTCGTGTGTCTGTGTGTGACAGTGGCACGCTGTGACACTGCGTGCGTGTGGCTGCGTGTGTCCTCTGCGTGTCTGTAACTGTGCGTGCGTCCTGTTTGTGTCCGCGTGTCACTGTGTCGCGTGTCCTCCGTGGGCCACTTTGTGCGTGTCACATGTCCCCCGTGTGTGTGTGTGGCCGTGTCCCCCGGGAGTGTGTGTGGCCGTGTCCCCCGTGAGTGTGTGGCTGTGTCCCCTGTGTGTGGCCGCGTCCCCCGCGTGTGTGGCTGCGTTTTGCCCTCGGTGTTCGTGTCCCTGCGCTGTGTCCCCGCTGCCATGCGGCGTGTCGGGGTGTAAATGCGACCGCGACACGCGTGGCTCCGTGTCCCCGTTCCCCGGCGGGAGTGCAGCGCTGTGGGCGCGCACACCCGTTGTCCCCCAGGTCCCGCTGGCACTGCCGCGAGGGGATGGGGGCGATGGGCACCGGCTGCCGGGGTTGTCACCCTGCCGGTGTCACCGGACGCTTCCCGGTGCTCCCGGCGGTGTCCGAGAGCCGGGCTGGCGGAGGGGCCGGGCTGGCTCCGCTTCCTTATCGCAGCTGGGACGCTCCGGGGAGTTCGGGGCTCTTTGGAGCAGCATTCCACCGGCGGCGCCTGGTATTCGTTTTCCGGGAGGTTTTTCCCAGCTGGGGCTCGCCGAGGGGTCGCTGACCTCGTTGCTGCTCGCTGGCTGCCCGGGGGACATGCGCTGGGAGCGGGGGATGCTCTGGGAGCGGGGGATGCTGCGCGGGGCTTGGCTTTCCAGCTGTTGGGATGCTCTGGGAGCGGGGGATGCTGCGCGGAGCTTGGCTTTCCAGCTGTTGGGATGCTCTGGGAGCGGGGGATGCTGCGTTGGGCTTGGCTTTCCAGCTGTTGCTCCCGGGACGCTGTTGGGTGGGAGAGGTGGAGTCGTGCGGGTGTGGGATGTGCTGCAGGCTCCCGGGAGCACCTGGGGTTTTTTGGGATTCCTGGAGGTTGCTTGGACTCGGCATAACTTTGGTGCAAAGGGGTGACCGTGAGGTTGTTCTGTGCCCGAATTAAACCGCGTCGCGTCAAAGCCCCCAAGCCCGGAGGAGCTGTGGGACGTGGGATCAGGCGGATGCAAATTCCTGGCGCAGCATCCTTTACTCTGGAATGCCCAGCGCTGCCTTTTCTCCCCCCCCCCGCCCCCATCCTCTCCTTGCTGGCTGATGCTCCCTGAGATTTGCAGTGATTAAGTTTCGGCTGTTAATTAATATATGCGTTACAAGTTAATAATTGAGTTGTGCTGAGCGGAGCAGCAGCTTGGGTAGGAGTTGGAGTTGGGGGCGTGTTGTGTTGGCAGCTCTGTCTGGATGCTGAGACTCTGGAAAAAGGATCCATCCTGGATTTCCTCGTGCCTAGCTGCAGCAATTCGCCTTAAAGTAAAAAAAAATTCTTGATAATGAGAACGACATCCTCCTGGGATGACTCGTAGGTCTGACAGGGGTCAGTGGTGGGTTTGGCTCTTGGGTTCCTGCTCGATGCCTTCAGAGAGCTTTTCCAACCTAAATAACTCCGGGATCCTTGGAACGGTCGTGTCTCCTCCTGGCTCCTGCTCCTGCAGAGGGGACAGCAGCTCTGGTGGCAGCTCTTCTCTCCCCTTCTGCTTTTTCCTTCTTTGCTCCTTTTCTCTGGAGCAGCTTGCCCCGAGGAGCTGGGGCTGCCCCCTCCCTGGACTGCTGGATGTGGCTTGGAGCAGCCCTGCTCCGGTGGAAGGTGTCCCTGCCCATGAGGTGAGCTTTGAGGTCCCTTCCAACCCGAACCATCCGTGATTCCCTCAGCTTTCCAGGGTCTCCATGTTCTTCCCACAGTGAGCTTTTTGCCTCCCTGGTCACTCACGGCAGAAGAATTCCCACTTTTCTCATGACCCCCCTCCCCATCCCACGGCCCCGCAGCCTCCGCTGAGCGCATCCCCTCCTGGCTGGGGAGCTTTGCAGGCAGAGATGCCAGCTTGCCATGGGCACATCTTTCCAAAATAACCCTGTCTGGGCCGTGGAAGGGAATGTGCCTTTCAAAAATAGCAGCTTCGTTACTTTTAATCAACCAAAGCCGGAGCGGCGCGGAGCGATGGCAGCCACTCGACATCCTAATTATGTTTGCCTTTTAATGAGGGGAAAGCTATTTGAGAAGCTAAAATATTTATTTTAGCCCTGTGGGGGGGTGCTCGCAGGAGCTTGTGTGGATGGCAGGGAGGTGGTTTAGACACTGCGTGGGGTTTATTGTTTTCATTGATTGATTTTAATGGGAAAAGCGTTTAAATGTGGCAAGAGGCTTTCTCGTGGCCAGGGCTGTCTGTGTGGAGGGAGCTGGCAGCTGGAGGGGTCAGGGTGTGCAGGGGAATTTGCATCCTGCTCAGTCTCCTTATTTCCAAGTGGTCTGAGAGCTGCGTGGCCTCCTGGCTGCGTGGGTGGATTTCTGCTGGCAGCTGGCACAGCAGGGAATGCAGAGAACCTCACCTGGGAGCCTCTGGGCCTCAGCTTTGGCACCTGCCTCTTCTCTCCTGCCCAAAATTCGTCCTGGAAGCACCTGAGCTTTGCAGGCTGGCCCAGGGGCTCCCCAGGAGATGGTGAGGAGGTAGGATGGGTTTTTATGGAATCGTGGAATTTCCTGAGTCGGGAGGGACCCACCAGGATCATCCAGTCCAAGCCCTGGGCCTGCACAGACACCCCAACAATCCCACCCTGAGCATCCCTGGCAGTGCTGTCCAAACCCTCCTGGAGCTCTCGCAGCCTCAGGGCCATGCCCATTCCCTGGGGAGCCTGGGCAGTGCCAGCACCCTCTGGGAGGGAAGAACCTTTTCCTCAAATCCAGCCTGAGCCTGCCCTGACACAGCTCCAGCCACTTCCCTGGCGCTGTCCCTGGCAACACCCAGGAAAGTTTTGTAGCCCTGTGTTGACTTCCCCAGTGACCAGTGATGAGTCAGCTTTGAAACAAAGGGGATCAACCCACTGGGAAATGTATTTTTGCTCATGAACTGGGATATCTCTTAACTGGAGCCCCTCTGGAGCCAGGCTGGGAGAGCTGGGGGTGCTCACCTGGAGAGGAGAAGGCTCCAGGGAGAGCTCAGAGCCCCTGCCAGGGCCTAAAGGGGCTCCAGGAGAGCTGGAGAGGGACTGGGGACAAGGGATGGAGGGACAGGACACAGGGAATGGCTTCCACTGCCAGAGGGCAGGGCTGGATGGGATCTTGGGCAGGAATTGTTCCCTGGGAGGTCCTGCCACAGTTTTCCCAGAGCAGCTGTGGCTGCCCCTGGATCCCTGGCAGTGCCCAAGGCCAGGCTGGACAAGGCTTGGAGCACCCTGGGACAGTGGGAGGTGTCCCTGCCATGGCAGGGGGTGGCACTGGATGAGTTTTGAGGTCCCTTCCAACCCAAACTCTTGTGGGGCTCTCTGATGGCTGCAGCAAGGTGTTCCTGGAGAGCAGGCTGTGGGTGCTGCTGGGGTTCCCTGCCCTCTGGACAGTGCCCTGCCAGGATGCAGAAGGCCTCTCCCCTGCCAGCACCAGCTCAGGACCCACCCAAACCTCTCCCAAAATTCGCGGGGCGAGATTTAAAAGCGCAGGACGCGTCCCCCATCCCTTCCCTGAGCAGGGGCTGCTTCCCTGGGCTCCCTGCTGGCCAACAATCCCTGCCTCGGCCCTGCCCAGGGCTGGCCCACAGGGCTGGCATTGTCTGGGCACCTCGGCAGCGCCGTGCCAGCCTCGCCTGGGGATGGAGCACGTGGCTGTGCCCGCGCTGGCACAGGGAAAAGCCCTTGGAAGCAGAGGCAGGAGAAACCCTGGGCTGCTCCTGCTGGAGGTGGTGGGGCCGAGTCCTGTCCCTGAAGGAGCTGAGGGGTGGGTGACACCACCCTGTGGGGACACCAGGGCGGCTTTGCTGGCGGTCTGGAGGCTGCAGGTGTTTGTTGCACTCAGAGGGATCTGCAGCCCCAGCTGGCTTTGTGGCCACAGATGATGTTTGGGCTTTTAGGAGAGGAAAAGGGAGAAGGCTCTTGCAGGGCCCGCAGCTTTGGCCACGTGCATGTCCTGACAAGTCCCTTTGCCTCCCAAACAAGGCGGAGGGACTTGCTCCCAGCAGCTCAGACCTGGTTTTTAGTGCTGAAGTGATGCCCCAGTTCCATTTAACACCACAGCCATCCACACCCAAGGATGATTTTTGAGGGTACCTGTGGCACCTCCCCCCTCTTGTGCTCCTCCTTGCAGCCCGGGGTCCTTAATGTCTCCTGGTGGCCCTGGAAGTGATTTCTGTGTATTTCTGTTCCTGTGGGCTCCTAAAGAAAGGCGTGGGATGTGTGTGGCTGGCTCACAGCAGCAGGGAATGCAGGAGCACGTGAAATCCCTCTGCTGCCTCGGGGGGGCTGCTGGAGGTGTTTCCCAGGGTGAAGTCAGGTTTTCATGGATCAAAGAGCACACCCTAAAACCTCCGGCTCTTTCCTTGTGCCCCTGGATGCGCTTTTTGTCCCTCTGCTGGGCAGCTGGCGTTTTGTGTGGGTGGTGTGATTTTGGGAGGGTTCCCCCGGCGTGCCCCAAGCAGCATTTGCCGGCTTTTGGGCCATTTTTGGGTGGCCAAGCTGCTGCCCCTCCACTGGGCACCCCGTGAGCGGTGCCCCCTGGTCCCGGGGGGGCGGTTTCTGTTTTTGACCTGCTGATTCCATGAGGATTTGTGCCCGGGGCTGTCTGTGGTGCTGGGAGGAAGGCATTCCCATTCCCAGCTGGCATCAGGGGCACAGTCCTGCTCCTTCCCCAGCTCCTGGGGCTGGAGAAGTGTTCCTGCTTTCTCCTGCCTGGGGGGGTGTTCCTGCTCCACCCAGGGGAGAGGTGCTGCCAAACCCAGCTGGGGGAAGGTGGCACATCCCATCTCCTCTCTGTGGGATCGTCACAGAATCCCAGAATGGTTTGGGTGGGAAAGGACCTTAAAGCCCATCCCATTCCACCCCTGTCATGGCAGGGACACTTCCACTGTCCCAGGCTGCTCCCAGCCCCATCCAGCCTGGCCTTGGACACTGCCAGGGATCCAGGGACAGCCACAGCTGCTCTGGGCACCCTGTGCCAGGGCTGCCCACCCTGCCAGGGAACAATTCCTGCCTAACACCCGATTTCTTTCAGTTTGGGAGAATAACTTTGTAGCCTCAAACCTCTGTGTATGAAAATACAAAGGTGGAAGGCGGCCCAGCCACTTGTTTTGTAATTGCTCTGGTGTTTCTTCCACCTGAAACGGCTTCAGAATGCAAGAGAGTGGGTTTAGGTGGGATCTTGGGCAGGAATTGTTCCCTGGCAGGGTGGGCAGCGCTGGCACAGGGTGCCCAGATTTGCTGTGGCTGCCCCGGGATCCCTGGCAGTGCCCAAGGCCAGGTTGGACACTGGGGCTGGGAGCAGCCTGGGACAGTGGGAGGTGTCCCTGGAATGGGATGAGCTTCAAGGTCCCTTCTAACCCAGACCATTCCAGGACTGGGTGATTTTTCATCCTCTGGCTGCCTTTGTGTAAATTGGAGGGGTGGTGATGCACATCTGGTCTGCAGCCCTGTTAAATGATGGGGAAAGCTATAACGATATTCACGTTGTGAAAACATTTGCTTTTCACTCTTCTCTGCATTCCCTGGAGCTGCTTCCTCTCCTGCCCCGCGGGAGGGTCACCCTGGGGACCATCCCATCGTTTCCAAGAGGGGAAATCACTGCCAGGGAGCCCCACCAGGTGCTTTTCGAGCTGACTGCAGGAAATGCTGCCCCAGCAAAGCCTCCTGGCTGTGCTGTGGGCTCCTGGGGCTGCCTTGCTCATCCCTCTCTGCAGGGTCAATCCAGCTGCCGCCCTTCTCCAGTGGCCACTGTGGATGAAGCCCTTTAGCTCATCCCTCTGAAGTGTTTCAGGGTGTTTTTAGGGCCGTGGGGTCGGCGTGGTGTGTGGCCTTGTCTGAACACCACGGCCGTTTCCTTAGGAACGGGGGAAAAGGCTTTTTGGGCATTGAACAACGGGGCAGGGCAGAGGAGCAGGGCAGGAGGTGTTTGATGGGCACTGCTGCTGCAGGCAGTGATCCCAAAGGTCCTTTCCACCCTAAGTGACCAATCTGGGCTAAGCCCAGGAGTGGCTTTGGCTGGACTCGTCAGCGTGTCCGGGGCTGCGTGCAGCATCCATCCTTTTGCCCGGCGTGGTGGGGGGAGATGCTCGAGTTGTCCAGCTCAAAACACCTCCCCAAGGAAAGCCTGGAGAAAGGGAGCAGGAGAAGGAGCAGGAAGGGGAGTGACGGATGCAGTGCTCACACGGGGAGTTCAGCCCAGAGCCTCCCCAGTCTCACACAGCTCTGGGACTCGGAGCGTTGCAGCCCGGGTCACGCCGTGGTGGGAGATGTTCAGTCCCTCATTCCTGCCTCGTTCCCTGCTGCTGCTCCGTGCTCTCGGCTCACATCCGTTCCCAGAGCTGCTGCTGGGTCCCTGGGTGCCGAGGCTGCCACGGCTCAAATTAAACAAAGAGAAACTTCCCATTTTTCTGTGAGCGCTCCGGCTTCCGGAAAATGGCAGCGCGCTGGAGGCAGGCGAACAAAACAAGGCGTCCCCGGCCAGAAAAAAAACCCCTCCTCACCTCAGAGGCATTTCCTTGCTTTCTTTCCCCCCTCTGCAGCCTCTCTCCCTCCCCATCCTGGCTGCTCCGTTGGAAAGCTGCCATCAGATTAGGGCTCCCGGGGTGGGGTTGCTCTGGGAAGCGCCTGCATGGAAAGCCCGGCTTGGGCATCGCTCTGCTCTCTCCCCCAGTTCCCCTCCGTGCTGGTTTGGCCAGGAACATCCTCGGTGGGGCTTTTGGGGTGCGTGTGGCCGCACCTTTGGGCGGGCTGAGCTGTTGGGATCCCTAAGGAAGTGCAGGGAGTTGTTCCCAGCGGGCCTGGGAGCAACTGGTCCTTGCAAAGGATAAGGTTTGGGGGTGGGAAAAAAAGGAGGGGATGCTTGAGTGCATCCTGGGGAAAAAAAAAAAGAGATCTGGGAGTCCATGCCACAAAAGCAGGACCTGTGTGAGTGTAGAAAGGAGGAGGAGGTAGGGGTGCATCCCGGGAAAAGGAAGAGATGAGGAGTGCATCCTCCAAAAAAGGAGGGGGAGGAGGTGTGTGAGTGCATCCCAGCAAAAAAAGCAGGAGTGGATGTGTGGGTAGATCCTGGATGAAAAGAGATGTGCAAGTGCATCCCACAGAAGGAGAAGGGGATGTGTGGGTGCCTCCTGGGAAAAAGAGGAGCTGTGTGAGTGTATCCCACAAAAAAAGAGACAGGATGAGGGGATGAATGGTGCCTCCCTCCAAAGGAGGAGATTGGAGTAAATCCCACAAAAAAAAAAGGAGAAATTGCATCCCAGGAAAAGAAATGGGGGATGCCCAAGTGCATCCCAGGAAAAGAGAGGAGGAGAAGGAATGGGTGCATCCCAAAGGTGCCTGCCCTTGCTGCAGCTCCTCCCTCCTGTGGGTGCTGTGGGTGCAGGTTCCTGGGACAGAGCCTCCCCATGGGTGGCACTTTGGCAGGGACGAGCAATCCCTGATTGCTCAGATGGGACAAGTGGGATTTTTGGAGAGAGGAGAGGAAAACCTGGCGTCCCCAACACTGGGATGGGTTATTTTGGGGGTGTTTTGTGACTTTGTTTTGTTTGGTTGGTTTGTTTTTTGGGTTTTTTGTTGTTTTTGTTGTTTTTGTTTTGGGTTTTGTGTTTTTGTTTGTTTGTTTGTTTGTGGGGGTTTTTTGGGGTTGGTTTTGGGGGGGGGGGTTTGTTTTTGTTTTTTTTTTTTTTTTTTCCTGTTTCCCCGAAAGTGCCTCCTTTCTACCAGCTGCGCT